>JACAXG010000028.1:5094321-5416821 GCA_018881555.1 Amblyornis subalaris | reverse complement strand
TTTTTTCTTTCTTTTTTTTTTCCTTCTTCTTCCCATCATGTTCCCTACCTGAGCTTCCCTCTCCCATACYCACAGGAGCTTGCGGAGCCTCCTATTTATTTCTCTTGTTTGGGGAGTCCGGAACTCACTTTTAAGTCAGACTTTATTTTATATCTTATTTGAGGGCCCGATTCGTTTAGGCATCAGTTTCCCAAGGATAAAAAAAAAAAAAAAAAAAGTAAATTGCTGTATGTGGGTGTAGCTGTAATGAAAAATCAGAGCAGTTAAATCGTAAAATTTGGATTAAGAAGCTTGAATTTAATACACACACAACACATTTATTAAAGCATTAGAATAATTGAAATTTGCTGCTGGAATAGTCCAATCTGTTTAAATAATTCTATGGGTGTCTTGTTGTGATAAAAGATTATCTGGAATTCTATTAAAGGCGCAGGAGCCCGATTTCTAAATCCTATTTGGATACTTTCAATAACTATCAATAATCTCATCTACTCAACAGCCTCCTGCCTCTCAGCTTTATCTGAAAGTTTACAGCATTTCAGGAGAATTTCATAATAAAACACCCGGCGTCGTAGGAAAGCAGTACCTGTCATTCATGTTCGGATTAAAAAAAAATATTAATATGAGAAAAAAGCCCATTGAAAGGTTTGCTGTTTAAGTGCCAGACTAGATGCAARGGATAGATTGGTTTTGTATTTAAAATCTCACCTGAAGGTTATTTTTATCTATCTAAACAAATTATCCCTGTCTGTTTGTGGAGTAACTACATCAATGAATGTTATGAATAAGGTATGTTCCAGCCAAATATTAATTAAAGGTTCAGCACACCTYTCTCTCCCTTCTGCTGGGCTCTCTTCAGACCCACAAATTAATGCCAGGTCCTTTTTAATCCCTCACTTATTACAACTTTCGGTTAATTTTATACTGTTTAATATCATTCCAGGGGCTAATTTCTTTTGTTTATGCGCGGGCTATCTCTGTAATTGTTACCAGACACTTTCCTGGCCGGAGCACCAGCTCTGCCGGACCCCGGCGCTTTCACTAATCGCTGCTAATTTTCTTCATTAACTTCATTTACTCTTTCCACGCGTTTTTTGCGGGGCGAGGCGSGGAAGGGCCCGGGTGGGGACCGTGTCCTCTGCACTCATTTCTGCCTTGAAGCTCAATGCATGGGATAAAGATGAGAGGTGTGTGTGGGGGGGTATCTTCGCTTCGAGCCCCCCAGCGTGGGTCCGGGTCGTGGGGCTGCGAGCCCACTCCGCGCCCCGCGGGGCACGAGAGGCGAAATTACACCAACTCGGGTGTTAAAAGCGATCAGCAGTGGGCTGAAAAACACAACCCTCTCCCGGGACTTTGCACAAGGCGGCTCCTCCATCCCTTTTCCTCCTCTTCTCCCTTTCTATTTTCTTTTTTTTTTTTTTTTTTTTTGAGCTCTTGCTTAACTCCCTGGACCCAGCCCTGATTTCATTCTGGTTATTAGACAGCTACCAGTGACTGTCTGCACTCCGCGTCTTTCCTGCTAATTATCACCTTATGAAAAGTGTTTCATTAAGAAACTCTGCTTTTGATTAATTATCGACAGAATGCTGACCAGAAAGAAATGAAATTAGTCGCTGACCCCGTCTGAGTAACACTGAAAATTCATCACCTATCCTTTTAATATTGAAACGCACCGTAGAATTTTAATAGAAAATATTGTTTTTTCCAAACCTTTCAGTCTTTATTAATGCCCCTGGGCAAGAAATGATATTGCTGGCAATATAGCAGCCTTTGTTCATTTTATATTTATTAAACATAATGCACTTCATTTTCAAATATTTTACTGTTTCTTTTTAATTTCGCTCACTGTAAGTACAGAACAAACCCTTTTTAAACATTTAAGATGCTGGGGAGGTCCTCGCCCTCCCCAGAAGGCTGGATCCCACAGAGGCCGGGCCGCCGAGCCCCCGGGAAGAGAAGGGGCTGTGATTTCAGCTGCGGCCCCCGCGGCCCCTCGGGGCGGCCCCGCGGGGTGCGGAGGAGGGAAGGGGAGCCCAGGTCCTTCCGCGCCGGGGGCTGGGCCCCGTCGGGGCGGTGCGGGGGGGTGCCTGCAGCTACTCCAGGGGTCCCCCCTGCCGTGTCTGGCTCCGTCCCTATTCCAAACATCCCCCGGGATCACCTCGACGGCCGGGGCAGGGCAGCCACCCAGGGGCTCTGCACGGTGAAGCGCGGCCCGGGGGGAGCTGGAGGGTGCGGGGTCCCCCGGGCCCCCCGAGCTTCTCCCATCAGTTGGGGCTCCCCCTCCCCGGGCCGGCGGCCGCGACCGCCGCCGCCCTCCCTCCTGTCCCCCTTTCCCAAGGAATCCGAGACCTGCGGTTAATGAGACGTGAAGTGTGAAAAACTTCCTGAGCGGAGCGGCCCTAACGACGTTCCCAGATGTCCGGCGGGGAAGGGGCGGCCTCGGCCACCGGCCCCCCCGGAACGGCCCTGCCAGCCTGCCCGAGGGCGGGACAGGACGGAGCGCCCGGGGGGACGGGGCTCGGCGTCCTGCGGGACCTCGGGGTGGCTCCGCCTGCGGTGCCGTAGGGGAGGAGGCTCCCGCTCCCTGTGCGCATCCCCGGGACCCCTGTGTGCCCCCCGGGGCTCCTGTGTGCCCCCCACTCTGAGCACCCCCGGAGCGCTCCAGTGCTCAGCGCTCCGGCCCCTCCGCTCCGGCGGGATCCCCCACACCGGGAGGGAAACCCCGATCACACTTGTCCTGACCTGGGCCGCAGAAGTTGCTCCAAGAGGGGTCGGCTCCAAGGGATGCCAAAGTGGGGGAGACCGGGCGGGGAGTCCCCGGGCAGGAAGCCCTGACCCACGGGTTGCGTGCTCTCTCTTTTCCCTATCCCCCTCCCAAAGCAGCGACCACCCCTCCATCAGCCCCCCACTCTTTCCCCCTGCATTTCTCCCCCCTCAAAATGCAGCTCCACATGCACGGCCCTATAGATATTCGGGCAAATAAATAAATAAATAAACCCCAGCCTCCTATTTTTATGAGCCATTTAACTCCAAAATAGACCTCCAGTATCTAGTCCCCGCGCTGGATTTCCATATCCAGTCACTCAGCCCTGCTTATCTTCATGTATGGCTGCCTCATGTTTAACACACAATTACATTTTCTCCCTCCAATTCCATTACAAATGGAATCGGGGAGGCATTGTTTGAAGAAATGTACTGCTTCAGTTCTAGTTATGTCGTACAATGCACGGAACAGTGGAAAAAATCTAGACACCAAAGAGTCAACACACACAGACACACACACACAGACACACGGAGCCCGGCTCCAAGCCGAGCCTGCATCCTCATTTATCCCAAACTGCTGCCCAGCAGTGGGGCCGGCCAGAGAAGAGGGGCCCGAACAGAGATAACCAAGCGATGGGAAGTTAATTAATTGCATTAAACTATTGACTAACTACCTAGCTCGATCTTAATTCATTTAGAGAATATTAAAATCTGAGGAACAATAATAAAATTGATGCCGATTCCCAGCGGAAGGAGATGACCAGCAAATTGGATACTTTTCTTAATCTGGCGTAAATAATAACATGTCTGTTCCCACTCCCTCTCAGGCCAATTCCCCTATCATTTATTCCAGGCTCAAAAGCCTGCTTCCATAATTGATATCAGTTACTCAATGAGTGCTTCTTGCCTTTGTTCTCGTTATCCATTATAATTACAAAGTTCAGCCCGGCCGGGCGGGCGGGGGTCAGGCCGGAGCCCTGGAGGGAGCTGCCGAGCCCCTCCGSGACGGATCCGGAGTGGGGGGCGCGGGGAAGGACGGGACGCTGGCATTGCGCTGCCAGCGGGGACACTCCGGGAAAGCCGGCTCAGATCCCCCCSGGAAGCGGCTCGTGGCAGCGGTTTGGGGCTCTGGGTGCGGGGGGTCTCGCCTGGCCCCCCCGGTCCAGGTCCCCGCTTCCCCCGGCCGAGCCGCCGCGCCTGGCTCCGCTCGGCTCAGATATTACTATTTCGTTATTTATTCACTTATTTATTCATTTATAAAGTGTTTACTTAGCTCCGTGCAGATGTAACATCTCATTTACAGGTTGGCCCCGGGGCAGAGAAACAATTGGCAACAGAGGAGGGAGGGGGAAAAAAAAAAAAAGAGAAAAAAAAAAAAGAAAAAAAAGAAAAAAAAAAAAACCAACGCAAAACCAAGAACTCGGGAGAATAAGGGGAGAGAGCAGAGGGAAAGGGAGCTGCTGCCTGCGGCAGGGGAGCACTGGCTCCTTTCCTTGCCCTCCACGGGGCAGGGAGCATCTGCGAAAGGACCGCAGGAGCATCGCTCTCCCGGAGAAACTGAGGCACGGGGGGGGCTGCTGAGGGGCGAGAGGTGGCTGTGCCCCGCAGGAAGGCACCCGGTGCAGACGAGGGAAGCCGTGCCAGCGCTGCGGGCGCCCATCGGGGGTGACAGCGGTCCCCGTCGGGAGGAGCGGCACCGCATCCCGTGCCTTCCTGCCTGCTACCCGGTAGCAGTCTTCCTCCGCCCTTGCGGCCTGGGCACCGGCCGAGCGCACGGACGCTGSTTTTCCAGGGCCTTTTGGGGGAATTCCTGCTTTCCCCACCGGTTCCCGAGGCGGCGGCTGGGGCGGGGGTCGTGCCAGAGGCGGGGCTCGAACCCGTGGCCCCACAAGGCCCGCGCCCCCGGCCCCGCGCATCCCTTCACACGGGCTGACGGGCGGCAGCTGCTGATTGTTTAAACGAGGAGGCGGTTGCCTAGCAACCCATAGGAGGCTCATTACCGAAGCCACAGTGATTAACAAAAAAGGGTATGAAARTAAAATGGATTAATTATTTAATTAACTAATTGATGATCAACTTCTTTTTAATTATTCACTTAATTAAAGAAGTGTAACTACAACACTGCCCTTATCAAGTGTGTTGATATACTGACAAGATTTCAAAGACAAAAAGAAAAAGGAGAAGAAAGGGGAAAAAAATATCTTCCTTGCTACGGGCCCTGCAGATCCGAACCAGGAGCCACATGAAACATCTTGGGACACCTTGCCCAAAGTTCAGGTGTGGCCCCGAAACTTTCCCATAGAGGGCTGGGGCGAGAGCCTCCCTCCCAGAAGGAGCAGCACCATCACTACGAGTTATATCTGTTTCCTGCTGCCACTCTGCAGAGCATAAATTCAGCCAGGCTGTGCTCCAAGGAAGAGTTATGAAGGCCTTGCTGCCTCTTAAATCCGGGTTGATCTTTTCCTCTTAACTAGACAATGGTTCAGCTGCATCTGGTCAGACCCACCGAGAGAGTTATGGATGGCTGCAAAAGTCTCTGCGCCTTTTTCCCAGGCCAAAAGGTTTGGCTGGGACTGGAGAGAAGGACCCTTCCGAGGGGTGACTAAAGTGTGCAAAGGGACTGGGAACATCCCAGCCTGACTTCTGTCAGTGGAGAGAGGGGAGCATCAGGGTGTCAAAGCAACCCTGGTACTTGTGCGTGTGGTGCGTGATAGCCCTGGTTTTCCTAGGCAGGGGATCTTAGCAGCAGGGACCAGGGGGAAGGAGTGCAGGAAGTCCTTCCCTGACACCCCACAGAGCTCCCCGCCTGCTTAGGGATCCYTCTCCCCAAGCTGTGCTTGGAGTCAGCAATAACACGAAGTGATTTTGCTTTCTGACGGATTGGTCTCCTCTGCTCTGCCCAGCAAGTGTCTGGCTCTCCCTGCATCGCACTAATTTTGTTTCTGCTTTTTTCGAAGTAAACAGTGCAGCTTGTCGAAAACATTCACCTCTCTTGATTAATTTACCCCTAATGACAAAGATGGCTGTGTAATCAGCAGGTAAATGCGGGGAGTGAAATCTGCCTGGTTTTCCCTGTTAGCGTGGCTGGTGAGGGAGGGGGGGGCTGGTGCCGAGCCGAGAGGAGGACGGTGCTGCAGGGACTCAATTGATTCTATTTACCCGTCCGAGGTGTGATTGGATTTATTGTCAGCATGAAGAAGACAAACAGATCACCTCTGCTTGGCAGAGTATTGGCGAGTCCAAGATCTGCTGAGGGAAGGGAAACTTGGGAGAGTTTGGCTTGTTTTTTTAAGCCTCTCCTGAAATGTTTCTCCGCTGTCCACGGGGCTTTGGAACTCACCCCAAGAAACCTCATCCCCCACAGTCATCCAGAGGTGATGGAACTGTTGTCACTCCGTGCTAGGGAGAGGGGCTGGAGTTAGCAGGACACAATGGATTGGTACAGCCATGTAGAGCTCTGAGTATCTCAGCAATGCAACCAGGAGCACTCCATGGTCACAGGGATGTGACCTATGATGGCATCAGGCTGGGTTTCCCTAGGAGACACTGAGAACTCACTGGAGATGCTGGAAGGTGAAAAAAGGGAGGAAAAGAGTCCTATCCTCATCGAAGAAGGAAAAGCTCCCAATGCCAGGCAGGCAGACAGAAAGACAGCTCTGCCTGAGACAAGACAGTGGAAGGATGGACAAGGCAGTCTAACTTCTCCCCCACTAGTTCCTTGATTCCATCACCCAGTGATTCCATTGGGTTTTAAAAACATAAACCAAACCTTCCCCTCCATTTAATTCATGTACCTAATCCCCTAACTCTCTTAATTAAGCAGAGGGAAGTTTAAATTGTTCTGACCATCTTTGGGGGGATTATATATTTCAATCATCATTATGGTATGGCTATTTGTGATACCACGAGATAGATAGGTATATCCATTGTATAATCAGGCATACAAATTATAATCCCCCCAAAGACATTTAATAACAATTTAAAATACTGACTGCTGGACGTAGGGCATCGGCAGATTAGAAATGAATGTGGATGGGGGGTTCGTTCAAGGACTCGGGATGCTTTATGCTCTGAGCCTCTGTCCTACAGTGGCTCCCTCCCGGCATTAGGGCCAGAGTTGGTGAGGAGGAAGGGGCTTCCACCCCTGGGGTCCCTCCCATGCAGCAGCATCTTTCATGGATGCATCACCCTGTCCGCAGATGGAGCTCAGGGTGAGATGGACATGCTGGGTCCCAGGAGCATCTTCATCCTCCCGACCAGCTTCCATCCCTTGGGATGCCGTGATGGTCTCATTACCTCCACTGGAAGCTGTGGATGTGCATCTGAGGGCAGGATGTGGTCTGATGCTGTCTAATTTTCTTGGAGCTGTACACGGGGGTCCCCACTGACATTAGAGGGAGCTGCTGAAGCATATCGAGAGAAGAGGAGATGCTACGAGTGCTCGCTCTCGCAGCAAAACTGCTCAGGGGTGTCTCTGTAACTGTGAAATCAGGTCTTTTGAAAGCATGGATTATTGAGTGAGTAGATCTAGCCAGCTCCTTTAGGGCCATTAGTCCTCATATGCACTTGGTTATTTTACACTGAAAGCATACAGGGGAGATTATGTCATTTTTAGGGTAGGGGGGAGAAGAAACAGCAATTTTTCTGTGTCTTAGGAGTAAGTGAAAATAACTGCTTGAAACCTACTAAAACAGAAAGAGACACATGTCTAAGAAACAAAACCACATGCTGACTTGACAGCAATAGCATTGCAGGTTAAAGTCTAACTCAGTGAATGTTYGTAGCTTGAGTTTGGATGGCAAAGAACTTGAAACCTCACGGCTTTAACGGAAGGACAGGACACAAGACTCTTCAAATCTCTGCTGGGGAAAAGCTGAGTCCAAACAAATGGGCTTGGCAGGCATCATCCTTTGCAGAAAGGCCAGTCCAGCTGAAAAACTGGTTTCTTGTAACGTTTTCTGCTTCATCAGATTAGCACAAACGTTATTGTTACTTGCTTGGTGCCCTCGGTATAGACAGCGAACACTGTGCAACAGCTGAGGAGTGCCTCACTCCCTCCTTGTGTGAGGGGTGCAGGGCTCCTGCCACCCACCTGCAGCAGGGGAGAGCCAGGAGAGGTCTGGGTGTGAGTCAGAGCACCTGAAGGTGACGAGGGGAGSCGGGTGTGGGAAGGGCTGCTGGCTTTGCCCGTTAGCAGCAGTACAGCAAACCCACGTTCTTGTTTGACGATTCCACAGTCGTGCGGGAAACAGCTGAACAGTTGTCTAACACAGCAAGGGATCTTGCTGACGATGAACCTTGCTGGAGAAATCGTTCCCTCAATGTGTCCCCAGTTCCTTATCTAGCTTCCAGAGTTGCCGTTTTTGAGAGGTTTCGGTATGGTTTTTCCAACACCTTATTGTGGCGTGACCCCCTCGCCAGCTCCAGGCAGCCCCGTGCTGTCGGCTCCTCAAAGCCCTCAGAAGGGGCAGATGCCCCTGGGTCTCCTGCCAGTGTAGGGCTGGGGGCTGCTCTCTGAGGTCCCCAGCCCTGGTACGTTGGCTGCCACGGGGGTTTCAAGATGATTCAGTCCTGGGAAACACAAAAAACCCCAAATAAAGGAGATGATGGCTAAGCACACCCCCGGGGTGAGTTCAGTAAGCACCTGCAGGTGGGGACTGATGCTCTTTATCCAACCCCGCAGTGCCAAGTGTTTTATGGGGGGTCACCCAGGCTTGGCTTTAATTGGAGGGAAAGGGCTTGGTCTCAGGCTCTTTGTTAGGAAGAGAGACCAAATCCAGTCCCTACAGCTGTCCCAAGGATCCCAGATTAGTCACCTCCTTCATGACAATGACCGTGAGCCTGGTCTTTTTTTCCCTGGAGTAGGATYCCCCAAAAGGTCTTCCTCTCTGTGAGCAGGACGTCGTGTTTGCCCCAGCATCAGAGAAATTGCTGTTTTACAGTGCCCTGTGCCCTCAGAGAGAAAGTGCCAGGAGCGGGGAACCCATGTCAGTGCTTACAAGGGATCAAATGCCCCAGTGAGGGGCAAGTCACACGCTGAMCTTGCCCACTTGGGAACAATTCGGTGCCTGTTGGTGTCAGCTAAGCTGGCTCAGACGCTGGGTCTCTGCTGTAGCTGTGCCCTCTCGCTCCCTGGCTTTAAATCACCTCCAGCTTTCTTATTTCTGCAGGCTCATCTTCCCTCCTTAGGAACCTCTACATCAAAGCTGTGCAGGGAAAAATACACTGCTAACTTCTTTAAACGATCCTGGGCGTTTTGATTACAGGATCTGGCAACTACTTTTCCAGAGCTCGTGAACTTCTTGGAAAATCTCCAGGGAGTTTCTCTCTGGGGGAACTTTATATTTTCTTGCTGATTTTTAAAAGTCTACTGATAACACCACATGAGATTTTTTTTTTAAGCACCAAACTCTTGATGGATGCTGGGTTTGTAGGAGCTGTAAATGTAAATTGTTTTTCTCCTGGCCACTTATGTTTTATTTGAAACGTACAAAATCTGAGTGTGTAGTTCCTGAGAGCTGGCCTAGAGAACAGCAGCACTCCCAAGTAGTTTGTCTCCTATCAAATGGCATTAATAATTTAGTCTCTAATTAAAAGTGAGGTCAAACAATGAAAAATGACTGAGCTAAATGGTTACGCTGTGATGTATTAAAGTGCCTGGTGGGTTTTAATGGATGGAAGGAGCGTTGTTGTTTGTTTATGTACAAAACACTTTCAGTCAAAGACTGTAGGAGTCCCRAGGAAATGTATTTAACTAACATCTTTTACAGGTTACTGAGTCAATGTCTCAAGTAGACAATTTTTGCACACCTTTCATATCCTTCAAATYGCTCAGCTACTTGTAAAGCAGCTTCTCTTAACGACGAAGGGAGGAAAAAACCCTGCTTTGATGCCTCTCAGGCTGGTTCATCAGTTAATGTTAACACTCAGAAATATCTAAGGGGATCTAAGACATCGTGGGAGAGGTATTTTGAAGGGAGCTTCTTTTTTTATGTTCTGGAAGATGCTCTGGGTGTCTGTTCCCAGCATGCTGGTGGCTGCTACTGCCCTGAGTGATTTTGGGAAAGTGCCTGTCATTAGTTTGATTACTTTATTTGTCAGCAGCCTTGCCCAGAAGCTAACCCTGTACTGAACAGCACTGTGCTCCYCCAGCACCTGCTTTTCCAAAGAAAAATGGGAAAGAGCAAGATTTCAGTTCTCTCTGTGTAGGGAAGGAACCCGAGAGAAGGAACAGGCCCAGGAATGAGGCATGGGAAGTGAGTGATGTTGAGCCCTCTTGCATGGCTGTTGCCAAAACCAGGGATGCCCAAAGTCTCCAGCAAGGGCTTCATCCACCTGAGCAGCCTTCCCCCCACACCACGGTGGGGTGCACTTGGTGCTGCACTGTTCAAGGCAAACTGTGCAACTTCCCGTCCGTGGGACAGACCTGACTTCATGGAAGTGAGGGAAAGTTTCCCATCRTGGGCATGAATGTATCATTTTGTAGGTCCTCTGTGTCATTTAGGTGGAAATTTTATATTTCTGACCCCAAGTCAGGGCACAAAAGTCCTTGGATGGCAGGAGCACAGAAATGTATGTGACGGCATGTATGGGATGCGCCACTGGGAACCTTGGCTTCTGTTTCTGGAGCTTCAGGGTTAAGGCATTGGCTCCTACATAGACTTGCTCTCATGGTTATAAAGATGCCTTTACAGGAGGGATAAGTAAAGGGTGACAATTGGTCTTGCTTATGGTAGGCAAATCTAGAATGTTCCATCAGAGATCTGGAGCCAGAGGCGCTTTGTGCTGTCCAAGCACAACAGGAGAAACACTTCTGCTCACCACGGCTAGAACTGGAGGTAGGGTTAAGYACAGACCCAAGAAGGCAACATTTCTTTATAGTACTCTATGCAACCAAAAAACAAAGAAACTACAAGTCCCTACTCCTAAATATTTAGCCTTTATTTATTTACATTCTTAGCTGACAATCTTTATATAAAAAGACAGGAAGTTGGAGTTTTGCACCTATTTCATTTAACACCACTTAACTCCTGGCACTGGCCCAATATGTCTCCATTAAGAGGAGACTTTGCAAAAATTGTCCCAATTAAGCAGCAGCATTGCGATTTGCTGTTGTTAGGCTAAACTGGTTCCCTGGGAGATGTCCTAATGAGGTATCCATCTTGATTAAGTGCAGACCCGTGAAGTGCTTCCCAATTAAAGGACAGAGTATGCATGTATATTCTCCAAAATTTTTTTTAGAAATAGTTATTTGTGGAATCTCCTCCGGGGCTCGCTTCCCCATGGAGAAGGGCAGGGTTTGCTTTGATGGGATGATGGTGGGATGATGCTGATCAGGCTCRTCACAAGTGGTCATGGACTGCACCCACATTTGTGTCTAGGTCTCCAAATTCAGAGCACATGAAGGAGAAGGTCCAGTGCAGATGTCATTCCTCATGTCTGTTCAGCTTTTGTATCATGGGTTGATTGTGGGCTTGGGGGTTTGGCAAAACCCCTTGTTCTCTGTGTTCCAGGCCACCTTTCTAAAACAGGGAGAAAGCACTGGAGCCGAGGAGACGAGTGCATTACTGTAGGAAGGACTGGGATATCAAGTGGTTATATGGGCGAGCTGGGTGTGTGGCCATGGTGGTGCATGGGGAGACAGACTGGAAGGGGAAGATGCACCTTCCCTCCCTCCRTCTCCCTGCTGCAGCTACTGAGGTGCTCAACAGGAGGGCAGGGAGTGAGTTGCCATGGGAAATTCCCTCTGGTTTTAAGGAAAAAGCTCCCAACCTCCAACCTTTTCCCACGAGAGTGGTGCARCCCTGAGACAGCATCCCAGAGAGGCTGTGGAGYCTCCATCCTGGGGATTYYGAGAAACCTGGTCTAGGTTTGAAGTCAACCTTGCTTGGGGCAGGAGGTTGGGTCAAGRGCCTCCAGAAGTCCCTGCCAGTGCAGGTCTCCTGCTGAGGCCACTCCTGCAGAGCTGGGGTTAAAGTGGGGCTCCACCAGCAGCCCCAGCCCTCCAGGGCTGCCCCACAAACCATTGGGTCTGCCTGGGGCAGCCACAGGGCTTGGTGGGGTGTAAATCAAGAGGGAAGGGGGAAAAGGGCATTGCTGTTAAACCCTGCGTGGGGTTTGGAGAAGAAAGAAACCACATGAAAGAGAKTTTCTTCTCTCAGAAGTAAGAGCCTCACTTCTTCCCTTTCARTAACTTTCACTTTAGTTTAAACCAACAAATGTCCATTTGTCAAGTGTTAATATTCACCCAATGTCCAGAGGACATACCTTGAAAGTTATTTATAACAAGACTTTTTYTTTCTTCCAAGGAAACAATGTTCTCATTCCATATTTCTTCTGTGCTACAGAATTACCAATCAACTGTTTTGGAGTAATTTTAAATACAATTATAAGGAATGTGATTAGGACAAATGCAAAAGAAGTTAAACATAATCAATTCCTCAGTGCTGSCTTGTGGTTTACATTTTAGTATCGTTTAAGGGGATTTGCGCCAACCTTTTGTAGTAGATTAAAGGCAGATATTTTGTTTGTTACAATCAAACCTATGATTTCGGTTTTATAAATTTTTAAAATATTAATTATAGTTTGAAAAGTACACGGAGGTGAATACATTAACTAGTTTCCTGCTTAGATAGCAACTATTTGGTGTTTGGCATTAGATTAGCAAGGAGCAGGTTGGGAATTTTAATCCACCTTGTTAAGTTATTAAATTTTCTTTATTTACATACAGATCTCACTTTCATTAACATTGTAACAGGTGCTCATTAACAATTTATCATTTGCAAGGCAGAAACAAAAAGAGATTTTGCTACCAAGTTTTCTCTACTGAGTGTCTCAATTATACTATGTAGCAAGGCTAAAACAATTACAAATGCTGTTTTACAACAACACTCGAAACTTGGGCCCATGTGGAAAAATCAGTAATCTTTGAATATTTCACAGTTTGTAGTTTCACTCCATGTAATTACTTAATTAAAGCTTATTTTAATTTCAAAAAGGGGGATATTTTTCACTCTAAAATATCTGGTACATTAAAAATATTTGGGTTCAAGAAAGTATGGACCCACTATTCCATCCTATTTATTTGCAACTTAGGTGAAGACTAATAGAATTTTAATATGATCTGTAATCACACTAAAAACTGTAGTTCAAAATTCCTGAGCATCACTTCAGAGCTATTGAATAGCCCTGGATCTAATTAGCATAATCATTTGCAGAGCCCTTGGAGTCCTATTTTCACAACCTTTTTATATTCTGAAAACAGGGGGTTTATAGTTTCTTTTCATTTTTTGGCATAAGGGAAGGACATGGCACAATTTCCTTCTCCTTCCCTCCTCCCTGCTCCCTCCTCCTTCCCCTCTGTTCCCCCCAGGCTGCTCGTGCAGCTCGTGCCACCCCCAGCAGGCACCTGCRGACCCACAGAGCAAACCCTGGCTTCACCGCGCCACCCCAAAGCCTTGGAGACAGCTGGAGGCACTGGAAGCTTTTCACTTTCTCCTAAAAATAATGTGCCTGATAAGCCTATCTCTGTTTTTAGCATCGCCTGCTCGTTTTGGAAGGAGTTGCAGCCTCCAGCAGCTCTTTCAGCGCAGCCRCCTCTCCCCCATCCCTGTATCTCCAGGAACTGCTCTTCTCTTGGCAGCCAAGGGCTCGCTCTCACAAGGTGGTTTGTTCTGGCAAGGCATCTAAATAGCTGTGGTCCTGGCACCACTCTCTGTTTCGCAGGATAGAGTCCTCATTTGAGCCTCTGTCATTCGCAAGACTTCCAGCGACGCTGGTGCATTTGTGATGATCCWTAACACACCATTCCTCAGGCTTCCAGCTCTTGCTACACGCAGGAATTCGAACCCCACTTTGGGATGACTTTTCCCAGTGTTATTTGAATTGTCATCTGGGTTTGGTGCATAACTCAGGCTGCAAGAAGCTCCTGCAGGATCGTGTTTTATTCCACGTAAAATGGCTTTGATGCTCTTAGAGCACATAGAGTGCTCCAGAATGGCTCTTGAATTGAGTGATGCTGACTCTGCCTGTGGTGAAAATAACCTTAATGTTACACTTGATCTATTTTTGATCTGTTTAGGTAAGAAAAGATTATGGGAACCCTACACATCTTAAGCAGATCCAGCTGCTGGATGTTCACTGTCCATTTCAGCCCTTTGGCTCTCCTAAGTTGTGGCTAGGTGAGATGTTTAAATCACAGCTCACCTCRGATTGAGAAATCAGCACCTTAACCCCCTTCACTGGAATTTCTGTTTTATTTCAAATAGTTTACACCAGAACTGGAGGATCTCAGCAGCCTCAGTTGTCCCACTAGGGCTCTCTTTATCAACCTTATCTGCAAGAACAAGAGGCGTGAAAAATCACCCCTGGAAGGTCCAGTGCCACCAGGCTGG
This sequence comes from Amblyornis subalaris, assembly GCA_018881555.1. Taxonomy (NCBI): domain Eukaryota; kingdom Metazoa; phylum Chordata; class Aves; order Passeriformes; family Ptilonorhynchidae; genus Amblyornis; species Amblyornis subalaris. The sequence continues at coordinate 5,402,665 of JACAXG010000028.1, read as the reverse complement.
TTTGTGAGCAGCTGTGTCCAGTCACAAATATGATGAAACTCTTTGGCTTCTCCTTCAGAACACATTTTGTGTGTKTCTGGTGATCTTGGTTTTAATGTCCATTTTGCCCCTGGCAGTTTGTCTTTGCTGCTCACTGAAGCTCAGTGATTGGTTTTCAGTATATTTCTGGACTGTCAGTTTGTTCCAAGCTGCAAAGTGATTCTCCTTCTTTAATTTGAGGACTTTTATGAATTGAACATCAAAGAAGTCTGTGAGTCTCGCTCTGTCTCTCAAGACTGATTCCTGCAATTAGAGTTTTCCTAAATCCTTTTAAATTTATCATTGCTTTCACAAATCCAAGCCACAAAGTGCCGGATTCCTGAGCTGTTTTATTTCCTTGCTCTGCACGTCGTGTCAAGGGTTGGGACAGTTGTTTCTGGCTTTAGTGGGAGCTAATTGTTTGCTTCCACATCTGGACTAACACGGGAGTGGTTAGAGGAACCAGGGGTGAGAATTCAGTCTGGGGTAGGTATACCTTGAAGGACATTTACTTTGAAAGATCTAAACGTGCATCCTCATTTTGTTTGCCTTCGGGATGCTTATGGAATGGTCCAGCAAATCTTCCTGCCTTGTGTTTGACAAAGACCACACAAATGTGGAGAAATGCCAAGTTCCCCCAGCTTTTTCCTTATCCTGAGTGAGGATATGTGTAGGTGGGTCCCCATCTCCGATCTGTAGTGTAGCTGAGGCATCCCAGAGGATCCTCACCTGCCGCTGGTGTATGGATGTCGTTTGTGCTCTGGCTTGAGGGATTTATCCTGCTGGGTTTGTTGAGTGTGGTAATGGGATGCTGCAGGTTTAGCCCTGCCTGTGCTTCCTCCACCCCTTCCTCACCCTCACCTGCAGCACCGGCATCCCTTGCTTGTGCTTGGATCCTATGCCATGGGAAAGTAAATCTGCAAGAGCATTTTATTTTAATAGACATGGAAAATTAATGCCTAGAAATTATCGTAAAAAAGGACACAAGCAGAATGCCTCCCTGCTTCTGCCACTGTTCTCTGCCTACATCCATTTTAYAGAAGCTTTTGAATTGCTTCTTTCTGACTAAAATCTTTCCGCAGCAAAGATGTCCTTGATTGTGCTATTTTAAAAAGTAATTTTCCCCACCCTTGAAAGTTTTTATCTACAGCGTTTTATATTTTCTCACTGACTTAAATAGCCTGGTCTCTCTCTTTCTCAAAGTAGAATAGGCAGTGCCTTTATTTATCCTGTTGGTACTTTAAACTGCARTAAGATAAATGGGCACAATTATAGATGTGTACCAGAAAAGGAACATGTGTTCCAGCATATGTGATACTAACCTAAGCAGACATCTAAATGTACTTCTCAGATAACAAACATTACACACACACATATTTATTAAACTCAGCAACAGCCTTTGCCATCCTTTTCAGCTACTTTTAAACAGCTGGTGAACTGTCAAAACCACGTTAAATATTTTAACAAACAAGTTAAATATTTTTAGTTGTTTCTCTGACGGTAGTAAAAATTCAGGATGGAGCAATCCAACTGCCTTTGTGAAACGCTCGAGGAAGAGCAGAGGATGATTTTATTTGGCTGTAAGTTCCGAGCCAACTTTCCCCCTAAAGGATTAAGCCGAGCTCTGCACCTGAGACGCAGCGAGCCACGCCAGGCACGGCAGCGCCTTCGCCGCCTCCAAACCCCTGGGATTTGCGGTGGGGAAAACCCCTCGGACTCCCTCCCGCGGGATTTACCACGGGTTAACACAGCGGATTAGATCATGGAAAGCTGGTAAATGTTTATTTACGGTGCCTGGGTGTTTACGATGCTCTCCTGCTCCGCTCCTGAGCTCCCTCTCGACAGACCCGGTCCCGAAAGCCTGGGGAGCGTCACAGGCGTGACTTGGGCTGCTCAGATGAGTGTGGCAGAGGGGCCCTTCAGCGCTTCCAGGCAGGCTGGGAGCTCCGAGGGGCGACGATTTATACCACTAAAAGTCAGAAAGGATTTGCAAACCATCCGTTCTATTGCTATTTAAGCRCAACAGAGAAAATCCACAGCGAAAAGGCGCAGGCCAAGAGCCTTTTTTACGTTTAATATACATAAAAAAAGTTGAGTGTTATAACATGTGAGTGGGAGATAATGACAGGTGAATAAAAAGAAAGACAGCGACGCATCTAGCAAAGTGTCAGATTGATAAATAAATGAACAAAGACAGGAGAATAAAAGGCTGTTATGAAATACATCAAATCCGATGCGATACGGATCGTGTTGCGGGAAGTTCAGTCTTCCTTTGCCGAGACAGGAGTCAAGGACAAACAGTTTGTCTGCGATTATGAGCTGTCCAGCCTGGTGAAATAAATACACCTGGAAGATGCCCCCSTCCGTCCCCTGCCCGGCTCTCAGCACAGGGAGCACCCGGGAGGTTTAACACCACACCACAACATTTATTATGGGTGGCGTTTCCCAYGCAGAATTATTACAGACTACTTCTGAGTGGATTACAGGCTCTCATGCAAAACTAAGAAATAAAGAAAGCACAGTTCAGGCTGCACCCTCACATCTGCAGAGGGGAAGCAGAGCCGAAAGCCAAGCGAGAGGATCGTATTTTGCCCTAATGGGAGAGTGATCGATTATGCAGAAAGTGGGGGATTTGGGGAGGAGCCTGGAGAGTCTTGCTGGAGAGAGCAGGAGAAACCCAGCCCTGGAGATGTGAAGGATCTTGGAAATGAATCTCAGCATCGCAGAGAAGCTCATTAGAGTGTGGTGGATGCCCAGGAGACGTGGCCACTGCCAGACAGCAGCACCCACTGAGTACAGGCAGCACAGGGACCTCAGGAGTGAGAGAGGGGCCGTGCTGTGCTCCCTGGGCACCAGCGACCCTCAGGGGAAAGCTGCTGATTTGGAGGATGGTGATGGAGGCTACTGGCAGGTTAAACACTCCTGCTGGAAACTGAGGAACCAGTTTGGAGAGACCAGGCTTCAGTCCTGACCTTCCTCCCACGGGGAAAGGATGATCTCAGGAGGTTAGCACGGGTCAGYCCTAGGAGTGGTCAGCCTGGGGCATCTGCTTCCCATCTGCAGTGTAAAACTGGCACAGCTGGCCAGAGGGTCAACAGCTGGGAAAAATCCAGCTGGCCACGTGCAGTACCGGGATATTGAAGTGACTGAGGGTTAGAGAGCTACCTGGAGAATCAGGAATGAAGATATCAACAGGGACAGGAGGAAAAACAGTGAAACAGTCTTGAGGGTGTCCTCAGCCCGCTGTGGTGGGGGCTGTGTTTGCAGACAAATTGGGGCAGCTGTCCCAGTGGGAATGTCTGTGAGCAAAGCTGGTCCCCAGGGCACACAGGGAGAATGGCTGAACAAACAGGGAAAAACATTTGTGCTACAGTGCTTTTTGATGTCAGGATGAATTTTTCCCCAACACCGAGAATAATGAATTTACAGGAAATTGTCCAGGCATAACTTGGTGCAAGACTTTGTAGAACCACTCTTGGCAGTGATGGAAATGTATCCCAAAAAACCTCAGAAAGGCTGTGAGGTTAAAAGTCTTGGCTGGGGCTTTGGGCAAAGAAGTTTTAAATTTTCCAAACCTAGTTTCCAAGGAGGATTTTCCCGTGTTGAACCAGACCTGCAGCGTATCATAAACTGGTATAACTGAACTAATTGTATTAGTGTTCCATCACTCAGCATTACTGAAAATCTTGTCCTATATTTTCTGTCCTTTTTTTTCTTTTTCCTTTTTATTAAAAGCAAGACTTACAAAAAATGCTGTCAGAATTACAAACACAGGTCTGATCTGCCGAGTGCCTCTCACAACAGGATTCCCGTTTATCACTCACAGTCCCAGGTCCGACGAGGAGGTTTCGTTAAGAGACTCAGTAGAAAAATGTTTCTTTGTCTCTGTCAGCTCTACTTGGCAGCAATCTCCGGGCAGGCAGCCTYCTCTATTAGGATTGCTTTCTGTGTCAAACACCTCATCATTAGAAAGTGAGGCTTGAATGTTATTCTTTAAGCCTTAGATCAACTGTGGAGGCTGAGATGTAATGGAAAAACCTGATGCTGGAAATTCTCGAGTCATTATCACAATTTATACTTAAAAGAGCTCCAGTTTTATAGCAAAAAGAAAAAAAAATCCATTCATTTTAATCATTRCAAAGCTTATTAAAAGGTTTCGAATATTATTTATTGCAATTCTGTACCAGTTCTAATTCACTCATTAATTCTATTCATCTTGAAACTAATTTTAAACTTCCAAAATTTACCATGGCATTTTGAAAAGTTAAAGTAACTTTCAAGATGAATAGAATTAATGTTTTCTTTCCCTCCTTACAAACTGTTTTCACCTTCAAATACAAACCATGACCATACCATGCTAATAGCCGCAAATGTATTCTCTGTTTAAGGTTTCAAAACCATTACTTGACAGCTGACGTGGAACATAATTTCAGTCTCATTTTCAATGAGAGACAGAGCAGCCTCCTCCAGGAGCCTCAGCCTTCAATGCTTACTCCAAACACATTTCCACTGAGGATGTGAAGCTTTTATTTTTTTCTGCTTCCTCCTGTATATTTTCTGTTTGCTCTGTGTTCCCTCTGACCAAAGACCATTGCGACTCTGTAGAGTCTGACACGGCTGTCATAAATTTGGAGCGTTTTCTGTGTGGGGAACATCTGGTTCCTAAGAAAACAAAGTGTTATTTTCCTGATGGCTGCAGGAGAATGTCTGGGTTTAATCCACCTGTGAGGACTGATTATTTTTCAAACTTCATACCAACACACAGGAGGTGGATGCTTCCTGGATCCCGTGGCACGGCTCTGGCCTCAGCACTGCCAGAGCTGGCCTTCATTTCCTAAATTCTTCAGGTTACAAAAAGTTTCTCTCTTCCTTGCTAAATTTCTACAGGACCTGAAGGAGAAGGCATGGCTCTTTCTTTCAGTAAGTGATCGCAAATTCCATTCTGAAACAAGGAAAACCTCAACAGAAGCAGCTGGAAACTCTGTGAACAGAGTGTTTTCAGTTTTGCATCACTGGGCAGGCTGCTGGGCAGTGCTGTGGTGAAGGTGAATTCCTTCCCACGCCAAAGGCTTGCTGTTCTTTTTGGAGTGATTGCCTTCATCTGAAGATGTTAAAGGTCCCACACATGAACCCAGTTTTCTGATAAACCCCACGCTGCCTTTCTTCTGGCAGTGAGATTATTTGCAATAAGAGTTTCTGGAGCTTTGGGTGCTTTATGTTCTGAAGTGATGATGTGTCTGCAGCAAAAAGGCAGCAAGGGCTTATTTCTGAGCAGCTTCAGGTGTGTACACGGGCGGTCTGAGCTATATCAGTTATTTGGAGAGGTCTGTTGGTGACACAGAACTGTGAAACTGTTCTCATCTTGGATTTTGTAAGGTCATCGCTGTGCTCAAGCTTGGCTCTCACCCTTTGCTACAGCTACAGAGCGAAGAGGGGACATATCTTGTGAACACAGACCTGCAGAAAGGTCCTTGGTGGGTACATCCATCATTTGAAAGCAACAGAGGTGGGCTTGTTGTTTTTTCGGGTTTTTTTAAGGCTGAGTTTGAATCTGTACAGAACCCTTCTAGTTTTTCCAGATATTGCTGAGGAAGGTTCCCTTGGATGGTTTAGGCCAGTTGGAAATGCCAAAAAGATCCCTGTGCCATACATAAACCACAAACGTGTAGCTGGATTTGGCCAAGCTTTCTCTCACACCCAAGGAAACACCTCTGCCCTTGGTGAGAAGCCAGGGAGAAAACCTGAGAGAAGCAGTGGATAAGAGYGCAATTAGAAAGTCCACAGCAAACATGGCTGGGGTCCCCCAACACCCAAAGACTCCAAAAACTGGAAACACAGTACCCACCACTGCAAAGCAAGGTGAGCCATCCTGGGCAAGGCTCTGCAACTGGTGAACAAAGAGCTCTCCTGAAGATCTTCCTCTGTGAGAGGTCCCCTGGGCTCCTTTCACTGCGTAGTGGCCACTTCTGCCATGGCTGTAATGTGGGTTTTTTGCTGGTTGAAAACTCTTCCTTAAGGGGATGGGCACAAACCCTGTTTCTCCTTGTGGTGCTGGGCTGTCCGAGTGCTCGAAATGCACCGCAGCAGAGCATAACTCTTTTTTATGCTTGTGGTCACTTGCCTTGATTTTATATGTGGCAAGTCTGGCAGTGTGGGATATAGTGCAGGGGGCCCCCAGTGTTGTCACGGAACGTGTCTGAGTGAAGCATTTTATGGCTTGGCTCGATCTATTTCCTAGCTGGAATATTTCCACCCGCTTCCTTTGGCCGTGCCCGCGGCTCCAGCTTGTGGTTTCCGTATTTTCCTTCCCCTGAAGACTGCTGTCTTCTCTTGGAGAAGGGAGGGAGTGCAAGGAAGGATGCKGCTTTTGTGCTTTCCGCACGCTTGAGATGCAAGTTCCTGCTGTTCCTCTCTGCTCCATGTACGGATCTTTTCCAGGAGAGAAGCGGATGGCGCAGATTGCCTTTAGCACCAAGCTTAAGTGGATCCTGCTCGGCAGCTGCCACAAAATTTATCCCCAGGAAAGGAAATAGAGGTCTAATGCAAGCGAGCACACCTGAGCTAGCTGAATCTCCCTGGCACAGAGGCACAGGCTGGGAACATGTGGCAGGAGGGCTCCGGCAGGATGGATGCGCCAGGTCGGTATCTCGGCTCCTCGGTGGGTTTCCCCTCCAGGTGCAGCCTGGGATCATGATCAGGAGTTCAGGTGGAGACTGAACCKTCTGTTTCTCAGATGAGGCTCAGCCTCACGTCTGAAAAAGCTGCAACTCAGCTAAGGGGATAAGGACCTACTCTCTGTGCCAAACAAAATGGTTGTAGCTGGTGGCTACGCTGACCTGTCTGGTTTTCCCCCGCCCAGCTGCCTCGCGCAGCACTGCAGCAGACATGGGGGCAAGCACCCGTGAGGAGGATGGATGGCACCTCTCCTGAATTTTGTAAGTCTAAATCTTGGTGTCGTGCTCAAGGATCTGCTTCCACACGAAAAGTTTCTGTTGCAAAGCAGATTTTAAGCAGTGTTTGCAGTGGGGTTGCAGGAGCTGGCAGCCTCGGAAGCAGAGATGCTGCTGGATTGGGAAATGGGTCTCCAGCTTTATGCTTGATTGGGAAGTTTGAAAAAAAAAACAACATAAAAGGGATTGTGATGCTGTTTTTCRAGCCAAAAATGCGAGCAGTAATTCAGACATGAGGAAAGCAGTCATTGCCCGTGGCAGCTTAAGGAAGCTGGCCAGAGAAAGGAAGCRCTGTGTGCTAAGGTAACACAGGGAAGAGTGACTCTCGGGCACCTGCCAGGTTGAAAAAAGCCACCAACTGATTTCCAGAGGCCTTGGATGCAGTCCAGAGTGTGAGCAGTGCCTGATCCCTAAGCTGCTGGATAGTTGAGGAAGGCTTTGTGATTTAGGATGGCCATTGCAGTTTAAAGAGTTGGCAGTGAGTAGTAAATACAGTTTAGCTGGATGATGCATTTCCTATTTCAGTTTCTTATTTCAATTACAAACACTGGCTTGATACCATCATTACTAAACGGACACCTTTAAAATTCAAGGCAAATAAGTTTCAAAAAGTGAATGAATTGATCTGTCACTCATACAGAGTGCCCAACTCAGCAGACCAAAGGCAAAACGCAGAATAACCTGAAACTCTGGATCTGTATCTCCAAATACACAATAACAAGCAACTGCCTAATTCCCTTTAAAGAGTAGCCATAGAAAATAAGGCTTGAGTTTTGACGAGAAGTCAATGGGACTTACTTGGATTGTACTGCAGGAAAATGGGATTGAGAAGACAGAAACACAAGGTTTTGGAGACAGAGCTGGTAGATAAACTCATATTGGATTTGTTCTTCTTTCTATTTAAGAAATGTGGCCCTTATCATGCCACTGGTTTTTAAGCAAAGCTCTCCATTGATTTCAGAGGGGTATCCTGCCCAAAAATCAATGGCAGGAGATGCCCCCATGTATTTACCTACTCTGATTTGGTTATTGACTTTTAATAACTTTACAGATACTAACAAGGCAAAATGCCAGGACAGTGTTGCTGCAAATTTAAGTCAGGAATTCCCTTGGAAAGCTCATGTGGCACTGCCTAAATACCTCATTTTGCAATAACCACCCCCCTAAATGCAAATCATTCTRCTCTCTAGGTGAACGGGTACATTTTTTTTCCCTGAGTGATCACCCATCCATCAGAAAATTGGGAGTGGGARGGGTGCAGGGCAGGCTGATTCTGCAAAGCTGCCTGCTAAAGCCCTGATTACTGTTATCAAGCAAAGAAGCAGTCCAGTTTAAGCTGCTAAGGTTTCTGACGAGCAACAGGTTATAATGAAGGAAGGCAGAGGAACGCGCGAATGAGCGACTACAGACCCTGGTAAAGAGCGGATTACACTGAAGGTACGTTCCAGGGAAGAGACTGCACATTTCAGGGCAAGGCAGCAAATGGGCTTAAAAATAATCTGAATTTTTTTTTCCTCCCTCCCAATCCAACAAAGATAGAGAGTGTAAGATGCTTGTGGAGGGCAGGTCAGCACATCAAACAGGCTCTGCTGGTGCTGCTGGGAGCAGTGAGGGAAGGATCCTGCCTGCCTGGGGTGAGTGAATGAGGTTAAAATGTGTGCTCTTACTAAACTGGTCCTCGTGGCATGAGGGTGTTTGGCTGTGTATCTGCCCAGCATCTGCCCCAGGCACATCACAGTTGCCTCCTCCTTGGCCTCGCTGCATTTTCTGGTTGCAGTGGAYGTTGTCTCTGCAGTTGTCTGGTCAAATCCCTAAATAAGCCAAAGGAAGATGTTTTGGATACCCTTCTCCTTTTTAGGATTTGCTGGAAATTTACTGTGGGGAAAAGCTAAAGCTGAGATTTGTAACACGGTGGCTGCTTGGTGGTAACTGCCCACGGGAAGGCTCTTTCCCTGGAATAAATGCACAGTCCCCTCCCCTGTGGCAGTTGAATAACCCACCTTGTAAGGCAAAATTGGGTGCATGAGTATGGAATGGGATTGCCATAATTGCAGTCCAAATCCCATTTTASCTGGAGGTGTCTGTTCTAACAGCTACGATCCAGGAATCACTTTGGTTTATGGSAAAGAGAAAAGACTCAAAATGGTTCAAAATCCAGGAGAAAGGCTGATTTTTTGCTCTTCTTACACCATGAGGGTGATTGTAGCAATGTCAAGATACACCCTTTACTAGCCAGAGATAAGGCAGTGCCCTTTGCTGTCTGGAGATTGTGCAGGGCTTGTGTTCTTGTCAGACGGAGGAAGGATGCAGCATTCCTCTTTCCACCGAGCCTTTGAGCAGGCACTGATACATTTATAAATGGCATGTGATAAGCTTTAAAAATGCCACTTTGAAATTGAACCCGGAGAAGTGTGAACCATCTCAAACAAAAGTGATTCGCCTTGGTCACTTGACAAGTGCAGRAGGAATTTCTGACGACGGGAAGAAAAAACCGAGGCAAAGCCAGCCTGCCAGGTTTCCCAAAAGCTCCGGTGGGGAAGGAGCYCTCCTGGCCCCCACTGCCCCTGCAGAGCCCTTGCTCCTGCCTTGGCTGTTCCCCTCGCTGATGGGAAGGATGGCTCTGAGCAGGTGGCAGAGCTCAGGATGCAGGAGCAGTGTCCAGGGTAAGATCCGACAGCCGGCGCGGCTGTGCCGGGTATCGATCCCCACGCTGGGCACCCCTGAGCTGCACACCCCTTGCTCATCACAGGGGAGCAGGTGAGAAGTGCCCTGCACACAAACTGTCAGAGGCACATCGAGCGCAGCTTTCTCGAGAATTGGACAAAGTTTCAGCTCTGCTGCRACTCTGGTTATTGCTGGTGTTGAGGCTGGGCTGTCGCAGCCTGGAGAAGCAGGGTTTATAATGCACTCCGTGCACGGTGTCACCCTACTGGAAAGAGGCTCATCAGAACACGGCATGTCAGTTGTCACTTCGCTGCGAACAGGTGAAACCCTATTATCAGTACACTGTCTACAGACTTCTGCTGCATCAGAAAACAGCTCGTCGGCGCCGTGTGTACAGAGATGTCACTGGTCTCTGTTGAACTGCACACAGGCTGTTCCTGCAGCAGGGAGCTGCCTGATGGGTACAAAATGTAGGAGCAGTGGGTGAGAGAGCAACCCGGGGTCAGGCTGGGCCTTTGCTGGGAGCATCTTATGCACCTGAGGGGTCAGGCAGCAAAGCGTGGAAGGGAATGGGACAATTTCCTAAAGGTCAGGATTTGGTTGCCTCTTTTGTGCCAGATCAGGCAGCTAAACCTGGACAAATACACTGTGGATGCTGAAGGTGGCCAGAGACATCCCAATCCGCTGCTTTGTGGAGTAGTGGTGATGCTGCTGAAAGCAGGGTTTGACCCACAGGGAGAAACACAGTCTGAGGTCTGAGGCTGGCTGGACCATTGCTCCTGCTGACTCCACCAGCGACAATCACTCTGGTGCTGGTACCAAATTCCTCACTCCAAGAGCAGCAGCCTGGAGTCTGACGATGTCATCACTTTGTGTATGCAAGTCCTCCTGAATCCTGCATCTCACCCTCTGCAGATGTTCTCCTTCCCGTCTCCTCTGCTTCTCCCCCAGCACCACTCGGCTAATTTCTTGAGTGGGATGCACTAATCCCATATTTCTCTGATAGTTACTTTCTCCAAAGCTGTCTCAGAAACCCAGGTGCCAGCCCCCCCCCCCGGCTCCGCTTCTTCCCCCGTCCAGGGAAAAGAGATGGCGAACGGCTTTCTCTTGATTGTGTCGATGGGAGATGATTTTCAAGGTGAAATTTCTAGTTCAGTTGAGTCACTTTCATTCAAGGCGATGAGCAAAATGTCACCCCCACACTGAACCACACTCAATGCGCTGTTCTCCTATTGCATTTAAATTTACTCCACTTTTCCTTTCTGACACCTGTTTAAATCAATATCTTCCTCTCCAGGTCGTGGGCAGAATGTGCCTGGTCTCTCCGCACAGCGCTTCTCAAATCCACTAAAATCAACACAATAATTGAAATATTTTCAAGCTGATTACACCGCTGCCTGAGGCTAGGCTGGTTGCTAAGGGTAAGCTCCCTGGTTGCTAGGGGGAGTAAATCATCTTGCATTATTTGATTTTTGTTATAGATATGAAACCGCTACTCCCTCGATTAAATGTCTCTCAGTCTAACACCTATGGGACCTGGGGAAAGAGAAAAGAAAAGCAGCAACCTTGACCCTGTCAAATAAATATCTCTAACTTTTCCTGTCCTCCGGCTTCCAAACCAAACCTGTCTACTGATTTTTTTTTATTTATTTTTTTTCTATTTTTTATTTTTTTTTTTAACCTGACTTTAAATAACAAAGCTGTGGGGACAAGCAGATGAAGAGAGGAAGAACTGTCTGTTCCATTAGAGGATCTCTCAGCTTGGCTAAACACTCTCTATTTACTCCAAACACAGCATGATGGGGAGCTACAAGGATCTAATAGCCTTGAAGATGTAGAATTGCACCAATTACAGTTCCTATTCAGCCCACGGCTCATGAGACATCAGCTGAAATCACAGGGCCAAATCCCGCTCCTAGGTCTGCAGAGTGCAAATCTGGAGCATCTCTGTGGTGAAGAATTTCTCCAAATTTTTTGTGGTTGCACAGGAGTGGAGTCCCTTGGATACCGCTGAGGTGAGGTGCCCAGGAGCCTGAAAGTATGCTGGGTAGTTTGCTGGTGGAGCAGGAGCTCCTGATGCATTATTAATAGCAAAGCAGTATGTGGGGCATATCCCTGTGCCATGGACATTTTAAAGAGCCTCGGCTCCTCCTCGGGTTTCGTTATTCTCCTGGTGCAGCCAGTTCCTGGGTGAGGGTATTGTCATGTAGAGTCCCCTCCAAAACTGCTCAGGAATTAATGTGACCCAGTAAATCTGTTACAATCCACTGGCAGAGCCAGAGGTACAGGAGSCTGTTCTTCCATTTGTGCTGGAAACAACCAGAAGCCCAGGGTGTTTCTGAAGCACAAGTTTACAGAGGGGAGCTGACTTGGTATAAAGTCTTTTTCCACCCTTCAAACCTCCTGTTAATCCTCACAACTGCACTTGGCCTTCCCAGCACCGCCCAAAATCCTCCTTCTTAGGTGAGAAAACCGAGGCACAAAAATTGTAGAGCAGCAATTTGCCTCAGGCTGTGCAACGAGTCCCACCCTGACACCTTTTCTCCCCAGCTGCTGCAGCATTATCGGGAGAGGACACAGAGGAGCCCTAGCTCCTGCCCATTGCAGCACGCCATGTCCTTCCTCTCCCTGGATCTATTTCTCAAAGGGCAGCTGTAATCCCGAATGGACAGGAAAAGCAGCAATGTAAATATYGCAAAGCCTTTAGTTACAACTATATGCAACAGCAATATCTCCTCTGCCGCGTCACCTGGTCCCTCAGCTGGAAACAGGGACGCAAATGCCACAAAGTAAGTGATGTCAAGAGCTTCAAAAGCTGTTGATGAAATAGGTGCAAAGAGAGAGGCATTGAGGTACTTGCTGCAAACCCTGGCAGAGGAGAGGCTGGAGGTGAAGAGCATCATTAGCACAAATGAGCCAGGCCAGGCTCAGCCCAGCCCAGSCTGTGTTCAACAGCATGTTCGACTCTGCTGCTCCCCCTGAGCTATGCCAGTCACAGTGGTGCTTTTTTGGGGTTATTGGTCAACACAGGTGGAAACACGCAGGCCATGGAGAAGAGGGGTCATCGGGAAAGCCTCGTGAGCCTGGAGGACACGCCTCTTCCAGCCCGGCTGTTTGTTCATGTCCTTGTTTCCCAAAGTTTGCAGGCAGGATCCCTCTGCAGGGCACCTGCACCTGTGCCACATATTTAGCGGGAAATGCCTGCAGCATTAAGAGCATCACAATCTCGATGATTAATTGTTTAATATATTGCAAGCTGGTTACCCCTCCTGGATGTGCCATGTAACAAATGGAGCCGGCGGAGATCTCACAGTTGCGAGCTCCGTGTTTGATTTTTAGCCAGCCAGAGCCGTGGTTTGAGCTCACAGCCACAGCCAGCGCTGCCACCACCTCCTCCAGCAGCCGCCTCGCTGGCCCTGGGCTGGAGGTGACACTGGGAAGTGCTGCTGAAGGATRGGAGCCAACTGGCCCTTCAAATACAGGTGTGTAACCGGGGTCAGGGCAGAGGCTTAATTAAAGCTGTTACTTATTTTTATCAGTGTGAAGACTTGAAGGAAGGCCCAAAGTATTTAACCCAGTGGAAATGCTCCACACCTGACATACAACAAACACGCTTGGGGATGTGATGTGGGGTTTCACTTACATGTCTAACTTACTTAAAATCCATATTAAGTATAATTTCTATTTCAATATTGTACAGGTCACACTTTATGTTAAGGTTCCATTTATAAATAGTTCATAAAGATTAATAGATGTTTTAATCAATAACTAATCAATAGTTTAATGACAGGAAAGCCCAGCAGTGGGAATTGCCCCAAGCATTGTGGGCATTTTGCTCTGGTTTGGTGTCGTTTGACCCTTGTTCTGGGCTGGGACCAGCTCTGTTGCTAGTGGTGTTGATGGTGGGATGCAGCATTTCTCCATCACTGGTGGCAGGTACCCTGTGGTCACAGGGGGTCTGGGCTGGGCTCTGAGCAACCCACATTGCAACCAGGGAGGCTTGCTGGGGAAGACAACCCAATTCTTGTCCCCTAAACTCCCAAGAGGGCTGTGGTACAGGGTCCTGTGGGTCTGTGGGGCCAAGTGGTACTTTCTGAACATCTCATTGCCTGCTGGAATTTCTAGCAGACATCTGTATTCTGTATGTGAGGAATATATTTTGTTGAAACACAGTTACGATTTTTTAAAACATTCTTCTGAGAAATAGTTCTGTATTTTTTAATACATCTTGTCATACACTTTAAGATTCCTGTCCATATGGGCACTAGAAGGAAAATGTAATTATCTCTTAAAAGAATACAGTCAATTTTAAGGAAGACAAATATTAATGTGATGTAAATTGATTGGTCAGAGGTTTCCAAAGCAGAGAGGTAGATGCCCATTCCCCCTGATTATCCAGAGGAGCTGGGCGAGTAATTCCCCAGGTGTCAAACTCCTTATATAAAGCTTCCAGAACAGACCCTGTAATTGAATATGAAGTTACTTTTTCACGAGTTCTTCTTTACGTACCATGATCATGGTAATTCAGCTGGTAATGCTCAAATGACAAAACAAGCGCTCGGCAACTCGACCACTGTGGAAACCAAGTGAAGCCATTTAGCAAAGCCCAGAGCCAATGGCTTTGCCTCCAAAACCTTTTCTGCACGTGAATCTTCRAAGAACTTTTCCATTTTTAATGGCCAGGAATATCTGCCTGCTAAACTTTAACTACAACTGTACCCAAAGCCCGTCTGTCTAGCAGCAGGTGGGCTAGTGAGAGTCACAGTCCTGCTGGGATACAGCCAGCTGTTCCCAGGAATGAATCTCAAGTAAATTAACAAACACCACACAAACCTGTCAATTGAATCATTCTTGATTACTGTAAATGCTGGGCTACCCATTAAGGAGCWTCTCCCTCTGAGCACAGGGAGTTTCTTTATGCACTGAGTGTGTAACCGGGGTGGCCACACCCCATCCTCTGGACRGAGGCTCCCTTAGGACCCATGGGGGAAGTCAACCGGGACCAATGAGTTAGAAGTGGTAGAGGTGTCCAAGGTGGTTTCCTCACACCTGTGAAAGTTCTGTGGACTTTCAAAGGGCTCACAAAGTGTGAGTTATTTGGGTGTAGGTCAAAGCTTTTATTGTCCAGGCACATCTCCCYCTTTTTTCTTTTGGAGGCTTCTCCTTGGCAACAGCGTGGGCACTGAGTGGATCAAAATCCAGGACATCCCCACACGCACCAGCCATTTTCCACTTGGCAGGAGAACACTGAGGGGAGAACATCACCTCTGTGGAGATGAGAGAGCTGCAAACACATTGCATTGAAGGCAGGAGAGCTTCTGGTACCAGATAACAGCAGCTTACAGAGGCTTGTAGACATCATATAATAATCAGAGCACTGGGTGAGAAGCAGAAGGCYTTGGCTCAACATCTGTCCGTCCGATGTTTGGTTTTGTACTTGAGCTTTGATGGTGTGTTCAAGCCTACTGTGTGAAATGATGGACCTCCTCTCGTGGGTGGATGGCAGCCAAATCCCTGACTGCTGGCAAAGCCATGGCAAAATTCAGCTGAATTTGCACTGCCTGTAGGTGAGTGGTCTTCTGGAGCGAGGGTGTGGGAGAGCTGCAGATGACCAAGCTGCCTGAGCAGCAGAGAAACAGGAGTTTGAGGACAAATTGAGTGAAATTGGGTGGTGGCGAAGCACAGAGAGGAGAGACCTGAGAGAGCTGGAGCCTGCTGGCTTGTGTCAATAATAGTGACTTGGAAACAACAGAASGGAAGGCAAAAACACATTAAAGAATGGAGAAAATGGACTGACAAGAGATAATAAAGGGAGGATGTGATCTAGGAAAAGCTGCAGGGGACACTGCAGGGAGGGAAGGGATTTGCTGTGAGGTTCTTGAGGGTAAAGAATGAAGGGGACACCAAAAAGACTGTCCTAGACCCTGACCAAGTGCAAGGTCTTACTGTCACCTTCCCCTAGTCAAGCAGGGGCCTGGCCAGCAGCCAGTGCTCCCTTTTTGAGCTGTACGAAATGTGTTCCCTTGCCTGCAGCCTCTGGTGTGAGCTGGGGGCAGAAGCTTGGACCTGAGGAGAGAGGTACTGGATGTCTGTGTAAGACATCACTCCTATCTATCTGACTGTTGGCAGCCTTCAAATTAGAAATGGCCTGAAACTGGTTAATGCCTTAGTTCAATGGCATTTTTGCTCCATGTCCCTTTTTGTTCTTGTAGTTGGTGACGGAAAAGAGCAAGGATTAGTGCCCATTTGGATAAACCAAATATTTCCTTCTCCTGGAGGAAACATCCTGATCCGTGTAGCACAGCAGAGGCCTGGGCAGACTGGGGATCCCATGCAGGGCTGAGGGCCACTCCTTGCCTCTCCTCCACAGAACCAGCTTTGCAGGGTGGTTTTTGTCCCACTGGTGGCAGGGTGAAGGTGGGATGTTCTCATGATATGTGCAGAACTCTTGGTGCCTGTCCCCAGACAGTCCAGACCTGACCCTTTACTGGGTCTCTGTAGGGAGTTTTGGCACTGGTGCCGATTCAGTCAGCTTTGGGCAGCCTGGGAATATGAGCTTGTCACATCCCTAATTGACAACTAAACCTCAATTTAATTCCATGCAAGTCAGCAGAGACACTGAGAACACAACCTGAACCACACTGGCGTCGAGGACTCACAACCAGAGCAGCCCCGTTGACTTCAGGGAGAGCAGGATCCATCCCAGGATGGAGGAGTTTGCTCGGGATTGTGCGTGGGAGAGGGAGCATGGCCCTAACCTCATCAGTGGTAAATCTCTGTCGATGTGGATATTAGCAGTGTGTTTCCCCAGCTGCGTCAGTGTATGTGTTTGTGTATACAGACTCGATTTATGTCATTTTGTAAGCAGGTAAGTGTTCGTGCCAGACTCCGTGTGGTTTTCCGAGAAGCATGCTTACATGTTTGGATAGATTTAATAACAGCACGCATGTGTGCGTGTTTATATTTAGACAGGCTCATGGGAAAGGCTTAGCACACAGGGAACAGCATCGGGATGTCCTGGCTGGGAGGGTTTCTGGAGGCTTCCAGCTTGGTGTGGGTGGCAGCTGGGTCTGCTCTGCCCGTATGTGTGACATTCCTGACCCTGTGTCCCAGCCTTCTTGAGTGGCTGATGATGGTCCCACGCAGGGAGGGAGAGGATTTGTGTGCATGGTTTAGGCCCTGGAAGTGAGACACAAGCATATGCCATTTCATTTTGGTGGGTGTTTTGGGAAGTTGTATTTGCAAGATTTCCAAAGGGCAAATACAGAAGGGCGATGCTTGCAGACCCATAACAGTATCTCCTTCTATCCTCCAAAATTCAGCATAGCACGGACAATGTGGCCATAAGTGCCCAGATGAGTGTGTACTACTGATCTATACAGCACCAACACKTGTGTGATTTTTGTGCCGTTCCTGACTTGCTCCTGCAGCATGCAGCATGTCCCAGGTGCAGGGTGCTGCCCCACACATCCCAGCATAACTGATCCCCAGGGCACTTCCCAGCACGTCCCACTATAGCTGAGGCACCACTTACGGAGTCAAGCAAAACTCTGTCTCACCCAGAGGATATCCACAGTCAGTCTGACGTGCACCAAGGCCCGTTTGTGGCTGGGGASAGCAGAGTCTGTTTAATGCTGCCTGTGGTTTCACACCCTCGCCTTGCAGCAGGCGCGTTGCACTCACAGACACACATTTCCAGGACACGCCCGTCTGTATTTGAAGTACCTGTGCTCGCCTCAGGGCTTTTTGCACACGGTGGCCCAGAGGGGTTGCGAATGGGGTCTGCCACGGGCTGGCCTCGGCGTGGGTGTTGCCGGGGGGTTGTTTTGGGGGGCAGAGGTCTCAATCCGCACCGTGCAGCTGCTGGGGACGCAGGCGTCGCGCTGCCGCGCCCGAGCCCCGCCACCCTCTCGCTCGGACGCCGCCCCGACTTTTGTCCTGCCGTTTGACATCTGTGACTTTTAAGGCGACACATGCCCGGCACCGAGCCCTGCTCGGCCCCGCCACCCCGGGCTGCCATCCAGCAGCATCTGCCAGCCCCGGCCCTGACACCAGCGCAGCCCCGGCCGCTGGCAGCCCCATCCCGCCGGCTCCCCGCCGCTCCTCCGCGCTGGCGGGCACTGAGTGGGATCAATAAGACACCTCCGACTCCTCTATTTACAAACTAGCTGCCTTCAGCAGCCAGGCTGTTTAAGCACTTCATTCCCATTCAGGAGGGCCATCTGCTGCCTTTTGCTGTAAGTCTCTCTGAAAACCTCAGCCTTGACAAGCTCGAGATATGTCAGCGCAGTTATCAGCGGAAAGCAACATCTGCCGTGCCTGACACCCACTATTGTAGGCCATTTAATCTGTCCCCCTCCTCCCTTTAACTGCAGACAACAGCTCCCTATATTATATTTTCCCACTCAATTAGCACTATCATCCTGCTGAAATAGAGGCCAATTTACCTTTAATGACATCATTGTTAGGAGAGTGGCAGCCCTGGCCGGTGGCTGGCGGGAGGCAGCGCGTCTCCCCGGCTCGCGGGCAGCCTATCCGCGCTGCCTTCACCCCGACCGCAGACATTGTTTCCGACAGTTCGCAGAGGCAGTGTGGCGGAAAATTGAGTCCAGATTCATTAGTTTTTTTTTTTTCCCCCCCCTGCTCCCCCCCCCCCTTTTTTTTTTTTTCCGCCGTGCACTGCTCAAGTCAGTTAAATTGATACATTTCCTAACAAAATTGAAGTGCTTTGTGCTGCCAGCGGAAAGCCTGGTGACCCTGCGCGGCCCACCGAGCAGCCAAAACGAGTTGATGGATCCATTAGGCCGCGCAGAATGCCTTCCCCCTCTGCCTCCGCTCCTGAGTGACACTGTAAATCTGAACCAATTTCAGTCCCTAATCATCATTACAAACCCCTCCACTGTTCATTTATTACTCTACAATTCTAATACAGCACACGACTGGGTCAGCGCACGGGGAGCCGGCAGGGCTGCGGAGACAGGCTTAAAGAGACCATAATCCTTCCCAGGTTTTATCAGGGAAGCAAACCTGATTTGGCCCTCCCTGGTCCCCACATGCTGCCCTCTGCCTCTGGTCCAGCGATCAGATGATGTTTGCCTGGCCCGGTGATGGGAGCACAGGCCCCAGAGCGGGAGGAGCTGGGCGGGAGAGGGGAAGCACACATCTGAAGGATGCGGGAACCAAGAACCCCACAAGGGATGAGGTGCTGCAGGAAGGCTGGCACAGCTGCTCTGACCCCTCGGCTATAGGATGGACAGGTGTCCAAAGGGTGCTGCAACCCTGCAGCCATGCCAAACAGCTGTGCAAAGAGGGTATTTGGGTGGATGAGGAGCTGGCACATTCCCAAGAAGAACCATGAGGATGGGGGATGTTGAGAACTGGGGGCTTATTGAGGTTCTCCATCAGTTTGGATTAAATAAAGGACATCTTTTTGGAGCTGAAAAGCCTCGGTGGATGTCCCTGCAGGGATGCCTCCTCCAGGCGGAGGTCAGTAGAGAGGCTGGTGGGAGCCAGGTGATGCCAGCTCATATCCACTTCCCACCTGGCCATTCCTGCTCCACGAAGTGCCATCCCACTCCTGCCAGCTTGGCAAAACCTCGCCCTGGCTGCTGGCTTCCAGCATGGAGAGTGGATGCTGATTGAGTGCTTGACCTGCTAAGTGTGCTTGCGTGCCTGGATCGAACACTTTTCAAACAGGATGCAGAAGAATTTATTTATTTGATTTGATTTGATGCGGCTGATTATTTTCCCCCCTGCTTTTTTAGCAACATGCCTATCAACATCTCTGTAGGTGCAGAAGCAATCAAAGGGCTTAAACACACATGGTAAATAATCAGATTAATGGCATGATCAGACACAACTTGATGGCACTGGGATTGCTTTGGGTGAGATCAGCAGTGTCTGGGGCACTTGTTGCTGGAGCAGGATACTGGGACAGGCTGCCCCTGTGTGGGAGATGGGCTGGAGAAGCAGGGTAGAAGGGGGTGAGCAGCGTGCAGACACCCAGAGTCCCAAGTTTAATCAGAAGCTGAGCAGGAGGGTACACAACTAAGAAACTTGTGGCTGAAATGTCTATTCTCTTCTCATGCAGGCTTTACTTCACAAAGGGGCTTCTATGGAGGGTTATTCTTGTTTGATGAGACCAGGGAGCAAGAACGGTGATCTTACAAAGGACTGAGGGTCAGATCCCTCTTCGCAACTTTCTCCTGCAATGAAAGTCTGGGTAGCAAGTCTGCACCTCATGCAAAAGACTGGTGCCTTTGTTGGGATGCCAAAACCTGAGTTCACAGCCACGGATCTGCCTGGACGATCAGGAGCACATCAGCCTCCAGAAAGTGTCAGTTTTTCTGTCGGTGACAACCAAAGTGGGTCTTTTTGTACAGCTCATGTGCCAGACATGTGTTTTGCTTCCTGCTACAGGGTCCCAGGCTCGAGGTCAGGCTCGTCTGGCAGGGGGATGTGACAGCTGCCAAACTGCACCAGGGCCAACCGGCAACCCCTGTCAGCCCCGGCCGGCGCGGCCACCTCAGCTGCCTCCCACACCCACAGCAAAACTTCCCAAAGTTTCCTCTGCCCGTGCTCCTCATTAAGAGCAGCAGCAGAGATTGTCACAAAGATGTAACAGCATTAAAAAATATTTACTTGAAAYAGCAGTCCTGAGGCCAAGGGAGGATGGCGGGGTCTGTAGTGGGGATTTGGCCAGGGCGAACGCTTTGCTTGAAAAATAGTCTTGGTGACTTCCATCTCCTGTCTTAGCCCCAGTTCAGCCCTGGGGCAGGGTCAGCTTATTTCCAAGCTGGAGAGGAGACCAGCACCTAAGCAATGACAGCATTGCTCCCTGTGGACTTATTTTTTAGGAGGGTCTCTGTTTGGGTCCTTACAGCTCAATCTGTGGTTGAATTGCCCTGTCCCCATCTCCTCATGTCCCATATTTCTGTGGAGCTGAGCCAAAGCTGGSTCTGTGATGCAGCTCCTGTATGTCAGAGTGCTGCTGGCCCTTGGCATCTCCGCTCTGTTTACAGCCCATCCAATGCTTTTCAATCTGCACTGTTGTTAATGCCCATATCTAAGGCAGTCTGGATTAGTTTCTCAAGTAGCATTTTGCAAGGATCAATATCRAATGCTTTGCTGAAGTCTAAATGCRTTACATCTTCTGTGAGACTTTTCATCCACTAATTTTGTAATTTGATCCGAAAAAAAAAGAAAGCTATCAAGTTGTTCTGGCATGACTTGTTCTTTATAAAGCGGTGTTGTTTATTGCTCGTGGTTCGGTTATCCTCTAGGTGCTTTCCAACACGCACCAAGCAGCCCATTAATGCCTTCCGTGACACTCTGGGTTTGAGGAAACCCAGCCGAACCTGCTGCTCGCACAACTGGGTTTGAGCACAGCTCCCCRGCAGCTGCTGGGACATATGTTCACCGTGCACACCACGGGTCTGATTCATCTCTCACACCGACGTCAGGCAGGAGTAAGTCAGCTCAGCAGCGGGCTCGAGAATCCAGAGGCAGGTTTGGTGCAGCAGATGTTGTGTTGCTGTTGCAGGCAGTATTCCTGAGCTTGCTTTCACCTGCTGTTTCCCACCGTGACCCACAGGATCAGACATCACGGTTTCTCCTGGGGCAGCGGGGTGGAAATCGCTGGCTGCGTAATCGGTGTTTTATGCCACTCAACTGGACGGTTCAAACCTTTGGGTGACTGATTCAAATTCTACTGTAAAGGCATTTGGGTCGTGTCCAAATCAGTCCTGGTAGAGTGCCTGCTACAGAAAACTCGAGGATAAATAGTTYGCAGGAGCGTGTTGGCATTTCTCTCTGTTCTAATAATGAAAATATAGCCCTGGTGATTCCTACAGCATTTCCTGATGATCGGTCCAGACCTCCTTCTTCTTCTGGGGTATTTTCATTCAGTTCTGAGGCCCCTCATCTGATAATGATGCACTGTGCTGATGTTATCCCAGACACTGTCTGAATGGAGTCATTGGATTGTGTCTTGGCATTGCCAAGACGAGGGCACCCTCTCCTCCCTCAGTTCAGTGGAGCAAAGATCACGGCCAAGATGCTGAAAGAGCCCAAGAGGTCCCACAGCCTCTGCCTTGCATTAGCTGTGTTTCCATTGCCTATGGAGCTCAGCTGCTGTATAAATAACGGAGCTGACACAGCACCTTCTGGGATATGTTTCCTACAGTTTCATAAGACCTTCAGTGGCTGCGCGACGGTGCCTCGGCACCGCCAGCCTCCCCGTGATCTATAACACTGACAGCTCAGGAGGCTTTTGAGGGATACGGCATACAGGAGTGAATTTCCCAAGTATTGCATGGGCTTGGGGTTGTATTGCTCCCTGCTGACTCCCCAGGCTCGTRCAGTGCTGCAATACTCTGAAAATTAACTCCTTTATGGCCCGACGCTCAAATCGCGCAGCCCAGGGGAGAACGGGGTGGATCCCGCCCGGTGGGACCGGTTGCAGCACCTGCTGCTGGTACAGCCTGCTGGCCAAGTAGCCTTGCTGATAGTCCAGCTCTGCACAGCCCTCCAAAGCCCACTGTGGCTCACAGTTAAGCCAAGGAAAAGATTAATGGGACTTGTAATCTCTTCCRGCATCCCAAGAGATTAAAATAGTTTGTTTCGCTGCTGGAGCATAATCTTGAGAAGGAAAGAATTAGTCTAAGGAGGACCATGGTGAAAGGTCCTTAACAGTGTGATTTGGAAAGTTCATCTGGCCCAAGGTGGTGATGATCCTACTCTAGTTGAAAGTACACTGTGAACCAACCCACTTATTCCTCTTTCCCCCGTGTACCTGGGACTTCAGATGGATTTCATGGAAATGAAAGGCAAATAAAAACCATCACTGGACATGAGGAGTCTGTAAAAATGGAGACACCTGTGTAAAGCTCAGAAACAGATGACTTTTCTATGCACTTTCTCCCAGATCTGCATTTTCTCCTTAGGAAGAAGGGTTCATTGGGTCCAAGCCAAGCTCATCCAGAAAAACTGGGAACCTTTCAGAGACCATGAATATCTGGAAAGGAAAATCTTTTGCATTTATGGACACCAGCACATCCAAGTGTTGCCTGACAATGGCAAGCAATAACCAGTGTCTCGCCTTATAAAACAGATGTGAGGGAATGATATTATGACCTTCATTCTTTCTAACAGTGGTTATCATGTGTTAGCCCCCAAATGGTCTCTACAGGTCCTCCCTTTTCCCAGTGGGAGTCCTGGTCTGTTGTCTTTGGGACCGTTGTTTTGGTGTGGGCTGTTGCAACACCCTGATCTTGAAGCAGCTGTGGATGGAGCTCTCAATGGGTGTCAGGAGAAATGCAGCTGGTGAGGGAGGGTGCCTGCATGGCGAGCACGGGGATCTCCTTCGGAACAAGTCTGTGAGTGCAGAGCCCAAGAGGGATCTGCAAAGCCTTTAACATGACCAAATTAACCCCTGTGGACAGGCAAACACTTGTTTACAGAGCAGAAAAAAGCAGAGATGGAAATTTATGGTGTCACTAARAGAACTTCTCACCTGGAGTACAGAGAAAAGGAAAGAGATAGCAATATTTCCCACTGAAAGGAGGAAGAAAAGCTCTTAACAAATCAATACCCTTATTTAGTCAATAAACCCACAAAACAACCCCTCCAGGGGATAAACATGGAGAAAATTCACAGCTTGCAAACAGGCAGGCTCCAGAGCTGGCCTTTGACAGGACGGTCGCAGTAAATGCGCCGGTCTCTCTTGGTCACAGGGAGTTCAGCGTGGGGCTGGTCTGTTGGGAGCAGGCTGGTCAGGGGGGCTGCAGGCTGGAGCTGTGCACTTGGGAGCCATGGAGAAGAGGGGAAGGGTCTTGGGAGCACCCTGTGATGAGGATGAACGTGTTAACTCAGGTTAACTTCCCTTCCTGGAACGGTGCATCGAGCCGGCTTTGGCTCTCATGTGGGGAATGGAAAGGAGGAGCAGCATCCGGGCAGGSATGCCACAGGTAAGCTGGGAGCAAGCCTGGGACAAAACTCAGCAGGAAATGCATGAAGCTGCTCTCAGCAGTGGCTCAGCAACATCTTGGGCAGAAAGGCAGAGGCATCTTAGCTTATAGAGATATTTACCAGGCTGTGAACCTACAGCAGCCAACAGCTGGAGTCAGAAGCTCATGACACGGCCCTATGACGTGCAAGATGTTAAGAAATTAATTTAAAATGGTTTCTTTCTTTTTTTCCCTTAAATATATATATTTATTTTTGCTTAGCCTGCAGGCTTTACATCTTCAAGTTTTTCTCCGTAACCATGAACTAGAAATTTACTTGGAAGAAATCCAAATTGTTCTCTTATTCATAAGATTTCAAGAGCTGGAGCTTTGGGAAAAAACCATCTCTGTCATTACAGCGCTCATGGTAGAGTCCCAGGAGCCACCACAGCAGAAGCACAGCTGAGCAGCACCACGGCATGGGCTCCCAGAGCCTTGCAGAAAAATCCAGCACCCTTCAGCAGCACGAGCACTGGATACCAGCTATGAAGGAGTTTGTTGCAGTTTTCTTCCATCACAAATGAGCCTTGGACCCATCTGAATTAATTTTCCATCCATGGAATGGATCAGACCATGGGACTGCATCCTGGCTCTGCTGGCCACGCAGTGTCTCTCTTTTCTACCAAGGACGTGAAGCTGAAACAGAAATATTGGGCCAGACTTTACAGGCAGCATTTTGGGTGGAAAAATGGAGGAATTCCTCAAAGCCAATGGCTTTCCATAGAGGTATCCAAGACCTCCATGACTTGATGGAGCAGAGAATTATTTCCTTCTGGGTCTCTGATTTTCTCCCAAAACAGTTACAGACTGTTACTTGTGTTAAAGGAGAGACATCCTCAGTCAAGGCTCCCCAATATCGCTCCACTGAACTGTGAGATGCTCAGATTTATTCCAGACAAGTCCTGGCCAATATATATGTTCCATGTTATATTTCTTTGTTTTTTCTTCTCCTCTTTCCTCTGATGCTGCTCACTACCCAGAGCATCCTTCGAGAAATGAAGCACTTATTAGTGTAGGACAGCATCTGTCCTCTTGTGTTTTTGGGAAAGCTCATGCTTGAAATGCAGCCAGAGGTTGAGTTAGAGGCAATATCTGACTGTCAAAGAGTTCAAAGCTGGGTCCTAATTGTGTTTTGAAGCTGGGCACTCACAGTTGGGAGAATTCCTGCTTAACCTTATTTGTACTGTCATGAAATGCATGAGTATGTATCAGTATTTCCTGTTCTGGCTACTTCCAGAGACTGGAATTTTTTGGACTCACTTGGCTATGGTTCAGCAAACCTGAATTTAGAGATGGGGTGAGCCAGATATGGATGCAGGAGAATTTGCACCCGAACCTGTCTGTCTGCTTTGGGTACCTGAGTTGGCATCATGAAGCTGCCAAGAAAAGTCTCAAAGAACTGATGTACATCAGGATCTTCCTGCCTTTGGAGAAGAGGTTTGGAAATTCAGGCAAGGACAAGTCGTTTATTAAGTGTGCAAGAGGATGCTCCTTGGTGTAAAAGTGAGGATTGGCTTTGTATCTGAGCTCTCTCAAGAAACCCAGATGTCTCCAAAATGAGTATCTGTCCCAGTCAGCTGTCTCCAAAACCCTGTCAGACCTCAGATATAGAGGCCAGGCTGCAAATTCAGCTTTACTGGTAAATCCAGAGTGTTTCTATCAAAATGCTGAGATTTACACCCACATAGCTAGGATTGCACCCGGCCCCTACCAGTTAATGCTCAGCAATTGGATGCAAATGTGCTGGGGTAGGCAAGGAGGACAGGGTGGGGGATTCAGGAAGATAAAGGCACCTGAAATATGCTCTACAGTCAATCTGTGTTTCCTGAGAGAGAGACATCTGTATCTCTAAATTTAGAAACGATACTCTCTTTCCAGCAGGTAATAAACCAGCAAGCGCTGTACATATTTTTTTCTATTTTGAATTCTGTTAACTGACAATTTAACCTAAAATCTCTCGTATTTTCTACTTGTTCAGCTGTAAATAGAGACTGACAGTTTATTTTCAAACATCCTGGTTTAAAAAAAAAAACCAAACAAACCACCACCATCACAACACGACCCACCAGCATTTGAAATAAATACTTATGGGTCCATGACAGACTACAGACGTGCAGTCAACGCTCCGCAGCAATCTCTCGGAGCTGTCACACTCCGTGATCGGTCTTTTACAAACACAAACACTGTTGATTTCTTATCAAATGTAAAACCTCCGCAGCTCTTTCGTAAATGGTTACCGCGAGCATGAAATCGACATTGTGAATCACATGTGACACTGCCTTGTCTGCTTGTAATTGAGCCGCGTGGGGATGGCGCCGGCGCCGCGACAGCCGCGCGTCACCCGCTCCCTGCCCCTCGTGAGCCTGGGCTGCCTGGGTGCTGGGGGTTTTCTCCTTTATTTAGGGCACTAAAGGCTCTGTCCCACCCGCCTTGGGGTTTCAGTCTCCGTGGGGTTGTCGCGGATGAGGTGGAGTTTTGTTTCTTGGCGACGGAGGGTGTGGGGTGGGAGACCACGTGGGAAAGGGGTTTGGGTGCTGCCTGTGCTGTCCCAAGGAAAGCAAGACTGGCATGTTCCCAGGATCGCCCTAAACTGCCATCTGGGAGCCGGGAGTCTGTTGGGGTGTCACCACCAGAGGAAGCCTGCAGGTCCCAGCCCCAGGAGAGGACCTGCTGGTGGGGCAGGACCCTTCCTGCAAAAGCACTTGGGGTCTTTTTCCATTTCTGACCAGACAGCAGGGACAGTGTGGCATGTCCTGGCTGCTTAGTGTCCCCAGATTGGACAGAAAAATGTGTGTGCCCCTCATCCCCTCCTTTCCCAATCCCTGCTTTTTTTTAGTATAACCCAAATGAGTAATTCCCTGGTTGGAGTTTCCTGGGTGTCCCTCCAGCACCTGACTTTAGTCCTTACTCTCCCACATTCAATACATGAGGTAGATCTGCTCTCTGAGCATCCCCAGTTTTGGGTCCATCTGGACAACCCTAAAGTATTCTCCTCTTTGCACAAACATATTACCTAGCTCAGATGGGTACACTCAGGGTGACCCATTAAAATAAAACACAGAAATACAACAGAATTATGAAACATTTACATGGAAACATTTCCTGCATCTCTATCTATAAATAAAACTGTGTCCTATTAACCAGGAGGTGGAAGACGAGTAGAAATAGAGTGGTCTATCTATTTATATAATGATATAATCTATCTAAATAAAACTAATCTATTTTTCATGCCATCTATTTCTCCAATCTAAAATATACTCGTTACCATGGAGCAATGATGTCACTAAAATGAATGACACCCATAAATGCAGACGAGCTGTAGTTATTCTGATGATCCAGGACTTCTCTCTTTGCTCATTTGCTTAATTTTACACATGTGAGGAGTAGCTTGGAGCTAAATAGTATCACACCAGCAGCAAGCCAAGCAATGTTCCCGCTGCCTGCAGACCGAGGGCTCCGCTCCGCGATGTGTCACACTCCGTGTGRTTTTGTGCGCACGTGGAGGTGCCTGTGCCCATCCACCAAGAGAAGTGCAAACCAAATGCCTTCCACAATCCATTTCCAGCGTTTGCTCAGCTTGGCGTAATTGCTGGTTTATTTATCAGCGCTCAGGAGCAGCGCAGGGTTGGGTGCTGTGTGTGTTCTCCATCGCGAGAAGTTTAACTTAATGCAATGTTGCATTTAATTTATGGAATGTAGCCCGTTGCTATGGCATTGAGCACATAAAAAAACAATCAATAAATAAGTGAAATTGGTGTCAATGGGAATTTTGTACAAAGATGTGCAGTAGAGTATGACTCTTCATTTAGAAAGGCAAAGATACAATTTATTTCACCCTTTCTGGATGTAGTTTAACCTCCCCCTCGTTGGAGAGGTGCATTTCCTGACCAAGAGTTATGTCTGGGTTGATTTTACTCAAGAATAATAAAATATGTTTTCCTTTTGGTGGATTTATTGAGACCTTTGGCATTCCAAGACAGGATTTTCATATTCAAGACTGGAACATACGGCCTAGAGCATCCAAGGGAAATGAAGCTGTGTATCAGTGTGACACACGCATTTGTGCGAAAGTCCTTCGAAATGCAAATAGTGATTATTTGGTGAGCCAGGCAGGCTGAAGTAAACAGGAAATCTCCAGTACACAGCATCCACATACAGGATTGAAAAAAAAWTATCTGTCTCTTCAAAAATACCAAAGTGTTGTGCCCTGTTGGTGTGGCCTGTGTGTGTGAGGTTGCCCACAAGGTCACTTCTCCTCCACAAGGTCTTCCTAAAATAGATGTTTATTCAGCAACGTTGCATTGGGTTTTGCCTAAGCAAAAATGAGGCAATAAATCCAAGCGTGAAAAGGAAAGCTCTCCAAAAAACTCTACATCCTGTTGGTTTGGGGGTTTTTCTCCAATATCATCAATTAGACAATTTAAACACAGGCTCAAGTTAAAAATGGGGTTCYGTAAATAGCAGTGGGAAGTGGACATACAGCTGTGGCCATCTGAACTGCCAAAGTGCTGCTGCATTTAGGTCTGGAGGGAGACAATCCCACAGGGAGAGTGCATAAATATGGAAGCAAGATCTTACACACAGATCTTTTAAATAGAGCCAGAACTACAGAAATCCCCATCATTATCCAAGTCCACCGTTTCTCGTCTGCTAGGCAGCAGCCTCACCAGCTTCTAATGAATTATCCAAGTGGGACAAAGCTTTGCACATCTCTTCCCTCTGCCACAGAGCTGCAGGAGAATTTGGGCAGGTGATTCCCAGGTGCTGAACGTGCAATGTCCCTCATGAGACCRGGAGGATGGAGCTGGTGGAAGCAGCACAAACCCAAGGTACTAAGCTGTGTCACGCTATCAAAATAATCTGTACACTTGGCAGCCAAGCCCTGGCACCTGGAGGCCAACAAGATGGGATTTGCCACTGAGCTCCATATTTACATTTTCCTGCAGCCTTTATGGCTGCCATCCCTTTGGTTCTTCATCCTCCCCTTCCTCCCTCTGCGGAGGCTGAAGCTGTGACAGGTGCATTTGTTGGCTTGATTCAGAGTCCACTGGTGCCAGCAGAAAACCTCCCCTAGACTTCAAAGGATTTTGGGATGGACTCCTGACACCTGGCTCAGACATGGTCCTAGGGACAGCCCCCATTGTGCTGACCCACATTCAGCCCTATGCATTTCCAAAGTGGGGAAGCCCTGGGAGCACCCAGGGATGACTAATTTCAGAAGACCGGCTGCTTGAAAGCTGCTGAGGATGGCAGTGGGCTCAGAGGCAGAGTTTCCCTGTCTCCTGTCTGCTCCCCATGCCCAGCCACCCCTCTAGGGATAAGGGATGGAGGTGGCAGCCCAGGATCACCCACCCTGTGGGAGAGTAGAGCTCACCAGAGACCAACAAGCCCCTGGCCAGTCCTGGCTCTCYCTGAATGAGAGGGGAGGGGAAAAAAAAATCAAAACTTTAAGGTATATGAACTGTGAAATTAAATCGAAATACTCAAATAAAGAATCACATAACAACATAAGCAAAGATGTTTACCAGGGCTTGAAGTTAAATACAGATTTTTTCATAAACCCTAACACCAAATGCAATAAAGTTCTCTGGAATGTTAAATATAATTTACAAGGGAAAAAATGTGCCCTGCTGCCATAAAGCGTCTTGTGCGGTGCCCCTTTCCAGGGATCAGTCCAGGCGCAGAAGGAAACCTGCCCTGCGAGCCCTTGCTCAGGATTTCCCTGTCCAAAGTGATCATGAGCACGCTCGGTGAGCGAGCAGCCCTCTCTCCATCCGCAGCACGGCCAAAAAACGGGAGCCAAGTAATCTGCGCTGCAGCTCCAGCTCAGGGGCTGCCCGGAGTGGCAGCATCGGCTCGGGGTCCCAGCTGCCCCAGTACGGGGTCCCGGGCAGGCAGGAGCACGGCCCAGCGCCTTTCATCGCCCATCTGCACCTCGCGATGCCTGTGCTGGAGCTGGAGATGTCGGTCCAGGGAAAATCGCGGTCTCACACGACACTTATTCCTTGACTATTGCCCTTCTCGCTCCCCTGGCGTCTCTGACATTCACACCCCGAGCTGACAGCACAAAGGCGGCATCTGGATCGCATCGCCTGTGGCTCTGGAGTCACGGCTGGTGGACTTGTGGTGTATCCAGATATATTCATTAAAACACTAATCAAGCAGAAGCTCATTTGTGGAATTGTCTTTGAATTTAAAAGGGAAAAAAAGATGGTTGGACTAYAAAGCCACCGCAGTCCAGAAGTGCTCTTTCCATAAAAGACATTCGACAGCCCAGGCCAGATAATGCCAGCTCCACTCCTGGATGCCCGGATGGGTTTGCCAGGTCCTGCTGAAATGCCAGGAAGTGACAAACCAGGCATGGTGGTGGCAACTGGGGATGAAGAGCTCCTCGATGAGCTGTGAGCTGCTCCCGCATGTCCATGGACAGAGGCAGGTCTGTGTCTACGTGGGTGGATTCTCTCCTGCAGGTGTCCTGGCATGTCGCAGTTATTAGAGGAAGGAATAGAAATATGCATTCTATTTAAAATAAACAACCACACACAAAGGTTATTTCACTGTCATCCCCCTCTCTTGCGATGGGGTGAAAGGCTTTATCTCTTCCTCCTTACCATCAAAACTCTAAGGCTGGGAATTGCTCCCAAAACTGAACATCCCTCTGCAAGTGTAATCTTGAGAGGAGTTTTAAAATTTCTAAATACAAGAAATGGTCTCTTGTATGTTCCCAGTGTCCACAGCAGCTTCAGTAGCAGCCACCAATTTCTGAGAACAGAACCAGCACATACCGGTCTCTGTTCTCCTCAGGATACAGGCAACAAAGAAGGAGGGAYGATGATTGCATGGGGTCCAAAACCTAAACCTGATATGTTTTGTCCTGGATTGGTGGCAAGTTTTGCTTTTTGGATTTGGACCAAGGATAGGCCCTCCTCAAAGAGAGAGAGAGTAGGGGTGAATTGCTGGAAATTAATGCCCAGGGGAATTTTCCCCTCTACAGACAGGTCGCTGGGTCTTGTTCCTACTGCAACTGGGGAAAAAACTCCACCTTGACTTCAGGAGGGTTTCTGGGCTGCCTGGGAGCTGAGACAGTAGCAGAGGTATCTTGGAAGCTGGAGAGGATAGCGGTGGGGTCCAGGACTTGGGGACAACCAGACTTCACCACCAAAAACCCAACCCCTGTAAAAAACACCAAAAGTCAAAACCCAAATCCCCCAAGCCTTATAGGAGAGAAAGTGCCCTCAAGACTAACTCCCTTCTAGCAACTTGGTTGGACAAGGACATATATATGTGCTAAAACTAAACTAATTTTCAGCCTCTTGGAGGAAACAAAATGACTGTTGCTATCATGGTGTAGCRTGAAAGCCTGGGTCACGGGGGGACGGGAGGCAATCCTTTGTTCCAGCAGTCCCAGGTGCATCATGTACTGGGCAGAACTTTAGCTTACAATTTGGGATTAAAGTAAATCCTAGTATTTTTCTGCATGCCTGCCCGCTCCCTGGCTCCCAGAGACTGCTGGGTAACTGCCTATTATCCCGTGGTTCCACTTCAGTGCCCTCCCCAATAAAACTTTTCATATCCTTATAAACGAACTAGATTGCCGTGTTATAAACATTTACACTGTGCTAACAGATCATCTCCGCACATCAGAATTGGCTAAATTCCCTTTTCCAGATGAATATATTGAAGGAGATTAGAGATATGATAGCTTTTCAGATTGCTGAACCCAGAGAAATTAGTTTAGTGAGCATTTACAGAGGCTAAATTGGAACCATTAAATAGTGGATTAAATTGATGGTACTTTCATTGTCTGTCCTTCGGTACTGCTGTAAAATCAATTAGCCGTCACTATTCCATTCTCCATATAGTGAGATTGTCAGCCTGGCTAGGAGCTGCAGAGCCTCACAGCAGTAGCAAGCAGTGTGAAAATACACCTATTAGGTGATGTGGCATGAAATAACATCATAGGGCAGAATGTCCCAGTGAGATTTATCCCAGCCTTATCTCTACTTTAACAGAGAGGGGACAGACAATAGACTCTGGTGACACTCTTATCCTCCGAACATGTGCACCGGGATGCTCTCTGGACTGACAATTATTGCATTGCCTCTCGACTGTCCTGAATTTTGCATCGGAAATCCCCTCTTTGCCCCCCTCTTAAACTGGCAGTGTGCCACATTAAGAGCGGAGGATTTGAGCAGAGTAGGTTTGCATCTGATTTGGGGGAGAAAAAAAAAAAGGACATCAACTTTCTCCCGCTTGATTTTGTTACGGCAGCTCTGAGTCCTGTTAGCTGGCTGATTTATTAGCACAGCTCCAGCCTGTTTTGGGGGACAGCACAGCTTTGCCCCAGCCGAGGAAACTGAGGCACGGGCACCACTGTCCTCCCACCTCCCTGAGACCCCGGGGCAGAGTTCTGCTGATGAGGATCATATCAAGTATTTGCCAGCCCTTTTCAGCTCCAGTTGCTTGTTTTGAACTCCTTCTTACACGAGAGCAAAAAACAGAAAAGGGTGAATAACCTGCTCCCAGGTCATGGGGTGAGTTGGAGGTCTCTTCACTGGTGAGGATGAGGTCTCTTCATCCTCAGCCCACTGACCTCCCACCACCACTCTGCCAGGAAGAGAGTGAAACCCTACAGCCCTGATTGCATCCCCTACATGCAACTACCTCCTAATGGAGAAAATGGAAATATCTCCCAAATTTGTGCTATTAAACTCTTCTCTTAAAGGGTGAAATTTAAAAGTAATGAAGAAAACAAGTCTCCTAAATTTAAGCTTTAACCTTTTGACCTTTTTCCTGCTGTTTTTCCTCCCAGGAGAGGTCTCAGCCTTGGTTTGAAAAACCATCATCCCTCTTGTCCGCCGTGGGGTAAACTGGAGGAGATTTTCCATCCCCAGAGAGCTTTCCTTTCAATATTTAAGTTTTCTATTGAACACAGAAATGGAAAAAAGCCTTTACATTTCCAATAAAACTGCACCCAGTTCCAATTTCTTGCATTGATGTGACAAAGTTTTTAAATCTCTTGTCCAYGTCTTAGTTATGCTTCACGAAGGATCTATCTAGAGCTGCTGGACTTCATATTAAATGTTTGCTAGGCTGGTAATATGAACACTCTGTCTTCTGTTCTCAATAATTCTCCTTTTTGCAGGCACGAGATGGGATYCCAAATGCTCCTCACTTATTTTAGTGTCTTAAACTCGGAGGACGTTCAAATTTCCCCTCACCCTGAGCAGGATGTGGGGTGAAGTGGTGATTTCCGTGAAATTGTATTTTATGCAGTRCTCCTCTGCCTGACCCAAACCCTCCTCTCTCCTGGCTGAAGTGGATGCAGAGCAGCATCCCCACTGATCTGTAAAACACTGTGCCCACTCACTGCAAGTGCTTGTCACCCAAATCTCCATCTCCTGAGTCCAGAAAGATGTCCTCTCTGTGGAGACTGTGCAGCAAAAATGGGCTGAAGCTCCCACATGTTCTCAGCYCATGGAAGTGTGGGGAAATATGAGGGTGACAGGTAGTGTCAGCCCAGCACTCTAGCCCYGGATTCGGCCCTGTTTACAGAGACATCCTCCACTACTCCCCTAATCAGGTCTTGCTCTCCTCCATCCRAGGCAGCAATCAGTGCTTCGTTATCACTGGAATCTCTTTGCTAATTGAGGGCTGAGAGCCTTTATTTCCTGGGCATCTCAAGCATGGTGAGGGCAGCACCTCCCGCAAATAAATCATGTCATCATCTGTTTGGCATCGCTCTTCGTTGCAGAGGGCTGGGGATCACAATCAAAACACTTGGTTTCTCAAAACTATCCTTAGACCTTCCTCCCTTTCACCCTCCACCACTGCCTTGGGGTTTCTGGCACCTCTCTGTAGACAGTCAGCCTATGGGTTGCTGCTACAYRGAACAGCAATTTTGCTACCTAAACCCATTTACAGACAGAGTAATTTTTTTTTTGATGTGCAGCACCTTCTGCTGTTCCTCCTCTTCTTGTAATTCCTACAACTCGCTTTCTGCAGGAAACATCTTGCCTGTTCTAAATTATTGCATCTCTGACTTTTCAGGGATTTCTGTCTGTAACTACTGTGGGGTCAGGTTGAGTGAGCCTAGGTCAGCCTCAGGATGATGCAACACGTGCTGGTGCTAATCMCAAGTTTCCATTTTCTCACAGTCCACACTTCCCTCACTTCCCTCCCAGGGAGGGAAGAACTGATGTGACCTTGAGAAAGTCACACTGCCCAGCTGAGCCTCAGTGTCCTGTCTACAGGGACTCTGATCAGGTACATCAGAAAAAGCTCTGTCCTGCATGGAAATGATTTTTTCTTCCCTTCCTCCTCTGAAGTTAAGCCTTTGCTTCTCCTACATCTCCACACCTATGGGGTGGACGTCTTTTAAGACCTCCTGTCTTAGTTCCTGTTATTTGTCTACCTTAAAATTTCCACCCCATGGCTTTGTCACTTCCTTGTGTCCTCCCAGTCCAGTTGCATCACTGTCCTACTTCATCCTTGCCTGAGATGTTCACCTTAACAGGCAAAGCAGACACAGCAGAACAACAATTTTACTCTGAAAAAGTATAGTTGGGCAAACTACTGTCTTAAAATTGCTCAGCCTGGTGACTGTAGTCCTCAATGGCTCGCTGTGGATCCCATAGCAGGTTGCAGCAAGTCACACTTTCCAAATTCACCTCTTGCTGCTGATGGAGGATGCTGTTCCCAAATCAACAGGGAACTTCAGCAGTCAGCCTGCAAGATAGATCTAACTGCTTCTGCCATTGCCCCATTTATCTTCATTTCCATTTTTGCATTGATGGGTATCATACACCACAAAGAGCCAGCCCAGCCGTGAAATGACACTGGACTGGCAACCTCATAATTATCCAGGCTCACGTATCAATTCTCTTCAATCCCTTCGTGACACTCCATTGCTTCCTCATAACTTCCTCATCTGACAGATCAGCACTGTGCACCCGAAGCGCCTGAAAGCCCCCGGGTAATGGCCTCAGGGACAAAGTCAGCCCTGGCAGAAGTGGGCAAAGACGTTTGTTGGCTTCAGTSAGAGTTTTGTTCACTTTGTGCCAAGCCTGAAAGCTGTCCAGCCCCTCTTCCATGCACACAAAGACCTCATGTCCTTTATCTGCTGGAGGGCTCTGCTCGCTGGGTTCGAGGTGCAGCACTGCAAGGACCCACCCTGCTCCAGAGCCGTAAGACCCCCTGTTCGTTCAGCCAGCCCCAGCTGAACGAACAGGGGCCTGACCGTGATGCCCTGACCCTTCTTCCTCTCCTTGAGATGAACTTTAAACTCTCCTTGCAATCCAGAGCAATTGTACCACAAATCTGGACACAACATGAAGATGTCAAGACAGGGAAGGGTGGGAAACAGTTGTTATAAATTTCTTCCCCCACGCAGCCAGGCTGTTTGTCYCAGAAGCTCTCCCCTGTGTTGAAGCAATTACAGCATGAGCTGCAACTGTGGGAGCACTAGGGTGAGCTCTGCAAGAGGGYTTGGGGACTTGCCCCTTTCTGTTCAAACTGCAAACCCCAGAGAAAAAACCCCCTCGGAGATGCTCCCTCTCCTCAGCACACAGGCAAAACACAACCCATGGACAGGTATCTTCCATGAGCCAGAGGAGAAGGGATGTTGGGCAGAAAGCTGACAGCAAACCCTTGGAGAACGGGGGACTTTTATTCCTGCTGCCACTTGCATCCCAGGGACGGGTGGGTGAGGAATCCTCCCTGGTGCTGGCAGAGTTGTGCGGGCAAGCTGGGCAGTGGGCGTTGTGCTGCTGAGCCCCTGCTGCTCCAGGCAACTGCCTCCCCTGCCCGCTCCTGGGCCCCTTCTGCCCGGCACAGAGGCACAGCGTGTGTCCCTGCGAGGGGACAGCCAGGCCCTGCCACCCGGGAGAGGCGGTGGCTGCGGCAAAGCCGCGCTCAGCCGAGTGCGAGGCTGCTCGAGTCAGGGAAAGCCTCACCACTGGTTTTTAATTTGCTTTGGATCCAGGCCATTATCATTAGAATAATCTCAAGCAGGTGATAGGCAGGAGTAAATTAATTCTGAATAAAAGCGTTCGGGGGTGGGCGCCAGGGAAGGGCAGGGGTGGGCATCGGGCACTGCCTTCGTGGGTCGGTCAGAGAGGACATTTGGTGACAAAGTGGTCTTGAACTTGCCTTGGAAGGACTGCATTTCCCCTCTGATGCTACATTTTTTTTCTGCTAAAGATCCCCAGATCTGAAATGCACGAGCCAGTGTTTAACRGCAAACGCAGAAAGTGGCAGGAGCAGGGTTATTTATGCGATTTTATTTTTAATTCACCTCATCCACTGAAATCATGTGCATGAAAACAATTGAAAATAAATTATCTCCCATCTCCAGAAAGAACCTTTCGCTGTTGTTCCTGGAGCCACCCGGACACATGAACAATTAATCCTCGACTCCAGACCCAAGTGACTCAACCAATAAAACAGCTGTCAGCTGCCGGTCCTGGGGAGGTGCTGCCTAATATCCCAGGAGAGGATAATTATTCTTATCTGATTTGGCTCTGGAATGAAATCATAAAAAGCCTCGTCCCATTCTGTAAATTCAGTTCTTCTTAGCARGTTAAGCAGAGCCCAAATGACTAACATTTCTGTCAGCACCGACTCTGGCTAAGGGCTAATATACCATGAAGAATAACCCAATAATAAATCTTATTATAGGGAAGGAAGGGAAAAAAAAAAAGAGAGAGCATGGAAGAGTGTGGAACCTCAGAGACAACCTAAGAGGGTGTGGGGCAGTTTCAGTGGCAAACAGAAGTGGTTTCAGATTGTCATTCAGAGGCAAATTTCTGAGCAATTTTATTAAAAATTCTCAATAATAATATTGACTAAAATCTGAATGTTTTGTGTGGAACTGTTTCTGGAGCCAGGACTTATTTTCTCATTCTTTGGTGCTTTTCTTTGTTACAAGTGATACCTTTTGGTGTGCAATAAGTAGATATTGTAAAAATCTCAGCACAGAGAGAGACACTTCTTTGAAAGCATCGCACTGATTTGGGAACACTGAAGCCCCAACAAGCCTTCAAAGCTCTCCGGGATGGAAAATCCCCTTGAGCCCAGAGGTGAATAAAACTGATTCCACATCCATATYTCCCTGCTTTTGAGGTGGCAGGTAGACCCAGCTTTCCTCTGTCTGGGGTGTGTCTAGCACATCCAAGCTTGGCAGCYTCATTCCCAAGCCCAGTGCAAGACCAGGGCAGGGTCACCCAATGTCGTGTGGTGGTGTAGAAACTGGAGGTGGAGGCTGAGCCCAGCAAGGGTTTCAGAACCAAAGCTTTGCGTCTGTCCCTTGGATGAACACAGGCTCAGCTGCTGAAGCCGATGTCTGGGAAGGACCTGCTCTTTGGAAATGGTGAGCTCTCCCTCATCACGGAAAGATTTACTGCCTGGGTGGAAAGTGCTTTGTTGGGGGGATGGGGCGCGGTGTTGAGTTTAAAGTTCAGGATGACCTTTGTTGTTGCCTTTCATACCACTGATCAAGAGGCTCCTGGAAATAATGACCGTGCAACTCTATCTGCTGGGTCTCTGTTTCCAGCGGTTCCCCCCAGCAGGCAGTCATCCCAGGTTGGATGCTGACTGAAGTGCCGTGTGGTGGGATGGCAGCAGGGCGTGGGGATGGCTGGGGACAGAGCCTGAGGGGCACACGGGGGGTCTGGAGCTTGGGAAACTGCCGAGAGGTCTGGCGAGGAGGAGCTCTGCAGAAGATTGATGTCAGAGTTCTGGTGCCGCCGAAGGGTTTGTCCAGCGCCTGGGAAGGGCGTTAAGGGAGAGCAGGGATTGGTGGCCAGGACAGGCTGGAGGAGAGGGGTCTCAGACCTCAGCAAGGAAACTCTGGTCACAGCCATGTGAATCATGTGCACTTTTGTCCTTGGTTTATTGCTCCATCCCGAGGAACTGCCAATGGCTGGTGCTTGGGGGACCACAGGGACAGGGATGAAGAACTGAGGAGGGAGTGGGAAGGAGATGTCTCCCAGTGCCAGAGGGACTTGGGGCCCATCTCAGATTCCCAGGGCTGCCCAGGGYTCCCACTCCATGCCATTGCCATTGCAAGGCATGTGATTCTCCCAGGCCTCACTGGAGGGGCAGCCAGATACAATTTCAAGGAGAGGCAAAGCCAGGGCTCAGGGTATCGGCGGGTCACTGATGCTGGTCAGCCTCTGGGCTGTGGAGGAGAAGTGAGGAGAGCACTGGGTTGCAACCACACTGGGGAGGGTGGTGTGTGCCCGAGGCAAAAGGAGGTGCAGTGAGGGTTTTTCRTGAACCAGCATGACCCCAACAGCATGGAGGAGCAGGGCAGCTGCGCTGATGAAGAGCAGGTATTCAGAGCAAGAGGGACAGAGACCACAGGTGTCACCCAGATGCCAGACCATCTTCCACCCCTCCTGGGCAGACACATCAGCTTTTATGGCTCTTTCCTCTTTGGAGCTGCCTATGGCCATTGCCCAGGGAGCAAGGGAAAGGCAATATAAATGCCACACACCACTGCCTGCATCCAGAGCGCCTCTGCGTCAGGCAAACCAAATCTCTAAAAAGGTGGACAAATATTTGCTGAGAAAGGTTCTTCCAGGCCTTGATCAGGTTCAGGCTGATGGCTGAATTGTAGGTGTAATCTGGAGAGACAAGGCCTGGAATCTGGATTATTTAAAAGAGAGATTTCTCTGTTTGCTGAAGAAATTTTAGGACTACTAGAAAGTGCTATAATCCTTCAGAAATTGAGACAAATCCAGGATGGAAACATAGTACATAAATTTCTATAAATCTAGAAATTTCCTACAATCTGGATATAATTAGATAGTACTGCACTAATGAAGCTTTATAAATTTCATTTTCATCCTTAGAAACCCTTTGAAATTCTGTTTGTGGAATAACTTTGATTTATGCCTCATTGTCCTTTCCAGTGATCATATCTCCATCTGCTGGGAGTGAAAGACTGGTAAAATTGACCTGCACAGACCAGCTAAAAGACCTGTGGGAACAAGAGTTTCACTCAGAGGTGAGCTTTACTGTTTACTATATGAAGATCTAAAGAGAGAGAGACAACTGGTGATACCACCCTGGGACAATAAATTAAACCACCTCAGAGACAGAAAAAAAAGAAAAAAGAAGTGGAGTGAAAAGTCACCACGTCAGGGATCTGGTCTCCATCAGAGGGAAGCAGAGAGTGGTCCAGTAGTGCTGGTAAAATCAAAGATCCCTTGGAAACAGAAGTGTCTGTGAGGAGGGAGCTGAACAGTTCTGGAATGGACTCAGGCAAATGGACAAAGGCAACCGTGGTGTGCTCTGGTCTGATGGAGGGAAAGGGTGGCCAAGGACTGGAAGGCTCAGTGAGCCCTGCTGAGATGGGGATGGCCTGTCTGGATGTGCAGTTCAAGACAAAGAAACAAGGCCAGAGGAAGTGACGGATTGAGAGCAGTCGCATGGGGAGCAGAAGAGCAAAAATTGCCTCCACTGTGAGTTTCAACACAAGGCAAACACCTTTTGCAGCTGAATACATAACTTGATGAGCATGTGTAACTGGTGCTTGGAAGAATATTCCAACTTCTCCTCTCTGCAAAGGCAGACATTTGCATGTACATTGATTAAATTTACCTGTGAGAGATCTTGGTCCTGTGTAGCTTTGAAAGCATTCAGACCTGATTGCCTTATTAAGTCCAATGCTCATTTTTAAGCCACTATCTGTAGAAGACATCATGCTCCAAATTGTACCTGGCTTAGCTTTTATCTCAGATGCCTGTTTACCATAAAAGCCTGGAAAGGCAGTATAGTAACTTCTTCCAGTAAAAAAATTAAAATCTGAGACTTCTCTGGACATGGGAAGCAATCATCCAGTGATATTGAGAGATCCGTCATCAAAGTATAAGGCAAGGAATGAACAGATTCTAAATCAGTCAAACATTTTAAACATCCCTTTTGTAATTRACAATTTTGTAATATTTATTCACAACAGATCTGATTGCTGGATTCCCACTGGCTCCCCTCAGGAGGGTTTGCGTGAAATCAGTTTGAAATGGTGTGTCAATTTTTTTCTGAAGTCACCATCTGGCTGATAGACTTGAGTCTGTTCTAATACACTGACCCAGTGAATCGCTGCTAAACAATTCCCAGGGGTCCCCACTCCTCTCGCAGGCAATCCGGGAGAACGCTGCCGGGAGAGAGAGGGAGAGACAGGCATATTTTAATGTGTTATGTTGAAGGATTGTAAAAGAATTTGATTTATGTAAAGAAACAGAGATCTTGGGATGGTCTCGCTCACTCTCGCGCTCTCGTGCTGGTTTCAAACGTGAGGGAAGGTTCATGACCAGTATTAATGACATGAAACTACCTGAAATTGTGCTGGGGGAGGAAAAAAACCCCCAACAAACAAAACCCCACAAAGAGCCCTCCTCCCCGATCAGCAGCAAGGAACCCAAAGGTTTGATAGCAGCAACCCTCACAGCCCAGCTGGCAAAAATAAATACTGGATTAAATACACGGCACATCCATTTCCAATATGTGACAGTATATACACGACACCGGGGTCCTGCAAAATCACCTCCATTCCATATCACCAAAAATCCCTCGGATGAAATATGGTCAAACCACCCATGCTTAAAACCAGATTGGTTTAACTTGCAGTGTGAGATGAGGCCTCAGCATCCATGTTCTGTGTGTTCTCCCACACGCCAGCCACAGTTCACATGGCACACGTCGGTAATTAGATGCTTCCTCTCGTCATCCCTCGGCAAAGCGCTGCTGCCACCCTTGTGAATTATATTTTCTGCTGTGCAAGAGGCTCTTTGTCAGTGTTGCCCAGCCCCAGAGCACGTGCACATGCTGCTGCCACAGATGCAACACGGCCTGTGTACCCACACACGTGTGTCTGTGTACATATCCCCACACACGCATGAGCCTGGCATAATTCTAGGATGACTAATTTTTTTTGACAGGCGAGTAAATCATCATTATAGCATTTGTTTTTTTCCATTACCATCAATCATTATTGTATGTGTGATCAAGCAGAATTTGTCTTTGGCTGCTTAAAATGTTCCTGATCGTTTTTCAAGGCTAAGTATCTTCTCTAGATAAAGAACACTTACTGTAATAATGTGCATGTTAAAGAGCTGATCCAAACCCCACTGAAATCACATGAAGGGTATTGGCTCCAGGAACATTGATTTAAGTCCTAAAGGATCATTTGTTTCTCAATAGAACCCCAGTAAGAGACTGAGCATGGAGAATGTTTTATAGGGTTTGATTAATTCCCTCTTCAACCAATGGAGTAAGGCTACTGATCAAGGCAGGAGAAGTGGATATCTAAAGCCTGTGAAAACATCCAGAATACCACCAGCTGGTGCAGCATGCAGGAAAGTTCTCTGCAAATCAAGTCAATTTTCAAACGAATTTGCTTCAGCAAAAATGGGGTCCATTCTGCAGGCCCATCCACTGGGAACTCAGAGAATAGAAGTGTTTGGGAAGATGTGCAAGAACAGCAGGAATAAAGGAGACCAGGAAAAAAAACTGAAGTGGTCACCCAGACCCACAGACCAAGGAACCAGGAATAGGGGAACAAGTGCAGATTGGATCAGGACACCTTCAGAATATCTTGTCTTACTTCCACATTTGAAGGAGCTTGTCTGGGATCCCGAGATGCTCTCAGACCTGTCCCTACACCCAGCATTCATCAGGGGCTTCTATCATCAGAGGACATAAAACTACCCCCAAAATTAAAACCGTGCAGGGAATCAAAGCTTGTCAGGATACCCAGGCAAGCGCTCTCTGCAAGCATCGTAATTAACAGTAAGAGTAATTAAACTTTTAACACCGGCTAAGCTCAATATCTAAGATCTGGGGGTTAATGTAGCAGTTTTCTAAAGGACAGGAAAATAAAGCAGTAATAAAATAAAATGAACGTTGCAAGGAGCCTGAGGCACGCTCGTCCTCTGCACATTCCAGTGACGAACGTGCCCTGTTCCTTGGGCTGCAGGAAGCCCTCAGTGCTCCCTGCCTGCTGCTTAATTATTTTGTTACCATGGGGCTGTGCAGGTTTGGTCATTGTGCGCATCACAGGCCACTGGCAGCCTGGATGACGAGAAGACAAGCTCTGAAGCAGCTGCAGAAAAGAAGTGTTTGCATCCCACCTTCTCTCCCCATTTCTGGGCTTGCAAACCAGGGAGAAACAGATGGGAGGGAAATAAAATTGACAGATGAACATTCAAAGTTTATCCTCCTTTTTAGTGGGTCGTAGTGGAGACCATTGTGGCAATGCTGTGCAAGGTGTTAGTGGGATTTTTTTTTTCCTTCTTCTTCCAAGAAAGTTTGGTGGTTCTTGGGTTACAAAAAAGGATGAGAAGCAGAAGTAAAGGTGTCCTGTGGGGCTTGGGCGGGTTTGAGGGTGACTGACCCTTTCCAAGCCTGTGAGACTGGTGTGGAGGAGTCCTGTGCAGGGTCCTGGGTGCTGCTGGACAGGAGTGGGGCGAGGTGCCCTGGCTGGTGTTGGTAACTCTCAGTGTAAGCCCACATAGGTAAGGGACATGTGCCTCTCTAGTCTTTGCCACGTTCAGGTCACTTTGCCTGTTGTTTTGCTGTTTTTTCCCAGGTTGGATCTAAAGAGAAAAGCATTTTTCTCAGGAATAGGCTTTTTGTCCTTGAAGGATTCTGCTGTTGTCTCCTTACGTCTCTTAATTGTATAACCCTAAGGTATGCCTCAGATTTACACAGCCTAAATCCAGCCTTATTTGACTATATTTGTCATTATTCCAATTAATTGTGCATCAACTAATTGTGTAACACGGCTATTTGCATGTCAGCCCAGGGTCCTCATGCTGCTTTTTGCAGTGTAATTGCTCTGGCTAAGTGAATACCAGGAATATTCCTGAGCTTCCAGCCATTAATCAAGGCCTATTGAAAGGAATATTAGCACCCTGGGAAATAAAAAAAAAAAAARAGAGAAAAAAAAAGATGCAAAATATCAATGAGATTTTTTAAATTAAAAGGAAGCCTAAAATGCAACAGCAGGATCAGTATGAAGGCTGAGGAAGATCTGGCCAAGCTTACAAAGCGAAGTACTCCAGAGATTGGGAGGGTTGGGATATGCTTACAGACAAATGAAGGGGCAATGGTTGGGCTGTCTTTTCTAGGAGCCCATTTTGGGGGTGTTTGGGTAATGCTGCTGAGCAAACAGTGAAAGGATTCTAACCACRTACAGGAGTAGGCAGCCTGGATGTCAGTGGGAAGGTCTTTTTAGAGTAGAATGTCCTGAGGAAGCAAAGTAGGGGGCTCTTTAGGACAACCCCACAAAAGCAGAGAACTAGTTGGCACTTCTGGATGTGCAAAGGAGAGGTGCTGCTGCAGGGAAAGAGGCTGGAATGGGGGCATGGACTCTGCCACTGCAGGGAGTGTGGTTGTGGTGGGGTTTGCTCACCATAGGACAGCAGGCTGGTACCTGGGCAAGGACATCCTGGTGAGCAATTCCCTCCTGGGTTGGAGAAATTGCTCCCTGAACTCTCCACTCACTGCCCTGGTTGGAGGAGACACCCAGGGGATTGGGACTCCCTCCGAACGTTTCCAGGTAACAACTAATGAGACAAGTCCAGGCCTGTGATCACTCTCCTTAAAACTTCCTCAGGAATATTTTGGGAGGAATGAGAGAGATGAACCATGACCTGCTTCCAGGCACCCATATATGTCCCCAGCACAGCAGTGGCACGTGGTGATAAACGATCCCTTCCCGTTGGGGAAGGTTGGATTTTTATTGTTAACACTGCTTGCCCTGGTGATGTATATAAGGTTGCTGTGGGAGAAATCAACTCAAGGCTGCAATGATGGAAAAGACCATTAATATCCTTGATGAACTATGTCTAACTTAGTCAATGAGTCAGTGACAGATCCAGTGCTGTAGCTCAACTGCTCTTTGATCCCAGACCATCAACTGCTCCACTGCATTTTGCTGTCCCACACTGCACAGCTTTGCAGTCTCACGAAAAAAATCATGTTCAGGACAGCATCAAGGATGCTAATCAAGGATTACCACAGATAATCAGGATCCTCARGGCTGTAATCAGGATCCTTTTGCCCATTCACATGGAGGCTGGCAAGGTGTGGAGCCCACAGCAATGGAACGTTTTTGGCCATGTTTCAACCCCCTTCCCAAGCTGGCAGAGAGGCTTGTGAATGCCTGTGGGTCCCACACCAGGCTTGTTTAACCTGGACTCCTCAGGSAATCAGGGCTCTCCCTACTCAGCTGTTCCCCATCCCTCATGCTGGATGGGCTGCAGCTCCAGTTTCTGTGGCTCTCTCTGCCGCCAAGGATAAAGTGAAAGCAAAGCTGGCCCTGGGCTGCTRTTTGCAAATAGAGATGAAGACAAACAGATGAGTTCAAGCTGCTGGAAGGAAAACAACCCTGTCAGCTCTTCTGCTTAATGGTGGGAACCTGGAAGTGTAAACAAAACCCTGGGCAGGTCCTCCTCATTCCCATCGGCCCTTTGAGTCCACTGGTGTTTTTCAATCTTTACCTCCTAGAACCAATCAATTTTGTGCCAGCYTG
Organism: Amblyornis subalaris; assembly: GCA_018881555.1. NCBI lineage: Eukaryota > Metazoa > Chordata > Aves > Passeriformes > Ptilonorhynchidae > Amblyornis > Amblyornis subalaris. The sequence goes on along the minus strand of JACAXG010000028.1, from coordinate 5,358,488 downwards.
TAACTTTTTACTGATGTTGTGGCTGTTTCAGTTAAAGACAACCAGGTGCTGCATCCTTCCCCCCCACCCAATGCTGGGATCTCTCCTGCTCCTGTTCTCTCGGACCCGGAGGGATCCCTGGATGCTTTTCCATCCCCAGGTCTGCAAAAGTCCTGAAGGTGTAGGTCTACACCCCCATGGGCACGGCCAAAAAAGATGCACATGGAGTGTTTTATCATCCTCCTATTTCATCACTGAGTTCCCAACACCTTTTGCCCTCCACCATGAGATCATCCACTCCTTTTTAAAGCTCAGAGAAAGCCAAAACCGGCGAGGTTTCTGAGTAGAGAGCAAGAGTGCAGGGAGGTGTGAGCCCGTGGAGGCACACGCCCCTCGAGCCCCAGCAGCACCTCCCCAGCAGCACTTTTCCCTGTGTGTCAAGTCAGAGAAGTGAATGCAGTATCTCAATCTCAATTCTTTTTTCTTTTTTTTTTTCTTTCCCTGACAGTCCCTTAATTAGCATGAGATTTCACAAAATCCGCCAAGGCAGCCATCCATCTGTTTTGCTGACTTTCAGTAACAATATTTATCATTGCAGAAGTGTCAAAACAATAAAACCAGATGACATTTATGCAAAGGGTTCCTAACTACTTTAAAAAAGGCCCAAACCTTGAAAGCCTCCTGCAGTATACTGCTGGGAATTGTTTGCAGACACAAAGCTGAGAGTAATTCCTTCTGTACCCACATAAATATTTTAAATAAGCCGTCAAAGAATCTTCCAAGGGAGGTGCAAGGATGGCATATGCTTCTCTTTACCAACTTTGTTCCAAGAGGTAAGACAAGAAAAAAAGGAATCTCACACCCTGATGCCTTTTAGTTTCACCCCCCAAAATACTATTTTTTGTGAATACTTTTCACATTTCGAAAGAGTGCTACAAAAATTAGTTCATGCCGGTGACAATTCTTAAGAAATTTAACCTGATCTGCCATGCAGTAAGAAGCGGGAATTAGAAAAAAAAAAAAAACCTGCTTATTTAACTCTAAGGTATTTAAGCCAATATATAAACGAGAATTAATAAATCTGCATTTCCTATTGTCAGCACTAGTTGATTACAGCACTGTGGAGCCCTATCAAAGGGTGCAKACGGCACACTAAGTTCTGTAGTGTATTTAAATTATCCATAATAAATTTACCTAACAAATTCGAGTGTAGCTACATTTTCCCCTCATCAAGAGTTTCTCTGGGTGGGAGCACTCAGAGTTACACTCTGGCTTAACAAATCCCTGTGCAGTGGGAGAGGATGAGCCCCTGTAACCCTGGTTTTGATGGCTTTTTGCARGGAAAGTGGCTTTGTTCAGCTGAGCGATACCTTCAGCCTGATCCCTGATTGAGCACTGCTCCTTCTCTATCTGATCTCCAGCAAGGTGAGGTTTTAAAGTCATTTTATGCTCGCAGCTCAGTTTCTGGAGGTTTTTCTCCTGCAGCTCTTGCATGCTTGGTTTTGAAGGATTTTCAGGGGCCAGCACCAAAGTGGAGCAGGATGCTTGAGTGAGATGCCCAGCACGGGGAGGTACCACTGCCCAGCTTGGGTTTGTGCAAGAGCATCCCAGTGAAAGGTGAGCAAAGGGAGATCTGCTCCTGGAGGAACTTCCCAGGCAGCTGCTCCAGAATAAGTCAGCGCTTTCTTCCCCAAGCCAGGGATGGGGAGCTGGGCCCAGCTCCATGCTGATTGCAGGCATCTGTCTTCTCCTGACAGCTCTGCCTGTTAGTGCAGCGAGTCTGCTGTTTAATTTACCTGACTTGTTAACAGCTCCCTGTTTTGAAGTYGTAGGAAGTAGCTGATTTCACGTTTACAGTTGAAGCATTGAATTCCCATCGGGTGGCTAAAATTCACAAATAATCTGGTAATTTGTCCGCTGTCTCGGGAGCCYGTGGGGATGCTTCTCAGTGTATATCACAGTGTATATCACCATGTTTTGGTGAAAAGATTGATGAGCAAAAAGGAGCATGGAACTGGCTGGCCATGTGCCAGGAGGAGCTATCAAAAGCTGAAAGGCTCAAGGAAATCCCTGCCAAAGCAAGCAAGGATGGGAGTTTTGCACATCTCACAAGGCTCCCCTCGCAGAAGGGTTGCAGAGGAGGGTGGTGGGGAGTTCTCAGCCTTTGGGGACTGGCTGCTTGCACAGAAGAACATCCTATTGCTGCTGGTGGTGACCAGAGGGAACCAGAACATGGAGATGGGTTGAGTGGGTTTGCTTTGGCCTACTGCAGACTTGGCCCCTCAAAATGTCTTGGGTTTCAGCTCAGTCCATACAACACGGGGACAAGAGAGAGCCAATGCAGAGCTGAGCTCAGCTCTCCATGGTGCACATCTCTTGGAGGGGAAATTTGCTCTCAGGAGCACCTCTGCAGACAGATATCACACCTGATAGCTGCAAGTGGGACAACAAACCTTTAGTCTCTTACCATTAATGGCTCATCCCCATCATTCAACATATCAATAACAAGCAGCCCCAGAAACTGAAGGACAGGAAAACACTACGTGTGTAGCCTGGGGCATCYCAAGACTGAAGAAGGTGGATTTTGACAGTCAAACCCTCACTGATCACATTCACAATCCCTTGCATGACTCATAGAGGATCACACAGGGAAGGGACAGATCCTYTGCTGCACCCAAGTCCCTTCCCCAGCTGCTACAGCAAGTGGAGAGTGAGCAACCTCCAAGCYCAGGCTCTGACTCTGTGAGTCTTCTCCTGGAGTACAGACCACTGCATGCCTGCTCCAAGGAAAGTGCTGCAACTCTCCYGGAAATCAGGCATGCTGGATTTGTAAATGAGTTTGGAGCTAGGGAAGGCAGGCTGCAGACATCCCAGCAGAGCAGCAGGTAATCAGTAGGCTGTCCTCTACAGGGAAGGTGTTAAATCCTTCTTGGAGTGCTGACAAAAAGAGTTACAGCCCATATGTTTATTGCCAGAAAAATAATAAAAAGAGTATTGGTTTAAYCAAGTCTAGCAGCCATCAGAAGGTTTAGACATGTGCTCTCGCCTGGAGAGTCAGTGTGCAGAGCTGGAGGAATATTTCACCCCAACCTTGCCATCAAATGATCAAAGCCAAGCAAACAACAGCCACTGGCCCAAAATCCCACCAGACGGAGGATGCTGAACGTGGGGAAATCCCTCCTGTAAACCCTGATGGCCCGTGAGGTCTCTCCCAGGAGACAGCTGTCCCTGCCTTCCTCCAGGGGTGCTCCTGCTGCATCTCCATCCTCAGCTGCCACCTCTTGTGAGCAAGTCCCTGCTCTGGGGTGCTGCCGTGGGGCTGGGGATGGTGCAGGGTTTGCTCTGATGGCTGCCCAACCCTGCTGCCCTCTGGCAGCCCCAGTTTCTTAGGCTCTCCTGGGGCTTTTGGGGCACTGGTTGGGTGCAAACGGGTGGGAAATTTTGCTATTTCAGACGGACACACTTGTCCAGGGAAGTCTGGACAGGATGAGATGGGAAGACTCATCTTAACACTGAAGAATATTAGACTTAAGTGAGCTCTCCAACAGAACAAATAGAAAGGACATGGTCAAAAAGCCAATGAGTCCTTGAAATCAGAGCTGAGTGCAGGAAAACAAAACTGAGAAGGGGCCCAGGCAGTGCTGCTCAGCCAGGCTGGAGGCACAGGGCAGCCAGTGCTGGGGCTTGGCTGCGCCGTGTTCTCGTTTGCATTAACTAATGCTGCTTGGCATCATGTAATGCCTTATTGTTTTTATTGTTCCTGTTGTAAATACACCTAGAGGCATCTTATAAATAGAATTAATTATAGTTGTTTAATTCATTAGTTAAGTACACAGCGCATTCTGCTCGCTGGAGAGGCTTGGATGGCTGCAGTCAGGGCATGCACGTACAAATAAATGTGTGGTCACGTTCACCGTGCCTGGCCCTGTGGCACCAGCTCTCTAGACCCTCTGGTCTCACATTTCCAGCTCCACTCCCCATTCTGCCCTTCCTCTCAAAAGCTCATGTCAAAATTAAGTAGTTGCAAGGAGAGTTTGGGAAGGCTGGTCTACAAGAGGGCAGCACAATGGGAGGAGAAGGGCAGAAAACTTGTGTGAAAGCACTTGAAACATTTTCAAGGTTGTGGGTGGGTCAGTCTCTCCATCCTGGGAGAAGCCTGACTGGAGGTGAGAAGCCAAGGATGCTCCTGAACAAGGTGGTGGTGGGTGGAGTGTGTCACACTGTCCTGGCTCCATCTGAAGCCAGCAAGGCCAGTTTGACATGGGAAATGCTCTATGCCAGGGCAGCTGGAGGAGAAATACAGGTGTTGAGGCTGTTTTCTGAGAGAAGGGAATTCATAGGGCTTCTCACAGGGAATGGGGACACCAATGCATATATCTGGTACRTCTCAGATGTCTTGCAGCTCCTATCTTTGGGCAGACAACTGCAGGGCAGGGAACATGTGTGAGGATGAGGATGCATCCCCTCCCATCACAGCAACCATGTGAAAATAGCTTCTGCAGGAAACAGATGAGTTTCCCAGTGCAGGGGCAATGTAGGCAGCAGTGTTTGAGTGAGGACATTCATGTCAGCCTCTGGCCTGCCTCTCCTCCAGCCCAGGCTGAGGACAAACCCAGCCCTTGGGAAGCACTGCAGAGAGAGACAAGGGGCTTTCAACCAGGCTATTATCTGCTTTGAGGCTTTGGCCTTTTCAAGCTGGCAGTGATGGGAACCAGCTCCACACTCCTCCTGCACCATGGGGACTTTCTTCCTCCCTTTCACCTATCGTGGCTCACAGCAGAGTTTTACGAGCTCGCCCTGCCCAGGCTGCCCCAGCTCAGAGCTGCCTCTCTCACAGGAGCAGAGCTGTTTTTCTCCAAATCACAACACAACTGAAAAAACACAGCGGGTCAATATATCACAGGGCACACACTTGAAAGGGAAGACGCATAAAACTCATGTCATTGATGCAGGGCAAACCCTGCTCCCCTTCCCCTGATGCTCAGGACATTCCCAGGGCTGGGAACTTTCCCAGCCTGGGGATGCTAATGGGAGCTCAGGCACCTGCTAAAGCTTGGAGAGGGGTGAAGGAAAACCCACTGGAGAGAGGTGAAGGAAAAGCCCATGCAGAGCAATAGTTATGACCACTGGACTCAGGAGTCACGATCTGGCATTGGCTTTGATACTGCATGTGATGTGCCCATGGGCTGCAGCATTCCCATCATTCCCTCAGGAGCAGAGACACTGGCACAAAGCCCAAGCCAGGACCTGAGCACTTTGCAAAGAGGCACAGGGAAGTTCCTCTCTCTGACAAAATAGCAGGGTGGTGGACATTTAAACTCCATTAGGCAGGAGTTCCTGTCCATTTTTGGTCACCAGGCTTTGTTCTGCATTCATCTGATCCAGAAGAAGTRGAGGTGCTGAAGACCTGGGTCACATAACTCAGGCAGGAGCATCATGGCCGGGACAAGAGCAGTTGTTTGAAACATCCCACCTCTCACTCACACCGAGGCCACCACGAGCATTTCGAAAGGTGCTGTTGCGTCCCTCTGCAGGCAACTGCCTTCCACTAGGCTCAGGATTGGGAGGCACTCGCAACAAGATGGAAAAAAATAACAATCAAAGAAAACCCAGTGAAGCCCCATGTGACGATAAAGGCTGGCTCTGACTAACAGTTGTTACTCAGACATTGTTAATGATATTATAAGCACTGCCATGTGCTAGGCAAGCTGTGACACGCGCCCCGGTGGACATATGGATAATCAGATCACACGCCTGCCTCAATCAGAGCCACGAGCACCAACCCGATCGGGATCGGAAGGAAGCCCAAGCTAACAGGAGCTGGGGGTGTGCTTTGGGGGAACAAGCTCTTACAGCTAAGGAAACACGTAAAAAGGGGAATCATAATTGTGATGCCAGAGCGCCCTTTATCATGACACAGCCCAGCCCAAGTGTGCTCAGCACCTCTGCGACAGAGCCCGGCCCTGAGCACCCACAGCGCGGGGCTTCCACCTCAAGGGAAYGCACCCAGAACTGCAGCAGGAGTCTTCCTCTCTGCTGGCGCTCCAGATTGTCGCCCTAGCTCAGGAGGAAGACTCTTGCCAGAGCTGCTGAGGATGGAGGTGGCTGAGAGGCTTTACCTCGATTCACCTCCTCCGTGCAGCCAATCGCACACCGCAGTGCCGTGCAGAGACACGGCTCCCTCCAGCACACACCTGAGCACCGCCAGTCGAGTCCCAGGCAGCTCACTGTCATTAGAAACACTGAACATAATCACCAAATTTAATGCCTTTATCATTGCTCGATGGATCAGTGAACAGAGGAGCTAAAAGAAAGACAATTAGAAGCGTCAGTCTGTGCTAATTTTTTTTCCATTGCCTTGCTTTTGTCTAAAGAGTTATTCATTTCCTAATTGTGAAATGTAATTTTGTTTGGGGGCCTTTGTTGTGTTTGTTTTGTCGTGTGGCTAATGCAGTTATTTGCTGCACACAGACGCTTTTCCCCCGCTCGGCCTGTTTAATGGAATTCTTTGGCAGCTTTGATTTAAAATCATTTTGGTTTAGTGACCAGGCCATTTCTGGAAGGGGGAATCAGATTGTTTCCTGGATTTCTGAGTCATATTTTGCTCAGCAAGATCCACTTGTTTAAATGCATGTTTTTGTGGAGGTTTTTAATCTGGCTGTTTTGGCTCCAGTGGAGACAAATCTCAGCAAGAAACAGCGTCCTCCTCCCCAACCCCTGTCCCGGGTTGGAGATGGGCCAACAACAAAACCCTCCTGCCTCTCTTTTTAGGAGAAAACCCCAAGGAATAACCCTTCTCTGTGCCCTTCCTCCCCGGCACACACATTCCCACCAGCGGCTGCAAAATCTTAGACCATCCCAGACTTTTCCTTCCCACCAAGGATGCCCAACGAGAGCCACTGCCACCTCAGCCCTGCTGAGGCTCTTGGCAATGGCTGTGCACCAGGCAGACCCCCAGGATCTATTTTTGTTACGTCATAAACCACACCTGAAAGTTGTTTTTTCCACTCTCAGTGTTTAACTGGAAGGCCTCCTACAGCTCCAGAGCCCTGCTGAGCTGGATGGCAATGCAGGGAGTGAGTAAATTGCCCTTTTAGCACGTTTTCTCTGACAAGAGGATTTTCAGTACCAGCCCTCCCTCCATGAGAAATCCAGAGCGAAGGAAAACTGATTTAAAACCAATCACTAACACTTACACACAGCCCTTATTCGAGCAGCACTCCCCATCTAAGCTTCATCGTCAACTATTGAATCAATCCTGTCTCCACTGTCGCTTTCCTAAGTAACAAACCAAATCAGATGATGGCACGGTCCCCTCTAATTGACTGAGCTGCACAAGTGTATCCATGTCGCAGGAGGTGGGACACAAAGTATGTGAAGATATTGATAAACCCCAGGCCGAGGCAGGGAGGAAGCGGGACTGGACCCAGGCATCAAGGTCCAGCACTGACAAGGCTGGGGACCTCAATAAGAGGACTGCAGCCTGTCAGGGGCACCGAGGTTCAGGCGTCTGGAAGTTGGGTGTCTCCTTCGTGCCAAGATCAGGTATGGTTTGTGGAGAGATGATCCATCAGAGAGTGATTCGACAGATGTGGATTTGAGACCACGTACAGGASAGGACTTCCTACATTTTGGATGCATCTGTTTCACTGAAAACTTCGGGATACTTCTGGGTTTAAAAGTTTTGTTTTTCACAAAGCCACAGTTTTCATGATTTTCTGTGAATGTAATTTCCAACCCAATTACCTCCATCCTCCGTGTCACGCTTTGGGTGGACACCCATCTCTCCCCGGGGCTTGCATTCCATATCCCTATACTTACATTGTTTCCAAGGTAGACAAACCAGGGACATTTCCACACCTGGCTTATCCTGGACTCCAGGTGGCTTCCAGGGACAAAATACTCCCTGTCTGGCCCTTCAGAAACGTTTCCCTTCCTGCAAATTGTGCATCTCTGCCAGCTCTTGCCCCATCACTCCAACTTGGATGGAGCTCATCACAACAACGCCCCGGCAAAGAAAAATCCCAACCCCACAGGGAACCACAATCTTCAAACCAAACCAAACCAAACCAAACCAAACCAAACCAAACCAAACCAAACCTGACTCTCTTCAGAACCAAGCCCTGCTGCCACGTGGGCTCCTGCCCGCTCAGCCCAGCATCCCTGCAGCAGCACTGGGGGGGATTCTCAACTCTCCCAGGCACTGCCAGGGAAGTGAAATCACCAACTCGTGTGGCTGGGCTGGGAACAGGTGTGTGAAAATCAGCACCCAGGCACCCGCTCGAACAACGTTGTTTTTTCCTTGCGTGCCATAAATCAGCGTGCTAATCTTTCACTGTCCGGAGAGATCTCTCACTGGGAGGGTGATAAATTGCCCTCCAGCCCCTGACAGCTGCTGGGAAATCACTCACAGCCCGAGACAAACCTCTAAATCTGACATTATAGAGTGTTGAAAGGAAGAATGTCTGTTTTTATAACCTACCTCAGTTATAATAAATATTTAAAATCCACATTAACATCCTCTTATAGTTACAATCTGCCCTCTATGGAACAGTGTCCAACTTAGATTTAATTAGCAACTGAACCTTTCCAGTCCAAGCTCCTATTTAGGCTGAAGATCCAAATCTCCAGTGAAATGCCTCTGTTTTCTTAAACTACCTGCACTGTAATAAATATTCGCCATGTCGCCAGGCAGCTCTGTTGGAGACAGTGCTCTTTTTGTCTTCTCAAAGGCTAACATTTAATTTAAATGATAGGGTCTTTCCAGACTCCAGGGGGAATTCGTTTCCTGCTCTCCATAAACTTTGCCATACTTCACCTTCAAGGCACCAGGAGGACACAGGAATGGAAACACCTTGATGCAGGTATGGGACTGGAGTGATGAAAATAAAATCTGGGCACAACTGCTCTGGCTTTTGGTCATGGACACGTGCTAGAAACAGGGAGCAGAGACCTCCCCTTCTGTAAAACTGCAGAGAATTTGGGAGCTGTATCCCAACCTCCTGCAGCTGGCTTCTCTTGGATAGAGGGACCTAAAAATACCTGTCCAGAAGTTTTTCCATGTTCACTCTTTTTCCCACCTCCTTTTGCAGGTTGCCTTGTTTCCTTGTTTATTATTTTATGCCAGTTGTTTTCCAGAAGGCAGCATTCAAACTTAGTTCTCCCCTCTGTCCTGACCAGTGTTTCATTGAGGTCTTTGTCAAAAATATCCCAGGAATAAACACAAGCAAAAGTGTTGAAAAGAACAAAGTTTCCTCCATCTCCCTTAACTAAAAATCCTACACCTGCCTGCTTTGAATTGTGGGGGTTTCCTCCCCGTCCTGCCTATTTGCTGCTGCCCTGTGACTGTGTCAGCCCATGGCACAGGGAGGAGGAGTGTTACATCCAGAAATCAGCCTAACCCACATGCCCACAGCCCCCTGGCTCCAGAGGTGCCCTGGAGCTGCTCCACCAGCCCATCTGGATACCCTCCTCTGGGCGGGCTCAGCCGCCGTTCCCAGAGTGGCTGCGGCTGCAGGGCCAAGGCTGGTGGGGAGGTTTGCTAAAATCCCTGAAGGTGTCAACCACCCTGCCAGCACCCTGCTCGGGGGTTGTGGTTAATAGGAGAGGGGTCAGGAGGCTGCAGGAAGGACGGGGAAGCAGGACAGCTGTGTCTGTGCACACGCTTCCCCTCGGTTCTGTATTTGGGCGCCCTGCGTCCATTCCAGCTGCTGCTGGAATCAATAGCAGGGTATCAATCAAGGCATCCCAGAGGAAACCCTCTGCTCACTCAGAAATAAACAGACACTTTCCTTCTGCATGTCACAGAAAGCTACAGACATCTCCTGGCATTGTCTGAACGGAGGGTAAATGGGACTCTGCATCTTCAGCTGCACCACTGGAGAGCAGGTTGGAAATAAGAGTGTATATTATGTGCATTGGATATAAATAAATATGCAGACACAGCTTGGCCTGTGTTAAATAGACATGGGTTTCTGCTTCATTTCTAACTCTCCAAATGATGGCAGACACACAAAAGGGTATGCAGCTTTTGAAGGAACATCCTCTAAGCCCTAATATTTTGCCTCCTGCATATGGCCTACAGTGGGAACTTAATCCAGATGCCTTCAGTGAACACAATCTTTGTGAAAACAAAACCATGGGCATCCTGGTGGCACTTGCATGGTTTGATGGCCTGATTGGGAGCTTCTTATCTCTGCTCTTGCAATATATTGGGTATATTGGGTTTCCCTTTTCATTTCCAGTTTGTTTCTGGCTGTATCAATGTTTAGCCATTGCTGAGTCATTGCTGTCTTGCCAGTCTCCAAGGATGGCAGGAGATGAAAGTGTAGCTCGTTGGCTCTCACCCACCATCCCAAGAAAAAGCAGAACAAGCTTCAAACATGTCCTCACCCCAAACCACTCCCACCCTGGTATCTGTTTGCATTAGCAGCCTGCTGTGAATCTTGCTTGGGTTTGTAGAGATAGCATCACCCCCCTTGGGAAACAGGCAGTGCATTTTACCAGGAAACCTGCTGTTTTACAAAGGGTTTACAACCAGTGGTTCCTTCCTCTGAGAAAAGTTACATTCTCGGGCATCCAGGGTTTGTTTTTGGATTATGCGGGAAGTGGTGTGAATGGAAGTCACAGAGTCCTCAAGGGAGAGAGGTAACATGAATCCCCAGCAGCTTTCTTAACCTTTGCTTTTGCAGATGTTTTCAGCTTTGCACGAGGAGCTCCCAGGAAGTCTCGGATGCAGAGCACATGGGAAGAAAGATGCTGAGACACCCACAATTCCCTCAGTGTCCGCACTGTGCTGGGATGGCAAAGGCGTTAGGAGGGTCTGCCTGCTCTGCCCACCCGAAGGACCACAGAAGGATGTTCAGCCCCTCTGGGCTGAGCAGGGGAAGCGGTTTGGAGGAAACTGCTCTCTTACTGTACTTGAAGAGAAGGTTTTCCAGCTCTTCCTAGACGCCAAACGACTATTTCATGCAAAACTGGTGTCTGAGGACATATACCTCAGGAGAATCCCAGTCTTCCCTGGGATTGCCAGCAAGCAAACAGAAAGCAGCAGCCTCCCACAGCAGCAGCACAGCGTGGTGTGTAGATCATCACACACTGGTGGGTGGGTGGGAAAATAGACTCCTCCTGGAGAGGGTGAGGAAGGCTGAAGGACCAGGTCCAGGCAGCCTCAGCTCCAATTAAGCTGCTGTGCTGAGCATTTGTCATACCCAGCTCAGAGGGTATTAAGGTCTACAACCTCCTCTCTACCTTCTTGCCCACCTTTCCGCTCCTGCAGTTGGTATTATGAAGAAAGATGGACTCCTCTAGTCTCAGCCATCACCTGTGGAAGCTCAGGGAGGGGCTGAAACAACAAAGAGAAGAAGGAAAATCAGCTTTTCTGGCAGAAGCACTGCTCCAGATTCCTAATAGCCAGTGCACTGCTCAGTCTGAAACCAGATCCAGCTCAAAACGCAGTTGGTCCCCAAGGAGGAATGTGTTTGGGGAGTCTGTCTGGAGGCTAGAGCCAAAACACCAGGTGACAATGGGCGAGCAGGTGACAAAAGCAGGCAGAGATGAGGTGTGGCTCTGGAACTCCTACAAGCTGCTTGCCAGTTTTATGTCTGAAACCCACTTCTGGACAGTGGGCGCTGGCTCACTGCGAACACTGGTGCTCAGCTCCTTTATTTGCAGCTATTCCCCACGGAGCGCGTCCGCCGCGCCGCTCGCCAGCAGGACGGAGCTGTGCGCCCTCATTAATCAACGTCACGCTCCGGGAGAAACGCCGAGTTCATTCTCGTGTGTCTCCTCGGACCTCTGGGGACTGGCTTGTCTCTAGCTGAGGCCGGTAGTCACCTGGAACAGTTTTCCAGCCCCCCTAAGCAGCAGGAGTGTCCATTAACTACCACGGATCGGTGGGGACGGTTTGTAAACTCCGGATACATGCGGAGGGGCCCGGGCGCTTATTGGCTGGTGCTTTCCGCTCTCAGAAATGGGTCATTTAAACAGAAAACTGTAAAGTGTTCATGCCTCTGAATGCAGAGAAACTATCAAAACAAGCTCCCGTCTCCGTGCCACAGACCCGGCATTCAAACAGAGACGAGGGCCATGTTCTATGGGAACGATCCAAGGGCTCCCAGCAGATTCCTTTCCTTTTTCTGATGTCTTACACAATAAACATTTCAACTCTCTGGCGCGAGAGCAGACCTACCCCAATTACCAGGACAGCTTGTTTTGTTTGGAGTAATAGCTAAGGGTCCAATCCTGCATCCCTGGAGCCAGCGAGAAAACTCTCCTTGCTCCCAGTGGGCCTGAATCCAAGAGAGCCCCATGGAACATTAGAGACACCACTGTTACTGGGAGGGTATTTCTGCCTTTCCTTGTGGAAGCAAAACCAGTTCAAGCAAGTTCTGCCATGGCTCCACCTACACAAAGGTGGAGACATCGTGGCTTCCCAATGAGATGCAAGGCAGGAGCTGGCATCACCAAACGGTGCTGCTATAGGCCCATCTGTGACGGTTTCATGGTGTCCAACAGCTGACTGACCTTTTGTCCATGTCACTTGGACATCTGCAAGCGAGAGTACAGCACCACAGTCCCTAAGGCCTTGGAAATCTCAGCTCTGCAGGGCTACATCTCAGGAAGCTGGAGAGGGGAGGAGTCAGAAAGAGATCGAAAACCTTTAGGGTGTGGAAATTAATGAGCAACCAAAAGAAAAAAACCTGAATTTAGTAAATGAGATCTGAATACAACCAGGCAGTCAGCAATTGCTGCATTCAGTGTGAGCATTATACAAAGCTGGGTTGTTTATCCCAGCATGGTGAGGGGTGTACATTTGGGAAGTTCATGACGTGGCGAAGTGAGCTCAGGGAAAGGAGATTGTGGGGGGACTTGAACAACGAGACAGGAGTCCAGAAACGAAACATGTCTTGGTGAATGATTATCCAGCCCTCCTGGGGCACGTGGTAACAGGGAAGATATTTTTGAAGGGTCACGATGCCAGAGTGAAAAAGTCTTGGAGGGCTTTCAAAGAGGAAATAGGCAGCTACAGCTGCCCTGAACCCACATGTGTCATTCGAGCAGGTACAGCGAGAGCTTTTCTGTGAATAACCTCCAGGTCACTCAAACTCCAGGGCTAAGCAAACTCCATCTCTGCCTTGTCTGAAGGCTCCAGTGAAGCCCATCAGCTCACTCATTTACCTTGTTAAAAGCCATCTGTGCGTTATCAGCCGCGTGTCACATCCAGTTATCCCTCCCAGCTCCATCACCGCGCTCAGCAAAGGTACGTCTCTATCTGAATATTCACCAGCAAGGCAAAGTCCATCTGCCCACACTACCAATATGGAGCCTGGCAAGGTGTTTTCTGCAGTATCCCATGTTCACAAGGCTGATTCTTATCTTCTGAAATATTTAGCATTACTCCCAAGGAATCTCATCCACCTTCTTATGTCCTCCAGAAGGCAGGATCAAGATAAACAGTATCAAAAGAGGGTAGACAGCTCTAGAGTGTCAGAGTATCTCAGTGCAAAGAGACTTCAGGATTTTTCTCCTGTCCTTTCAGCTCTTAGAACATCCCAAAACTACACAAAATGTACTCCTTGCAAGATCCCATCTAGCCAGAAAGAGAACCCAGTGGTTGTGATGTGGAAATCGTCTATCACTGAGCAGCTCTCTGATCCTGCTCTGGTTTTGGATTTGCACCTGGATGGACAAATAAATGTCATGAAGACATGATGCATCTAAAAATTGACAGATATCTTCACAAATTGTGAAAAAGAGTGTGACTGGTGGCTTGTTGAGACTCCAACCAGGTTATCACTACCACAGGGCTGACGTTGCATCAGTCAGGAGCACAGCACCCATGCAGCCTTCAAATTCTCAAAAATCTCTCTTTGAAAATGGAGGAGCAAGCATATTTTAAAAAAGAAAAATTTATAGCAAAATAATTAAAAAATAATAAAAACATTTCCACCTTTTCCCACTGTTTTCAACTTTTTTATAGGCAGGGTCTATTTTTCAAAATTTTCCCGGAAACCTTGAGTGTTTCTGAATACCCTCCAACATTCTTTCCATTATTCCTTGGAAAATATGTGTCTGTAGAGGTTTAGGTGAATGGCAGGACCAGTACTGAGCAGGGAAGAAGTGGAGAGCGCAATGTGAAACCCCTCTGGGCCTTACCTGGAGGAAACCACTCTGCTTCACTTTCTCACACGAGCTTTGGCTTTAACATAAATCTCCTTTGTAGCAGTGGCCTGAGCAAATGCCAGATGTGGGATTTAATCTGTGCATGGCCTCGACCCTGTGACCCTCGGCAAGATGTCGAGCTGGTAACCAGCATTGCTCCTAAATATCTAAAAGGATGAAACCACGGTGTGCTGAACTGGCATAAACCCTATTGCACGCACCCTCTGGGGCAATTTCTGCTTAGTCTCCACCGCAAAGCAATTCCCCCAGGGGTCTGGTTTGCAGCTTGCTGCTGCCTCCTTTCACCACGTGTTTTTGCACGGGGCAGGAGCTGCTGGGTGCTTGGGCTTGAGCATCCTCCCTGGCACCTCTCCTCCAGCACCGTGCCAGATGACGGCGTGTTGATGAGTGCTGGCTCTGCAGCCTCCGTGGTCACAGGCAAGCAGGAAAGGGGCAGGGAATGATGGCTTGGACATGTCCTGAAGCCCATTGCCTGCCTGGGCAGGGCAGACCCAGCAGCTCCACACCTTTCCATGCTGTTGGCACTGGCAGAGCGGCAGGGTCCGACGGCTGCGCTCCCCTGTGCGTGCTGTCAGTCTTTCTGTCCGCCCAGATCMGTCAGCCTTTGTGCACCTTCCCTTGCAAGCGGCAATTTCTGACAGCTAATATTTCACAGAAACCGGAGCCAGCTCTCTCCCTCCCTCCTTTTTTTCCCTCTCTCTCTCCTCTGTTTATGAAGCTGAGGGTAAGTGTTTAATTAGTTGCCTAATTGCCTGGGTAATTGGTAGACATACTCAGCTCTCCAAGTAATCAGTCTGAACAGGCCTTGAAAATATCTGGCCCAATATTCATTAGTGCAGTTAAATCGTTAAACAGTTACTGTGTTTGGTTCCCGACAAAGCCCCGCCAAGGGCTGCGCTGGCTGCGCTGCYGCTCTGCCAGCGTGGGGGACACAGCGGGGACACCCCAGGGACACCCCAGGGACACCCCGCATCCCGGGAAAACTCCAGCCACCYCTGCTGCTGGARGGGCTGGGGCTGGAGAAGGGAAAATCCCCAACACATGCAAAGGGCAGTGAAAGAGGCAGATCAGTCCCCTGTGCGGGGGACATTGGCAGAGACGCCTCCTTTTCTCCGCTCGACCTCTTGCTCCAGCCTCCCTCTCCCGTGCCGTTGGCTCCGGTCCCCTCTGCGTGTGGGCAGCTGCCCCGCTCCCTCCCTTGGCCGCCGCAGGTTTGGGAGCCGGTTTTGCCATTAGCCCGAGCAGCAATGTGAATGTTGTCTCAGCGGGCTGCCCTGACCAGAGCAACTCATTACAAGGGCCCCGGCCGGTCCTGCTCTGCCTCAGTACAAAGTCACCGTTCTGCCAGGTGCTGCCAACCCACTGCTCCCTGTGGATGGGGTTGGCACTGGTAAGGAGCTGGAGGCTGGAAGGTGTTCTCCAAAAGGCTCCTCTTCCCCACAGTCGACCTTCAGTCAGGGTCTACCACCAATTTCGGAATATAGGAAATTCCAAATGCAAATTCCTGCATGACCATCCAAGAGGCCACACTGCAGTCAGGAGGAAGGCATCAGCACGTCTGGCTCTGGGGGCAAAAGATTTGAGACTTGAGCAAAGCATGAGGAGGAATCAGCTTCCCTCTACCTGCTTGGTCCCTGTAGTGGATTGTTCGGACAGCATAAACTCCACAGCAGATGCAATTAAAAGCAAATGAGGTGCAGTTGTAGTGTGGTGTAGGTGGAYGGGACTGCCAGCCAGGAAGCTGCTCTCAGCCCTGAAACACGTGAAATAGCGAGCCTTAAACACTACGCCCAGCTCAGCAGGTGGTCGGCAGGGATATATGACCTCAGAGTTATTTCTAGCAATGATTCCAGGTTAATGCGTGTGCTACGAATTGTACCCTCGTTAAATAGTTTCCTTGGCCGCAGATCCTTGTGCAATTAAGTGCAGAGGGGACGGGAGCCGGCGCTGCTTTCCCAGTTGAACCTCTCCAGCCAACACCCCCCTCCTTCCCTCGGTGCTGCCAGAAGTCTGTGTCCAGCAGCCCCACGTGCTGCATTTTCCACCGAGCTGGTTCATCCCCCTTTCGAGCGCTACTTTGAGTTCACCTGCTTAGGSTGTGAGTCCCCGAGCTTATTGCTTCTTAGTATCTCTCCACACTCCCCAAAAACCCTGTGCAGGACAGCTCAAAGAAGGGACTGAGGTCGTGGGCAGCGGCAGAGGGGGAGATGACAACATCCAGGCACGTAAATTCCTGATCAGATCTCACCCCTTGGCTTTTGCCAGGCGAACAGTTGGGTTCCTGGCAGACAGGACACTGACCTGAAAACAAGGACAGGACATGCTCGGCCAGACCCCGGGGCAGCCGGTGGCCCTGTGCCAGCCCTGCCAAGTACCAGCCTCCCTGCACAGAAGGCAGGGCGGGATTTGGGGCAGGGCAAGAGGGAAATTGGAGGAAGGCACAGAAAAGGTCCAGAAAGGGAAATGGGAAAGAAAGAGAAAGGTAAAGAAGGGAGGGGTGAAGAGGAAACGGGAGATGGTGAGTTGAAAGGGAAAGGATGCTGAAGAGATCAGAGAAGCTTTTTGTTCCTGTGCAGATATTGACAACTGGAGGAGAACGCTGGAGATGGTAATATAAGGATTTAGGGGAAGGCAAAACACCCTGCTGTCCAGTAAATCCAGGAGATGTGCATGTACAGCGAGGGGGCATGGATGTTACCCGACCCCAAGCCCCAGGAGAGCTGGCAGGGAGCACCTTGGTACGTCTGTACCTGTTGGAGCAACCAGCCCACCAGGCAGGAGCCTTGTGCTTCGTGAGCATGCAGGGACATCTTCCTCCTGTGCTCTTCCTCCTTTGTTGGTATACCTTTTGGGATTTTCAGGAGAACATCCCATCCCTTTTGGGGATGATGGAAGATGAGTTCTAGGGACTCCTTCTGCTAGGAATGGGGATGAGTGCCTCCCCAAGGGAAGGGTTTTGGGGGCATTCGGGAGTGCTGGGCAGGCCCCAATGAGTCTCCTGGGGAAGAAGAAGAACATGCAGGGGGAGGAATGTCAGAGGCAACTAAGAAATGGGTCTCCATCCATTACTGTGCTGGGCGGTCCTGTCGAGTCACTGGCTGGCTTTGTTCTCACCAACATCTGTAAGAGATTACGGATGCCTTCCTCGCCGAGGACATGGACGGGATCTATAAATACCACGAGCCAGGGGTTGCTGCTGTCAGAGGAGAGCTCTGCCTGGGTGGCCTGGAGGCCAGCAGTGCACAACGGGCCCGGGAATGCAGGCTGTGTCCCTAGCCAGGCACCCCGGGGAAGTCTGGAAGGACTAGCACGAGGTGGTGACACCACAGGCAGGGTCTTCCCCGGGATGTGCTGATGCATAGCCAGAGACAGCTAGAAATGCAGCTGGGCCATGGGAGCACAGGACTGGGGGATCCTCAGCACCAGTTCCAGCACGGATACCTGCTCCTCACTGCTCTTGAGCAGCTCATATAATTTTTCACCTAAAACTGGACTGACCCCTGCAAGGGGACAAGGGTTATTCAGTGCTTTTTAATTTTTTTTTTTTTTTGGCAAGGACCTCAAGTAGCCATCCCCTGTAAAGCTGAGATAATACCTGCCCAGGCGCCATGGCACGGGCACTGTTTAAACAACACAAACAGAGCTGTTAATGCTCCATCCTCCCAACTTCCCTGTGTCAACACCATTCCCCCGAGATCATCCTCTAATTCCTGACTCCACCYCAGGCTCTTGCTGTGAGTGTCACGGGACTGGGTTCGGTTTATGCAACTCTAACACTGTCCGGCAGGAACTGAACCCTCCAGTGACTCATTGCTCGAGCACGTCTTTGTTCACTCAGGTCTTCCCTCCAAAAACGGATCCTGATTTTATAAGCTGTTAGAAGCCTGAAGATCCAGCACTACACTAACATGCTGTTAGCCACAATTATCCCCTTCCTGACAAAGGATTCCTGATTAGAGCTGTTGCATATTCATCGGTAGCCTGCGCCAAGCCTGGCTTTGTTTTTCAAGGTCGAGGATTGCATTTCTTTGGATTCAATTCCCATCCTAGACGTAGATTACAAGGCAGGAGAGGAGGAGGCAGCTGAGGTTGCTGGAAGCGTTGAATCCTCCTGGTATTGCTCGAAACCCTCACCAGTGGCGTGCCAGCCTTGCCATGTGAASCAGCCACCCTCCCAGGCTTCCTGGGCTTGCTTAGGTGAGCTGGGCAGCCTCAAAACTGAGCCTGGCTGCAGGTGTGACCTGCTGAGCTCAGAGAGAGGGAAACCCCCAAGGGCCCCTGGTGTGAAGGGTGGCTACTTGGCAGGGATCTCCGCCCAAAACRCTCCCAGCAGTCGAGGCTTCCTCAGGTCCAGTTCAACACTCTCCTTGAGGGACCTGTCCCACTTGCTCCCGCGGGAGAAGGGACAAAAGGGCCAGGGTGGAATATTTCACAGAGGAACTTTAGCTGCTCTCCCCAGCTGATTCCTTCACTTATGGAAAAAAAAAAAAAAAGGGAAGAAAAGGAAAAAATAATTACTTCTCAGCCTCTAACCTTTCSAGCAAGTGACTTTGTAATAAATAATCCACATGTCTCTCCAGTGCAATCCATCAGCAGGAGTGCCTAATTACTTTAGACTCACTTTGAAAACCCTTCCAGTGACACTTTCAGATAAATAAAAAATTAACATGGAACTAAAGCAGTAACCCAGAGAAAGTTTCCCCACTTCCCTCAGTTCTCTCCAAGTCTGGGTTGATGCCTGGAAGGCTCCATGCCTAGAGATGTTTTCCCCTGTTATGATGAAAAGTGAGTGTGGGTTGCAGTTCATGGGAAATCAGCCACAGAGTGTCCACAGGGACACCCTACTSCAGACATGCAGATGCTTGGAGCAATACCTGGAGGCAGAGTCAGTGCAGCTTCTGTGTATGAAGACTTTTTTTTTCTGAATCCCTTTCCTTTGGAAGTTTCTAGTATTTGTTCCTAAGAGTGCATTTTGCAGGCCAGGAGCCTCCAGTTTCCTTCTTGGAGTTGTTCACTGATCCCCAGTCGTGCTGTCTTCTGCATCTCCCCTTTCTCTCTCATTCCCAAGATTACAGCTGCAATAAAGGCACCTAAAGGCTTACCTAAAGTTTGGCTGAGATGGCTTTCACCCCTGGTGCACCTTGTACCCCATGCCAGCCCCCCCACCAAGGTTGAGGGGCGTCTGCTGTGTGATTTCTGCAGTGACAGATGCCCCAAGCCCTGCAGCACAAAGGCCACGACACAGGAGACTGGGGACACTTGGGAAATTATTTCTGTGRTGGAGCTGTCCTCTAGCAGAGACTGGAGAAATTCCCAGTCTTCCTTGCCTGTTTCCAGCTGCTGCATCTCCCCACTTTCCAGCTGCTGCGTCTATGTGGGGAGGGACGACTGAGTGCATGAACACAAATGCAGTGTTCCTTGCTGGAGTGCAATCTTCAAAATGGAGCTGGACGCCAGCAGGCGGAACTTCCAGGAAGATTCTTTGGAATTAGGTAGAATAATACCAAACAAGTCAGTGACACGCTCATATTAAGTRTGGTGAGCACAGAAGACAGCAAGAGCCCTGTCTCCAGAGCTCCATCCATGCAGGGATGTGCTTTAATGCAGCTCTTACCAAAGCAAAGGACTTGCTCTAGGACTGTAGGAACAGGGATTGTTGCTCGGATGATAGGACAAGGGGAAATGGCCTCAAGTTGTGCCAGGGGAAGTCCTGGTTGGATATTAGGAAAAAAATTCATGTGCAGGTGAGAGAGATCATTGTGGGACAGCTCCTTCCACTGGCACTCCAGGTTGTTATCAGACCCTGCTTGTCTCTGCAGGGAGTTTTTGTTGTGAAATAAGAAAGATACCRATTTCTTGATATTTCCAGCAATAAAATTAACATCAAAAAACCTGAGCCTGAGTTTCATTTTGTAAAGASTAAAAGCACCTCATGTCTTTGGCACCTGAAGGTTGGAGCCTTCTGAGAAGACTTTGTCCTCCTCTTCTTCCTCATCTTCGCAGCCCACTTCTGCATCCCCTTCTTTCTCTTCTCTCATCTCTGTGCTTAGAGCCTTGGGCAATACCCAACAAGCATCCAGAAACTAAGAAACAAGCAAACTGAAAGAAACAAAATTAAATATCTGAGAAAAGCAGGCCCAGAACCAATAAGTTCTGATTTCACTGTAGGTTACTGCAGCCGAGGCAGTCGTGTGTCATGGGAGGAAGATGCTTAAAAAACCTCCACAGGAGAATTAATTAAACGAATTTCACTCTGCCAATTGTTTGTTATTTTTGCTGACCTCACCAAGTGGATTAATATTTAATTAGCCTTTAGGAGAGGTGGAAAGCACTTATTAACCTGTTATGTCAATCTGTCAGGCCTGGGGTCTCAGGACAGGCACTGTTACTATGAAACAATAGAAATATCAAGGTCTGTTTGTCTCGGCTGTTTTCCCCGTTGGAAAGTGGCTTTTTGGGGGGAACAGAGGGAGGGGACCCACTATACCTAACYGAGGGGTGACTAAAAGTGAGTGCCACAAATCTAGATGTCTTTTAGACGCCAGAGCAAGAGCTAGGGAAGCCATATGTGCTGTCCCAGGTGCAGGTGGGAAGCACATATGGATATATTATCCCCTTGGAGGTATTTTAGAACTCAGGCTAGATCTCATCCGGTGTGGTGCTGGTGACGAGGGAAAGGTTTGGGCTTTCCTTCATTTTTGTTGCTTAAAACACCGCTTCCTTTATATTGTGTTTACAGTTATCATAGTTTAAGAAGTGCTAAACTTGGTGTTGACACATCCTCATCAGCGGGGAGATGCAATGGGGCACTGCACGACACACAGGTCTTGGCTGAGTCTCCATTAAAGAACAGCTCTGAAACAGAAAACAGGATGAACACAGATGGCAGAACAAGAAACCCATCCCCACCGGTAGCAAAGACCAGAAGGTCCCCGTCCGGCCTCTGAGCTCACATAAATCTGGTGAGTCCCACCCCGGGATAACGACCACGTCTGCTTGTCGAGGGGCTGGGGCTGGCCCAAAAGAAATAAAACCTCAAGCACAATTAAACCCTCAGGAAACATCCTCAGCAAAACAGTTGCRTTAATGTTGTGTACAGGTTAGTGAGGCTGGGAGGAGCTTGGAAGGAGATAATGGCTGAAGGGCTGAAGTGGATGAATACCTTTGGTGGAAATCCTCCCACACGGTGGGCACGGCCACAACCTGACAACTTACTGCCCAGAGAGGAGCCAAAGAGTCTTCTCCAAACCTCCCAAACCTCCCCAAATCCTGATGGCCCTGAGCATCACACGCGGCTTTGACTTTGATTTAGTGAATCAAAACTAAATCTCGGGTTAAAATAACCCACTGGGTCCCTCTCAGCCTGTTCAAAACCTCACCAGAAAACCCAAGCAGCATCCACACCCTGGATTTGCTGTCTAGAAAGGACACCGGAGAAATGCCAGCCACCACAAGAGCCAACCTCCCCTCAGAGGAGCTTTGGCAGACAGCAAACATGACAAACCATGTTCAGGAAAATATGGGGCTGTTGGCAGTGGGCAGGGGCTCCTGAGTCCCCTTCAGTCTCTGTATGAAGAGGCAAAATGAGCGAGCAGAGGCAGGGGTGGCTGGAGGTGAGCCCTGGGTGCGTGGCATCACACAGACTGCCAGGGGTCATGCTCCTCTCCCTTCAGTCTGTGCCAGCTCTCCCAAGCTCTGTCCGAGCCTGGCCACGTCCTGCCTCATCCCACAGGACAGGGACACTACCTGCAGAGCCCTCCTGCCTGGACCGGGTGCCCTTCCCGCCGCTTGGTGACAGGCCGTATCATTTATTATTATTATTTTTTCAAAATTAAAATCCTCCTGAGCTTTATTAAATAGGGATGCTGATAGGTAATTAAATCGCAACTTAATTAAATCTGCCTGCTCAATCCGACCACGGCATGCTGGCTACTCTGCAATCCCTGTGAGAGGTGCTGTCGGTGGAGAAGAGCAATGTGAATTAAACAGCATCAMGCCTGGCACTGCCACCTCCCCTACAGGCACAGAGGGAAGGGGACCGAGGGCCTTCTCAACGCACCCAGCAACCCATTGCAGCAGGGGGAGCTGGGCACCCACAGGGGACCTGACCCGACTTTGTGAGAGCTTTTTGACTAGAGGCTGATTCTCTTCAGTGTGGCAGGAGCAAACCAAGGTGCTGGAGGCAGGTTGAGGGTTTATGACCACCTGCTTTGACGTAATATGGTAGTGCTGGGCATGAAATGGTGGGCAGGCAGGGAAGGACTTTCCTTGCACTGGTCTGCAGCCCCTGCGTGGGTGAAGGCCGTGGTGACAGTCTGGGATTGCAGAGAGCTTGCAAAGGCAGGAATTTGGATGAGAGAAGGGCTCTGGCTGGGACACCATCTCCCTGGGCTGGTTGTTCCTTGTGCGCTTTGGGATAGAGCGAAAGGTGCTGTAGGATGCTGTGCATTTTGATGCTGAGCCTGGGGGATGCTCACTGCAAGGGTCAAAAAATGCACTGGAGGAGGCTCCTGTGATCTGCTGCTCTCTCTGGTGGGCTTTGCAGATACAATCCTGCACTGCAAATGCCAGCCCCAGCCCTGGCTCTGCTCCCCAGACTTTGCCTTCCCGTCTCTGGCTCAGCTGCTCCGAACAAGGGGCCAAAGGCAGCGACATGGAAAAATAACCAGGCAGTCTTGCTAAATCATCAATCTGCTCGTCCCAAGGAAAACAGACCTTGGAAAGAATTTCCCTTTTCTCCTTTCTCCCTTTTTCATTTCAACACAGGCTCAGCTTGCTGCCTTTCCCAAACCTCAGATGCTGTGGCTGCCTTTGCCCGGCCCTGGCAGGCACCAGCGAGGGACGAGCAGCCACAAGGACAGATGCTCTCTCTTCCCACACCGTGGGCTCCCCTTTGAGGAGGCACCACCTCATCTAAGAGCAGAGAGTCCCCATGGCTATAGAGCTGAGAGAAGGCCTTGCTCTCCACACCTTGGTACCACCCACCTTCCTTTGCCAGATCTGGCCCTGTGCCCACCCTACATGAGCCCTGTTACACCACACTGGTGGTTCTTCCCTCACCCTGGCCACAGGGCAAAGCAGCCACTCCTGCACCCAGTGGATTTTTTTCTCTCGTGGAGCTATAGCCTCCTCACAGTCTCAGCAAGATCCTTGAGCTCTCCTTCAGCTGTGGAGTCCCACAGTGTAGGTACTACAGTTTTGAGGGAGGTCTGACAACCACTGGGGTTTCCCCAAATTTGTAGGATACTTGAACAGGCTCCAGGTCCCTCTGTGATACCCCAGGAGGTGATAGAAGAAAACCTCCAAAAAAAATTGCCTAAAGGGTAGCAGATTTAATGAAAGGCAAAACCCCAAAGAGAGGGACAAGCTGCAGGGAGCCTATTCAAGGGTGACTTTCACACAGTAATCTTGGGAGATCAAATTCCTAATCTGCTTTCACCTCAGAGACAGAGGAGTGAAAGTCCTATTGGGATTAATGTTTAATGCTTGAGTTGGCAGGTGATGCCCTGTGAGGGGATGCTTGGGTTCCCTGCTCTGCTGTGAAAGGGACTGGGACACGAGCTCAAGCAGCATCCACCCCGGATATTGGGGATGACCCTACTCTCAGGCAAAGGTCACGGAGGGGTTGCCAAGTTCGGGATTCCCCACATCATTACAAAGCGTTGTTCACTGGGGCTGCAATAACAGATGAGTCGTCCTGTCTGTCTCTGCTGGGGCATGTGAAACTTCAAACCTCCTAATTATTTTAGAGGCACCGAGGTGAACTGCTGGAACGTGGCTTCAGGCAGGGCAGTTGTGAGAAAAGGCAGCTCATTCCCGCTGCTGGGCTTGCATTTCTGCCCCTGGTGGGGGCACATGTGGCAGGGAACTGCTCTGCTGGAAGCCCACACATGGCAGCCTCAGCTCCCGGGCTCCCCACTGGGAAGAGACAGGGATTGAAGGAGAAATGGGTCAGCTGCAGAGGGACACAGGGGGACACAGCCTGTGAGACAGGAAAGGACCTTAATGAAGACAAAGACATAGGCAGACCCCAGGACACACCAACGAGCGGCTATAAACCCTGAGTAAGTCTCTGAAACAAGGGTCATGTTAACAGTGCCACCTGTGGAGAAGGCTCTATTTTCTCTTCTCTACTACCAGTAGACTTTCTCCCTTGGGACTACACAGCCTTAATTCTGAGGGTCTGCTTTGAAGGCCAGGCACCCACAGAACACRGCCAGGTTTCCAAAAATATTTTACATAGGCTCCCAAATCCTAAACTCTGAGGCAGTGACTCAGCTTCAAGTACTGAATGGCCATCAGGTTCTCAGCAGAAGTTTGAATAGCAGCTGCATGTGACCTGATAAGCTTCTCCAGGAAAGCATTGGGAAGTACCAGAAGGTCTTCTCTGAGTAGGTGTCCCACTGTGCTCTGAAGCTCTGGGAGACACTGATGATGAACCTTCTTCTGTCTCTTGAGAATAGATGTGTGCAGAGTAGCTCAGACCTCTTAAGTAGTAAGATGGAGAGGTTAGTTAACAGGCAGTAGATGTTTGCTGAACTTCACAGCCAAAAGCCTTCTTGAAAACAGGGTGCCCAAGCCACACTTTTGGAATAMGAAATTTCTGATGTGTGTCTTAATGTCACCATTGTCCTATCACATAAAAACAAATCTATTAAATCCTGACCCAAGAGTCTGCACAATTAGGGTTTAGGTCCAGAAAATAATCTACCTTTTGCAGTGCAGCCCTTCCCTTTGACAGATTGTTTGTTTTGTATTCTTTCATGTGTCCCAGGTGGTGCTGGGACATGTCAGACCACAGGGAAGCTGGAAGTTATGGGACAAACTGTAGGTAATTTGGCAGGAGAACATTAAGAAGCAAGAGGAGGAAACTATAAATTCAGAGTGTAACCACCATAAAGTATTCTCTTAATTCCCAGCCAACCTCTTAAAAGCACAGATAGCTCTTCCCCCTACCCACAGGATGCCTTTCCYTCCCTGTAGGGTGTCATGTTATGGCTCAGACAACAGAATACCACGGGAACAGTGACCCTGATGGGTTTCRCATGTGTTGCAAGACTTGGTGGACATTCTGCCCTTTCACATGCTGGACTTCTCTTCTGTGCAGTATCAAAGGTTTGTGATCTCATGGCCGTGCTTCATTTCTCCCTCTGCTGAAGGGCTTCATCTCATCCCTCGTCTTCTCCTTGGTGAAGATGAGCCATCTGCCTTTGGAGGTGGGAAGGTACCATAATCCTGAGTTCTAAAATATCTGTAAGTCCCGTGGCAACATCTGTGAACATTTATGAGGCTCCTTTCCAAGCAAATAACACAGACGAGCCATCAAAACCTTCCCTTGGCTCCTTCTCGTGTCTTCCCAGGGTCGTGGACCCTGAAGAAGCTGCATATGAGGCTGAGATCTGCTTCCCAGCAAGTCAGGACAAAGTATCCTAACTTTCCTTTCCTCTACTACAAGTAGTTCATGGAATTGCTCTTTCCACTTAAYCAAGCTGAATTTCTTGCACCTAAAAATCACTGAAGTGCCTGAATCACATTTTCAAGAGGCAGGTGTGAATGAACCCAAATCTCACAGATTTTCCCTCCAAATTGTTACCCTAACAATGCCCTTTTCTCCCAGCTAGACCAGTATCTTCTCATTTGCACTTTCTCTCCATTTACCCCTTTTCTGGTTATCTTTTAACCAAAGACTATTGCCTGGTTCTCATTCTTGGTCATGCTTTAGGGGCCAGCTTGTGCTCTGTGAGGAGGAACAGGAAACACTCAGACCTCTTCCATCCCCTTTTAGCTGATCACTTCCCTTTCCCATGCTCAGCCAAACCAGTAACCCAGTGCTCTCCTGTCTTGCAGGCACATCTGCCTGGCCCTGTGACCATGGGGTCAAGTGCACAGCAACCAGTGGCTGGAAAATTAGCCATATTTCTTGTGAACCTCACAGTACCAACAAGAAAATGAGTTTCTGAGGGAAAATGATGGAAATCTGTTTCCAGTTTTGCTTCAAAAAGAAATGATARGTAGTAACTTAAAAATGACACGAAAGAAACTGCAGTGGAATTAATTTTTAAAAGGCCCCTTTTTAAGAGAAATTTGAAAGATTTTTGCAAGAAAACACTCCACTGATCTGGCCATCTTATCTCACTTACTGAATACTACTGGTGAGCCTTCCATTTCTGCTTCAGAGCCTATTTATCTCCTCTGCTGCTCTTAAAGGCAAGAACCTCTGATGAGGATTTAGTTCTAGTGTACAGATTGTTGAAGAGAAAAACTCACATTCAGAGTTTTCTTGTGAATGTGTAGGTGTTTTAAACATGGTCCTATAGCYGAGACAAGTTTTCTGACATCAAATATTAGCCAATGTTAAGGAGTTGAGCATGCACAGGGAACAGCAGAAGAATGAAAAAAGTCAGGGAAGAGCAAACTGAAGGGGACTTTTGGAAAGCCAGAAATAGCTGGAGCTGAGCACGAAAGAGCAGAAAGACACTAGTGCAAGGAAAATGGAGTATGACATGAGAAATGGTGATGGGAAATAAGAAATGAGACCTGGCAGACTAAAAGGAAAGACAAAGAGAGTGAGAGTGAATGGATGGAGCAGTCAGACACRAGAAAAGAAAGAGTAAATCTGGTATTTGTTATCTTTGGAAAACAACAAAGAATTTGCTTTCTGCAAAGTTATTTTGGAATGTAGGTATGTTGCAGAAGACTGTAAGAGAAGGCAGTGTGTCTGAGTGCTGCCAGTAAAGTGATGGAATKCTAGATGAATGTTCTCCACCTAGGAGTTGCCAGGTCTTCACGTTCCAAAGCACGCTGGGATCTTCTCTCTCCCCTTAGCATGTGTTACCTGCTGCCATCAATGATTTTGGTGCTGTTGAGCCTCTGAACCAGCTGCTGGCAGCAGGGACTGCCATGTGTGTGGAACACAACATCTCACAAACCTTGAAAAAGAGCAGAGGCCTCCCAGCTGCCCATGTSCACGGAGCAGGCTCCTTCTCCAGCTCCAATCCCAAGGGAAACAGCCGACAGGAGCTCCGGAAGGTCAAAATGCAATTAAAACCAATGAGATTTTCTGCTACTTAATGGGTGCAAAGGGAAGTGAGCCTGCCTCTTGGGTCGCGCCTCTCCCACCCACGCTGACCATCCCAGACTCTCCTGAGAGTCCTCTCCTTCCCCGTTGTTCCTCTTGTGGCCTTTCYCATTCATAACACCACCCCTCTGATGTCCAGGTCCAGTAACTGGGGGGACACTGGGGTAAACGTGTAAGTTCTGAGGGGAGGGGAATTTACACCTCCCGCTGCCCTCGCAATGAATTACCAGGGCTGTTAATGGGCTGGTGCCCCAGTGCCTCGTAAATCGTGCGACCGAGCCCGAGCGGTGACACGTGGCTTTGATCTGGACACGCTGCCCTGCCATGAACAGGAAAAGGAAGAGGTGATTTTTCATGGGTTRCTACTCGCTCCAGCCTCCAAGTTTTCCACTCTGCTGAAACTTTGACAGTGCCTAATAATCCATCAGCGAGGCTTTCCTTGCTCTGCTTCCACTCCATTACCACCTTCATGTTCCCATTTAGGTTCTTTCACACGGACCCCGGAAAGGCTGACTGTCTCCCACCGTTCCAAAGCGGTTTGGAGGATGGGAGCAAGGGCTGGGGTCACTCCACACACTTCCTCTGAGGAGAGAAATCAAAAAGTGGATGCTGAGATGAAGGGAAAGAGCTCATGTCTACAAAGCAGGGAAGAAACTCATTGGTGAAACCTTTAAGAGTCTCAGAGGAAAAGCAAAACAAGGCTGAGATGTACCTCATGTGAGAGGATTATATCTCTTAGGGTTCATTTGAGACACTCTAGAGTATCTGCCATGCTGGAGGAACGTGGGTTTTCTACAGGTCTCTTGTCACATCTTCCAGCCATGCCCKGTGTCTTGGATACTTTAGGATGTCTCAAGTAGTGCAATCCATTTGGGTGCCTGAGCAGTGTCTTTTGTCACCTCCTTTTTCACCAAGGGCTGCTGCTTAGATTTATTCTCCAGGCTCATCATTTCTCTTGACTGGCCCTTCCTTGTATCTCCCATAGATTAGACCAGGAGATCACATGCATTCAATTTTGTGCGTTCTGCCTCCTGAATGGAACTGAATCCTCAGAACTGCAYTGTTTTCTTAGACTAATGAATTCTTTGAGGGGAGTAAAATCCACCTCAGTAATAAATCCAGACTGTGAAGGCTTGATGTATCTGTTTTTCTGTTCGTCTCCACTGCTGCTAGACAGAATTAGCCCTCACCTAATACAGAGTGCAGACTTGATACAACCTTGTTTAGCACAATTGGTTTGAATCCATTATATTGACAATATCAATTTGTGTAATTCCTGCATTAGGATTTTGTACTAAACTGTATTTGAAAGGAGCTGTTGACCTCGATTAGCTCTTTAATTGTGGTTAAAATCCAAAGTAATTCAGATACCAGCCCYGACTGTGGAAGGAGAGGGCCACGCCGCGTGACAGTGCAGTCAATAACTGCCACGTTCCCCACGGACACAGCTCCCCTGTTTTATGGGCTCTGGGTCTCACCACTGCCTTCGTGCATCCATTTGCCTTCACTTTGACTGTCCCCTTGGGGCTTCACCTCTCAGGGGTGTGTTGTAGGAGCAGGCACTCCAGGTCTCCTGGACMCTCTCCAGCTGAGTTATCCTCTTGCTCACACCACCTCTGCTTCTGCATGCAGATGGGATTTTTTCCGTCGCTTCCCATCCTAAACGGGACTGTAACAATACTGGGAACTGCACAAGGGCTGCTCAGAAAGGGATAGGAAGGGGCCTATCTACAAAGCTACATTTTGGTGGCAAATATTGCCTGACTCATTTTGTTGTCTCTTAGCAGCAGGAGGAAAAKAAGAGTATGACTAGAGCACATCAAGGAGTCCACACCCGCCTTTCAGTGCCCAGGTGTCTGCAGGGGATGTGGAATAGTGTTGTGGGCACCCTGGAGAAGGGATGGACAGGGCTGCTGCCACTAAGCTCTCACCCAAACTCAACAGGGGCTGGGTGCCTCATTCTCCCAGGACTGCAGGAGAGGATCAGCTGTGTGCCCTGAGGTCTGGGCTCTGTGCAAGTGTTCTGTGTGAAAAAATGCCAGGCAGGAGGAAAGGCCATTTCCAGGACTCCCATGTGCTGAAAGGGAAAATGGATGGGATGAAGCCTGGAGGGGGGGGAACCCTTTTAAGTCAATGAGGAATTCTGCCAGAAAACAGCAGAAGGAGCAGTTCAGCAGGAATTACAGAGAAGAAAAAAAAAAAATCTGGCAAGAGATACAGCCTGGAAGATGGAGCACTTCATTTTGGGCAAACTGAACGTTTCAATTAAAAATGACAGAGCTGCGATCCTTTAAGAGCAGTCAGAATTTAATAAATTTTTCATGAATGGAAGCAGCCCGTATCCTGAAGACCTGACAAACTCTCTGCTCTTTCGAGATCATATGTTCTCCTGGATCTGTGTCTCCCTGGCATCAGATGGCACTGCCAGCCACGGATCAAAGAAAAAAAAAGCACAAAAAGGCCCACCAGGCATCTTGTGCTACAYATGTGTGCAGAATAGAGCGTGCAGGGATGGAGGCCTGGTGCTACAGCAGGGAGGGAGAGGGTTCTTGGGAAGGAACAGTGAACCAACAGTGAAGAACAGGACATGGAGATGAAAGAACAGGCTGTGAGGAAAACTAATATCAAGGAGAGGAGTTTATGAAAGACAAGAGTAGAGCAGGGGAAGTGGAGGGARGGAGGAGGGAGAGGGGGAGGGAGGAACGTCCCCTCTGTGCCTGGGAAAAAGACAATAAAAGCTGCGGACTCTTGTCACGCAGGACAATCCCAGCACTATTTACTGTTTGCTCATTTAACCTGGTTAATTTTTAATAATGTTGAAATTTTCATTTTAATAATTTAGGTAAATTATTTATTAAACCACAGGATAAAGGAATCATAGCAATTATGAATTGACAGTGTTACCTGAGGCTCATGAAAAGGTAAGGGGTTTTGCAAAGTCCTTGTTATTGGATAAACATTAAATTAGTAACAACTTCACATCCAATTCAAATTACCTTCTTCCAAGGCTAAGATTGCTCTCTCTCGGTCTCTCCTGGGAAAGAGCACTGTGGGCAAAGAGGGTGGCAGGAGCCAGGTCCCGTGTGGGGCTCGGATGTTTCTCCTAGATGTCCTGGAGGAGGACATGAGGCAGTTTTTCCATCAGAAGATGGCAACAAGGTGACATTCACTGCTCTGATCATGTAGAAAAACCCAGTCTGTTTATAGAGAAGATGACTGGATGGTCTTGTCTGGCTGTGACTGTCAGAGGAGTGGTGGCTTTTCTGGTACAAGAAAAGCCAACAGGAATATGCTGGTATTTCCTACCTCTTGCTTATATAAGGGCTCCTTATTCTATTTTGGTGGTGCAGACTCCCCAGGCAGCTCACTGACCATGGGAACCAACAGTCTGATGCCAACTCCCTCATGAAGTGTTCCTGAGGAAACACAGACCCAGTTCTGAAAGATCCCCAGGATGTTCTGGAYATTTTTCAGGCTGCCACTGGAGGAAAGCAACCTTTGGTGAGCAGAAATTGGTTCTCTGCAAAGAGACACAGCTCTTCACTTAAATAATTGTATTTGGATTGCAAAATAAAGCTTTAAATATTTGAAAGGGTGAAACTGATGACMTTTAAAAACACCCAGGGAAGGTGGCATCCAGATACACTCCGAAAGAGCAACAAGTTTTGCTTTAGAGTAGAGATCTAAATGGAGGATGGCAGGAGGTGGGAAAGGGAAGAATAAAGATGGGATCTGGAATCTGGTGGCCTCAACCAGGAAAATACTGCAGCGTCTGCCCAAATTTCAGCATCAACATAGACCCAACAGAATTCAAACCAACCATCTGCAACTTAATAGCAATCCCAAATTTTAAGTGTTGCAATAAATCAGAGCCACGTTTGCATTTTCATATTTTGTGATGTTTAATTTTCAAGCATTTTCTTTTAATTACCAGTTTCCAATCATTTTTATGTTAGCTCTGAGTGCCTTTCCTACATTTTCTTCTCAATAATTAAAACTTTCTAATAACATTACTTTCAATCAAAGAATTTCAATTTCTCTCCTAACTTAGTTCTATCCTAATAAGTTTATTTCCCTGGAAATTTCCTAACATTCAGTAAAGGAAATAAGCATTTCTAAAGAGTCATTTTTTTTCCTTCTAACAAATTGACAGCTCAGTTGTTTTGAAAAAGTTATTTGGAAAAGCAAAAAGACACAGGGTCCTAACTATTTGTACACAAGTTGGCTCAGATATAAATCCACTCTTCCTTCTCTTTGGTTTAAATAACAAAAGCCACTGACCAATGTGTGAAAGAAGTTGATAAACAAACATCTCCCATAGGCTGGGAAAATGCCTTCTTAGTTTTGATATCTGCTCAATCACATTTTTGTGTCATGCCAATGGGTCAGAGAATACAACCTATTAACTGAGAAAATGACGTTGAACGAAGTATACAAGAGTGAACAAATGCTTAATTCAACTGCAAGGCCTGCCTGGTTTATAACAAAATAAAACAGCCTCATCACAACAAACCAAAAAGAAGTGAAAACACAATTGTTCAGAGTCTCTAAGCCCCAAATGGTTCTGAACTTGCCCATCTCCGGGGTTTATAAACTGCCAGTTTCCAAACTCTGGAGAGTTTGGCAAAGTCTCTCTGAGGGATGCATGTACCCTGCAGAAGAAATCACAGAGAARCCTTAGAAACTCATAGGCAGAGAAGATATAGGAAATAAATATGAATCGTGGAGATCTCACTAATATGCTCAGGCACTACTCAGCATTGTGGACAGCCCATTATACCTGGATCAGCATATTCCTGAGAATATCACATTAACTGAAAACAAACAAAACACCAGCCATGGGCATCTCAGCTCTCCTTCCTTTGCCCTCGATCTTCTCGCAGATTCTCCCTTCAAGAGATCAAGTGATAAATTTGAAGCGGAAAAATATTTTCTTGCTGTGACTCAAYGACAAAGAAAAAAAGCTGAGCAGCTTTTCACCAGAAAATGCTTATTCTACAAAGACATGGTGTTTGTTAGGAATCCAAGTGTGCTGAATATTTCAATGAAAATTTAGCAGAATCCTTCATGCTGGTAAAGTCCAAGTGTATGTTTCAAATTAGGCAATTGTTTTTCTSTTTCTTGGTGCATAAGGACACTAAGGCACAGGCTATTTTAAACCTTTTCCAAGATCGTATTACAGGATATATTAAGTTGGTTCCTTTCATGGTCAGTTTTTAAATTTCGGCTTTTCATTCCATTATTGAAACTTCCTACAGGGAGTCTGAGCTTTTCCTACTTTGAAGCCCAAATTCACATTGGGAATGGCRTTACTGCCATGGAGCTGCAGCCTCCGTAACAGTTCCTGATCCAGGAAGCACCCAACAGCCATCCCCCTGACACCACAACTGCTTCAGGGCAGGCTATTTACAGCCTCCTTAACTTCCTTTCTACAAAACTTCTCTTCAGTCTAAATCAAGCCAATTTGACACCTTCAGGTGTTCCCCAGTGTGTAGGCAGCTAACGAGCAGGGTGGAGGGAGGTGCCCTTTGGGTGGAGGCTCCCATCAGCTCTCGGAGGATGGAGGAGCTTCTCTTCCCCCAAACGACCTTTATCTCATGTGGTTTTTGTTCAGAGTGTTTTCCTTGCAAGGTGGCTGTAGCCAGAAGAAGATTGTGCAGGTTTRCAGCTCTGACCATAGGCAGAGAATGTATATCCATTATGTTATCTGACATATGTACATTATATTATCTGACATATTTTCTGCTGCCAAGCAGAAACTGTTTGGTTATTAACTGTTTGGTGAAGCACACACGAGGATGAACGYGTCAGGGCAGGAAGTAATTAATAACAACTTCTGATTACTTAGAGCAACTCTTCCCAAACTCCTCTTTGGCCAGCAACAGCAAAGGTCTCTGCTCGTGCTCTTCCATTTTCTGTCACTGCTGCCATCACTCTYGAGTACCCAAGTTAACAATTATTATTTTTCAGAGGTGGGGTCTGATCCAAAGCCTAATAGAAGATGAGAAGTCTTCAGTGGTCACCACTAAGCTTTGGATCGGTTCATGGGCACGCAGAGGRCATGCAGAGATACTCAGATGCACGTTCAGGAGCAGCACATCTGGGCATGGCAACAAGCCCAAGCCTTTGCTGCAAGGGCATCTGGGGAGATCCTGAAAAACCCAGCATGACCAATGCTGTTGTGCCCCATTGTCCCCCACCCCACACGCTCTGTACTGCAGCCCCATCTTCCACCATCCCTCCCATCCCTCGCTCAGGCAGGGACACTGCACATGTTTGTCTTTATTTGAAGTTACCAACCGTTTCCCTCGCCTTTTTTTTTTTTTTGTTATTATATTTTTTTCAAGATGGAAACAAAAATATCTCCCCCTTCCCTGTCCCTCCCTGCCATGTTCCCAAGGTGCCAACTAATCTCCGATGCCCAGCTTGTACACAGCCACCTCTAATTGCTCCTGCATTTTCATCTGGTGTAAGTTCAGCCATCGCTACAGCTGCCCCTCCTCCCTCCGGGAATTCACACCTTCATTATCACTCTTTACTGCAGAGCCGTCCGCAGGCTCCCGGCTCCGAACAGCAGCTCCGATAAAAAATAGAGCAGCTTTTCAGTGGTTTCAATTTTAATTACCAGCATCAAGGCAGCTCGCATTCTCACCAGGCTGTTTCGCACTAATTAAAGTGAGGAGGAGTTTATGGAAGGGACACCAACTCCACTTCACTCCCTCATCTATTATTTACAGACAGTAATACAAATAATTTCCAATTTAAACAGTCTGAGCTGGCCAGCAAAGAGGAGGGAGAGGTGGGGAGAACGCTAAGCAAGGAGAAACTCAAATAAAGAGAAGAAACTAAGAGAAGGGAATGGAATATCGACTCCCAGTGCCCTCTAGTGGGATGATTTCCTGAGGGGTCACAAGGTTGGAGGTGTGAACATGCCCAGGAGGCCCAGCAAGGTGGCAGACGTTGGTTTCTCCTTGCCTGGCCTCACCGGTGACCTTCAAGATGTCATCAAGCAGCAGCAAAAGATGATTTTGGACAAGGGTCCAGTTTGTTCCAGCTCTGCAGCAGTGCAGAGGGTTTAGTCTCGTGCTGTTCATCACTGGTGGTGCTTCGTCTTTCCCATGGGCATGGCAAGGTGCTGTTGGAAATGGGCTCTGTTTTCAGGGTTTTTCCAGCCTGGGTGGGCTCTCAGCTGGCAGACACCCTGTTGTTGGGTGCCCAGTCCAACCTGAAAGCCCTGGTTCTGATGGGGTGTGAACAAAGGATAAAGTCGGGCTGCAGATCATGAATGGGATTTTCTGGGTGTTGTGGGAAAATCCCCTTGTCTAGAAGATGGGCTGCCTACACACGGATGATCAACTCCATCTGTCAACAGACAGGGTTTCCCAAGGCCAGGCTTGTTTTCCTGCCTGCTCCCTTTCTTCCTGGATGGGAAATGTTCTCCATCCCTCAGACTGGCTCCATTCAATCTCTCGCAGTGCAGCACGTGTCAAGCCTGGAAGTTTTATGGATTTGGAGGACAAACCCTGAGGATGGGTTGCATCCCACAGCACAGAGGAAGGTGGTTCCATACCCGTGAAAACATTGTCTATAAACAAAGAATGTGCAAGACCCCACTGCACAATAAATTTTACCATGTCAAGGAATGAAAATGCAGTATTGTCTCAGCCACCTTGCTTTGTTTGTTCTTGTCAGCATGGATTGGTGATTGGTACCAGGGAACTTGGATTATAGCTCAGATCTTTACAGGGCCCTGAAGCCATGTCGTCTGTGGGTCACATTCCAATTTCATTTAAACCAGTGCTGATCAGGAATAACTCCAATAAGAACAGGGTTACCCTGGATTTACACCAGGCTAGGGCATATAAACYTGAAGATCAGTGACTGAAGCAGAAGTTTCAACATAAATGATGTTACTCCAGAAAAGTACCTTGATTGAAGCACAGGTGTTGAATGTTAATTGCTGTAGGCTGGATCCAGCATCTGTGTAAGTCCAAAGCAATATCCCATTTACTGCAGCATCTCAGGATTAGATCAACAGCAGGTAGAAACTCAGAGACCAAATTATCTTTCTCTTGCACCACTTCTAGAGTGTGTGAAGTGCCTGGGACTTCAGTGAAGGCATTCCTGATTTATGCCAGGGTGCAAAAGAGAATCAGGCCCTAATTTCTGCTTTTGGGGTTCTTTCAATGGTAATGGTAGCACTTGGAGCAATTTTACCTCGAGGTTCAGAGCAGGTTCAGACCTGGGCCAGAAAACACTGTTACCAAAGACCAGCTTCTGAAATGAGTGGGGTTCTAGGGTATGATAAAATTTTCCACTGGTACAAGAACAGTAGATATTTCACAGATCCTCTTGACAAAAACCAAGTAGAGACTACAGCTCAAGGTGCACTGCTATCCCTCCTTTGGTAAAGGCAAGGCTTGGGGTGGATGCTTGACTTCTGTTAGAAATGTGTGAGCTCAGCCCTGGTGAAGCCTCACTCTGCTCCTAGGGTTGGTGCTGAGGAGACCATAGGTGCAGTTACAGACAGGGAATTTGGCCAGGATGMGCAGGGAATCAATTTTCCCAAACTTCACAATTCCTCTGTGCTAGCAGGGGTCGGGTTGRTGATCGTCCCTGGGGCCCAGGGTCAGTCTCCATGTGTTTTTTGCTCCACATCAGACTGTGCCTGTCTAAAGAGAGGGGAGCAGGCTTGCTCACATGCCACTGACTGGTCAGATCCAAGGCAATGCTCTCTCCACACACGCTGGCAGAGCYCAGCTCAGCTCTGGCACCTGCCAAATGCAGCTGGAAGCACAAATCATTTCATAACTGCTGGTGTTTGTATGGCTGTGCCTGGGTGCTCCTGTGGCCAGGCCTGTACATCTCTGTTACGGGCAACTATTTACACTAAAAAAAAAAAGCCCCCAACAATGTCATATTTTCTCTCATCTGGATTCATGAGATGGATTTTGTTACGTTCTCTGTGGTGAAAACTGGTCATTCGTGTCTGCAAATAAACACAGCCATTTTGGCCTCAATCAGCTCRTCTCCAGCAGCATCAGTTAATTGTACTTTGAAATCCCTTTTTCTGTCCTAAAATGTGCTTTCTGATCATCCTCTCAGTGCAAATATGGTAAATAACTAACCAATGTGAACARCCACAAAGCCATAAACATTTTACAGATGTTCAGCCAACATCCATGAACGTGGGCAAAAATTCCAAACTCCAGCCCTGTGCAATGAGCCTGGCCCCTCTTGGAGGGGAATGTGCAGCTGAGTTGGGTGCACTGTAAATGTGCCTGGTTAGTAAGAAAGGGCTTTTCACCACAGATCACAGGGAGCCCCTTCGTGGAGCTGAAATGCCTTTGCACCAGGTCTCTCGCTCCCAGCCAGAAAGTATCTCTCTCTCTGATGAGAAAAGGGGTTTTTCTAATTTATTGCTTTTATGGGATTGTTCCTCCACAGAGGCACAAATAGCAGCATATCAATAAAGCCAGTCGTTTGAAGTTGGATATTTCCACCTCTGTCACAGCAAAATAATTAAAAAAGGATTCACAAGATCATAAATTGCATGTCACCAAGGACACAGCCTCCTTAACCCTTTAAAAGCCAGGCTGTGCCCACCCATGGCCCGTGTTAGTCAAGGCATGAAGACACATTTGTTATTTTTAGCATCTCAGTCACAGGGGCTTTCTTGTCTGGAAAGAGATACACTAAGAACCTGTCTGCACGGGGAATGAGCTGGCTGGCTGGTGGGATCGCAGCCCAGCTCCGCTATGCAAATGCACATATAGGCTTGATTTCCAGCCAGGCAAACGAGGAGCTGTGCTGCAGACCTGCAAGAGCCCGGCTTTTAGTCACATGGAAGTTAAAACACGTTACAGGCACATCAGGCGTTGGGAATAACATTTTCAAACGTAGYTGAAGAGTGGCAGCATGAAGAGGGCCTAAAAAATGTGTGTTCTCGGTTAAAAGCTCCTCTGGCTTCAGCTGGGTAATAGAAAAGGATGGAGGCCATCTGGGTCAGAAACTCCTGTTGTCCTGCTGATCCCTCCCCAGCACAGACACAGCCAGAACACATCCCAAATCACTGGGAAAAAATAGGTTAATGCAAGAAAAGGAATGAATGTTATTTTCTAGGYGGGTTGCAACTTAGTTCCCGATCCAACAGCCAAGCTTGTGCTCCAGCCTAATTTGATTACAGTCGAAGTTAACACCCTTTGTTAAATTCTGCAGGTCAAATCCTGCCTCCTTATMAATCCAGAGAAGTCTGTGGAAAAGGCTGGGTGTGAATCTGCAGGTCTGAGCCCTGATGGCAATGGGAGCTGGACTCCCCAGAGAGGCAGGGCTCGGTAGAGAGGCACGATGTGTGCTGGGCTGTGGGCACAGGAATGAGCCAGGGTGGCCAGTGCTTGTTTCTGGGGGGAAGCACAACCCCCAGACAGTGGCAGCTTGTTGGGTTTGGTGTTGCTTTCAAAAAGAGCACTCTTGAAGCCTGCGGAGTCGGCGGCGTTAGGGGAARTCCCACTGGAGGGGGATTAGTGGGAAGAACGGAGCTGAGTTAAGCGTGGTTTATCACAGGGCAGTGTAATTATATTACACATATCCCATGGCTACATCCACTATCACCAGCACGTGAGGGGGGCATGTGTGTTTGCCTCCTTATGCCCTCCTCATCCAAGACAAAAACCCCTGGAAAAGAGTGGGTTTTTTCCTTTTTGTTACCCCAGCAAGAGGATGGTGGAGAGGATACAGGGTGGGACCTATTTTGCCCAGCCTGAGATTTCTTGTGTAAGCTCCTTAGAAGAAGTAAAGAAAATTCTGGTATGCACTTTTGGTAACACAACCTAAGAGTTTTCTTGGGAAGAGTGAGGTTTGGGACATGTTCCTCCATTATCAGAAGCTCAGGCAGAAGTGACACCCAGCACCGAAGTGGCACCAGCAGCACTGCTCAGCACAGAGTTTGTGTGCAGCCTGCCAATCTCCCAGGCCTGAGGCAGGGATCACTGGAGCCATAAGCAGCCATAAAAGCAGAAGGAAAGGTGTGACTCCCCTTTGCCCATGCTCTGCAGCAGCACAAGCAATAGCAAGGCTGGGTGCAGAGGGCAGGAAAGGGAATAAATATCGTGCTGAAGAGCCAAACACACTCAAATGTTCTCCTTAGACATAACAGGGCTTTACCAGCCACAGCAGATAAAAAACCCGAACAATAAAATGTAGAATAATACATGGTGCAGAGGGTCTAGAGATGTTTTTTTCCAAGCACAGGGTTACTTGCTCTATTACAGGCTCAGAAAGTCAGAGGAGCTCAAAGTCTTTACGCCAAAATAGCTTCAGTTAAGTAATGATCATCAGTGAAAACAATAAAACTAAAACCTTAAGCCAGAATATCAGAAGGAGGAAAGCGGATGTGGAGTAACAACACGACCAGTGGGTGCTTGTTTTTAACTAACACCCTTTCCCAAGCTCACGCTTTGCATGGCTGTAAAATGAGGAGCASACCCCAACCCTCGGGAGCCCTGCCCTGCCTTCTGGTCCTCTCTCAACATGACACCAAATTAGGACCCTTCAGCGGCAGAGCCGCAAACCAGGCAGACAGGACTAAACGGCCCCTGGATGCAGGATTACCGGGGCTTTGCTGCAGGATGGGGCAGCGCGGGGAATTGCAGCTCCCTCCCCATCTCAGCCGGGCAGAAAGGGCCTGGGGAAGAGGCTGCGCATATGGAGAAGGGCAGCAGCTGAGCCCCGCCTGGAGATCCCTGGGGATGTGCCAGAGAGGGGTGGGAARAGCAGAGGATGAACTGCAGTGTCCAGAGCAGGACCGATGAATGGATGCGTCTCAGGGAGGGAGAAGGTGCCTGGCATGGGGCTCTGGTTAAACAGAAGCAATAGAGGGGACAGAAGAGATGGCTTCTCTTCAGACTGACACCAAGTGTCTGCAGGAACAGCTATTTTGGCTGCSCCTCTCTGATGCCACCATGGGACAGCAGTTAGTGAAAGCCTGTGGGCTTATTGAGGCGTTGGGAATTCTACAGAAACACCAAACCCATTTCCCTCTCCTGTCCTCGTGGCCTCCAGTCTGCTCACAGGTTGTGAACTGAGGTCTGTAGCAGGCCACGAAACAAAGAGATCTGTTCTGCACTGGAAACCTCCATTCAGGAGTCTACAAGCTGGAGTAAGTTAAAATCACAGTTTCATTCCTAAATGGTAGGAATAAACTGCTGCCCTTCTAGACGATTTTTCTATTATCTATCCAAAATAAAGCATATAGATAAATAATGAGATCTTACAGTACCTATCAGAGTAGCTATAATAAGCATTTGAACAGGATGAAATAATGTCTTATTAGGAGAGCTGAAGGTGTGAAGTTTGCCACCAGCTCCAAAGTGCAGAGATGCTCATATGACAACTGTCTCTTAATATTCATTAGCAAACTGATGGCTAATATAACAAAACCCCTCACATTATCACTAATCCATCAATGGTACTCGTGTGGCTCCCATCACCGTAACACCCGAGTGCCTCCTGCATCCCTGCAGCAGCCAGGTGATTATCCATGGAGAACCCAAACAATACCCGAGCCTCTGAGCTAGTGATGAGGAGGTGTGAAGGAGGGGAAAATCCTTCTTTTCCATGCTGGACAAAGAGTCTTGATGATGATGGTTGGTCTGAGCGCTTGGTGACCTTCAACGTGGTTGTTCCAGGGGAGGGTTGTCTGTGCTCATGCTGCAACACCGACAGGCAGGCTGCGTTGGGACAGAGKGGTCTGTGAAAACCTGTGGGGAGAGAAGTGAAAATGAAATTAAGAGAATGTGTTTCTTCACCAGATTTTTCCTRTTTGGTCTTGGGATGAGCTGGGGGTGAAGGTGTTTTGCTTTGGTCATGAGATGGCCACTGGTCTCTGCCTCGTGGCCCATGGAAACCCCAAAGAGGCCGAAGCAGAAGTGGAGGAGCCACAGCATCAACCCTGTGCACCAGGGGTGGGGCCAGAGGGCTGAAACCGTGGCTGGGATTTTGAGAGCTGTGGGCTCCCCGGGTGGGGTTTCTCTGGGCTGGCAGGGACCCTGCTGGGACCCACTGCAGCAAACCAGAAATGTCAGGAGATGCAAAGCGGGATTCAGACAGGGCCAAGCCCTCCAAGGACCCCACAAGCACATGTGACACTCTCCCYTTTGATTTAAGAACTAGGAAATCCTATTTTACTGCAGCAAACACCAACCAGCCTCCTTAGGAAATAACTCCAACCTCCACCTAACCCACAGAGCTCACCCTTTCCCTGACTTCATCCCTGGGACCCAAGGGAGGCAGCACTGGGTCCCCAAGGGAATCCAGGGCAAAGCTCACCACGCTTGCCTTGCCCAGGAGAAGTCAGTGAAACATCCTTTTCTCTCTCCAGCCCTTTGAACTATGCTCCYGAGTAGAGACAAAGGAGAAGAAAAGGGAGGAATTAATTCCAGGCAGTTGAGTGTGTTCCCTGCTCTAGCTCAGTTTGGAGTAGGTACACATAATAATAACAATTTAATAATAATTTAATTTATAATACGCCCCCCTGCCAAGGCACTCAAGGCACTACACAAACAATTAAAATATGATTATAATAAATAAACAGCAATAATTAAAACATCATAAACCAGACAATATTAGAGACAATCCAAATGCTAAAAAGCAAAACAAAGCAGCATCTTTGGAGGGAGCAGATCCTTGCACAATTCATCTTCCAAATCTCCTGTTGATGTTAGATTGAAATTCTCCTGTGAAGCTGTTTCTGCATCTGCAAAGATTTTGGCAGTGTCACAGTCATTAAAAAAATGGATTTTATACTACCATAAATTAACTGGAGTTTTCCAAGGCTGTAATAACACAACATTCACTTTCATTTGAATAAATTCAAAACTCAGTTTGCTCAGGAAACTCAGTTTGTGGCGCCGAGTTTGTGTTGACAGCCCCGAGTTTGGGAAAAACACACACTCATACAGTTTGTGGTTCGTAAAACTTGCCTCATTACAGAAACCAGAATGTATYAAAGATTTAAAACCAAACCCCAAAACTGAATAGCAGAGCAGCCTTCTCCTGGCTGTCAGCTCCTCAGAGCCAATGGGATCGGCTCGTCCCAGTTTACACAACTGGAACCAAAAAGACCTAAA
This sequence comes from Amblyornis subalaris, assembly GCA_018881555.1. Lineage (NCBI taxonomy): Eukaryota > Metazoa > Chordata > Aves > Passeriformes > Ptilonorhynchidae > Amblyornis > Amblyornis subalaris. The sequence goes on along the minus strand of JACAXG010000028.1, from coordinate 5,317,121 downwards.
CTAACAAAAGAAGCAATCTTCCTCCAAAACAAATGAAATTCCAACTTGTGCCAGGCGAGCGCCGTGCACTGAACTCTAATGATTAAAGGAGACAGGCTCTGTCGAGGCAGAGGTGGAACTGAAACACAGCCAGTCGGTCCCTCTTCTGAAAAAACCTGGCACCAGCCCTCAGACAATTACCTCCAGGATCCGTTCACTCGAGTGCCTCAGCTGATCTCAGTGGTTGTGGCAGCGCATGAAGGGAAAATCCTTCTCGCAAACCCAAACCACACAGGGATTTCTCCGTACTAGGGGGAAAAAAAAAAACCCAAACAAACCAAAATGCGTTAGGAAGATGAAGCCGGTGGTTTTCATCCAGCACAGAGGACCAGGAGGATGTTTTCCATCTGATTCCTCTGAGGTTTGGTTCTCGTGTGTTTTACTTTGAGCTTCAGATCCAAGAGAATCTAAAAAAATCAAGGGAACGGCAAATGAGACCACGTGGTTCTCACACACAAAGCCATCTTTTGGGCTGGGTTCATTCAAAAAGAGCCTTCAAAAGGGTTCATGAACCTTAGCACGTGGTGTCACAACTTTGGAGTTTTCATGGCATGTAAGATGCCTGCAGTGGAGAAACCACTACAGATTTTGGGCRCAGAGTGAGTGCTTTCATTTGTTTCTGTAGTCTCCTATCAGGACACTCTCACTCAAAAATGAAATGAACCACAGATTCCTGGTTCCCTGCATAGCCACCTCCAGGAACGGCCCCAAACTTTGCTGCAGGGTTGTGCTGGAATGGGACCCCTGTGTGTCTGCAGGGGAAAAGGGGCTTTCAAGGAGGGGCCCACATTACCAGGTTTGGGGGACCAGAAATGGTCCTTCCCGAATGCTCATCTCTTCAAAAGGAACTTTCAAGGGTAAGGGAGCCTCCCTGTATCTGGGCAGCAAGGACCATTYGTGAATCAGTATTCCTATAGTCTTCCCAAATCCTTCACCCTGCACAGAAGCTGTTGAGCCAATTTCAAATTTCCACTCCATGGAGGTAACTGGAAATTCATGGTTCTGGGGCTGCTCAATGGATGTGGTAGGTCCACCTTCTTCTCCAGGAAATGTACCAGCAGACAACAGCTTTGGACTCCACATAAATAGCTTCTATTTTCCTTGGAGATGGAGTGTGCTGAAACATAGAGCAGCTCATCCAAGTCCTCTGCTCTTCCTCCTGCTGGGCCACATTTCAGCTAAAAGATTCAGATTCTGGGATGAACCACGGAAAATTTCCATTCCATTTCCTTTATCACTGTTCTACAAGTGTCCTGTGTGACCTTGAACAGGTGAATCAGTTACAAACTGCCAAAAGTGTCAGATGTCTCTGCCCTTGGGATTCAAAGAGAGCCAAGCATCTCACACCTTGAAGGATGTGGATTAGAGTTCTGTGCCTCAGTTTCCCCAGGTGCTTTCTTACCTTCCAGGGCAGATTGGACATCAATATGTCAGCAGGTTTTCTCCTCAGCTTCCCTGTTCACTTTGTCATCGGTATTTTTAACTCAGATTTGGCCAATCATGTGATGATGATTCTGCCCATGTCAGCATTTCACCACAGCAAAAGAACCTGGCTGGAGGTTCACCCTGGATTTACACTCAGGGGCTTCTTCCCAAATGTCACTCGGGGTTCTGATTCATTTGGAAAGGCCCTTCTGAAACAGAGGTCACTTCCAATGGCTCCCTAAATACTCCAAAATTGGGGTAGCTCCAGCACAGGGGTTTGGGAGGCATTGGAAACTGCTTCAGGAGAGCGCTCACTGACACTTGAGAGCAGAAATGGGAAGACAGAGGTGGCAGAATTTRTTTTATGACAAATCCTAAAAGAAAATTATGCAAAGTAATAAAATAAAGAAGAATTATAAATGAGGACAAGAAATGGGTGAAATATAGAATAAATTATGGGAAGGCAGGAAGGTACGGGGGAAGAATTGAAGGCAGAAGTGCTGAGTTAAAGGATAATTATTAGAAACTGATGGATAGACTGAAGGGAAGAGGGCATTTGGTTAGGGGATTGGTACAAAAGGGAGTTGCACGTTTTTGTGCACAGTGGCATTAGCAAAGCATCTCCCTGCTAGATGTGCCTTGGGGATGCATGGGGTGACAGCCACTATTCGTTATTTGGGTGCAAGCCCATAAATCTGGGGACAAGGCCGCTCCTGTTTTGACCTACAGTCGAAATAAGCCAAAYCCCAGGAATAAAAGGACTGGGTAGTCGCAGCCTAGGTGGCATTGCACCCTGCAGGAGCTGCCGGCATAGCCACGGCCATTCCSCCCTCCTGGCAGCACTGCCTTGCTCCCTTCTCACCAGCCTCCCCCAGCCCCGCGGCAYCTACTGGGGAGGGGAGATGCTCCCCACAAAGCCCCCAGCAGAGGCTCCCCAGTGAGAGCAGGAGGGGGACAGGGCGAGCGGAGCTGCTCCCGGGTTTGTCTGGGGAATCCTTTGGAGAGTTGGGAGCCCCAGGTGCGGGGAGGGGGCGAGGGAAGCCCCTGCTCTGGCCAGGGACCCTCTCTGGGTGCAGCCGATGGCAGGAGGAGCTGGTCCCAGCCCCACGGCCCCAGCTGTCACTCTGAGCGATGAATTACATGCTATAAGAAGGTGTTGACAGGAGCAGCTGGACATCAGGGAGTGATGAAAAGGGAACAAAATTCATTCCGAGTTCAGACAGACTGGCTCGTTAGGGGCACCGGCGGCAGAGGCCACAGAAGCACTGCTCCATCTCCTGGACATCCACTGAACCGGCTCCCGGAGAAGGCGAGRGCCCCCACAGCCCCTTCCCGGTGCGGGCGCAGCCTCCCGGTCCCATCCCGGGTGGCTCCGGGGGAGACAGCGCAGTTCCCCCCTGTGCCCCTCCTCGCCCAGCCCGGGCTGAGGTGTCCCCAAACGCAGCACGGGATTCAATTTGGGTATCTTCAAAAGGAACCAAATCAAAGACTTTTTGTCCCTCTTGTTTGAGGCTGTAATTTGTATAAACCGTACGAAGAGGGATGGGGGAGGCGGGACGGGAACATTTGGCATCAAAACAATTATCTCCATTTTAATGCAAACTAAACGACGTGCTAAAGGGGAATTGTTTCGTACATATGTACAGCAAGTGAACATTAAACCACACGGCTAATAATTAACTGGCTCGGCATTACCCTCGCTGTGCGAAATGCGAGGGTGTCCCCTTACATTTAATGCACGGAGAAGTTTAAGGACACAGAGGTCCCGTATGAGATTATTCCTAAAGCTGTGAAAATAACAAAGAGATTTTTTTTTTTTCTGAGCCAAGCTACTTCTTGGCATTGAGAGAAGTTGGCAGAGAGAAAAAAGTGTCAGTGCTTCTCCCACCCCTTTCCTCCCTCTCTCCCTCCCTTCCTCCAACTCTCCTCCCTTTCCTGACTTCCACTTCTTTCTGCCGCTGGAGAAAAAGAATAGCAAATTCAGAGAAAATTTCATTGACGTTATTCAAAGAGTTTTTCATGGATTATTTACACAAGTGCTGTTCAAACAGCCTTTGTCTGAACATCCCTTGAAATCTGCACCCAATCCTTTCAGATTCAAAGCAATAGCTCAGGGGAGACAAAGGGGAGCGGCTGACATGGGTTTCCTCTGCGAGTGAATGAGAGGTCTGGCTAAACACAGAGGGCTTTGGGATCACAAGCTTCCTTTCAGCCTGGAAAATAAACACTGCTCTGAGGCCGGGCAGCTGTACCTCTGAGCAGCCTGCCCCATTCGCTGCCATGGAAGGAGTGGGGGACCCCTGGCTGCCCACCCTGGGGCATGGCACCCCTGTCCTGCACCCTGTCCTGCCCTGCTGCGGTGCTGCCACTGCCCACACCGCGTGTGCCAGCCCTGGGCACCCTGCCTGCACGATGGGGACGGAGATCCAGCACCCTGAGCCACTCCAAGCCCAGCCCTCTGGCCAAAGGACACTTGGAAGCCCCCATTGACCTCCTGGCCGTGATGGTGTCAGAACTAAACGTGCTCCTGCAAAAGCCATGAGTATAAAGAAAAAGCCTCTCTAAGCAGAGAAAAGAAAGAGGGATGGTGGAGGGAAAAGGAGGGTGAATGAAGGCAGGCAAAGCCACTCTAGAAGTATTACAAGGTGCACCCATGTTCAACACCGACTCACAGCCCTCTGTCCATCCCAAAGCCACGCACAGGCAGCGCTCTCTTCCCCTCCGGCACAGGAACAGCCCTCACCTCCCTCTGACCCGGGAAACCAGGCACCACAGGCTCATGAAACCCTTCGAATGCCCGTGACAGGATCAATGAAAATCAAGGGAGTAACTGAAATACGTAAGAACGGCCAAGTTCTGCCTTAAATTATACCCATAGCACTGAGCAGCTGCGAGGTGGGGAAGGCAGCACAGYCCCTGCTCCTGCCACACCTGCCCAGCAAACACAGCAGTAGGTGCCTCCTCTTCAGGTCTTCACAACTTTTGGTTGTCGCCTCTTTTAGATTAAAACATGTAAACCATCCTACGCAGTTTGATCAGTCCCTCTAAGTGCTCTCTACACTCTTTGCTTACATAAAACTTTTCTTATTTCCTGCACCCCTTCTCTCAGCTCCTACTTGCCTGTTTGTGCTTTCCTAGCTCACCCACCAGCCCAGTACCAAACACCGACTTACTCTAAGCAAAATAATCAACTTTTCTGCTTTGATACATTGCAAAAGWCTTGCCCCAAGTGACTGCTCTTGGATTTCAGTGGGAGGTCCTCGTCTTCTAGAATTGGCCTCTGACATCCTCCTACTATGTGTCAAAACAAATCCTTTTCCTTTTCCATGTGTTTCTCTCTTCTTTCAGATATTCTCCTTCTTCCCTTCTGGCTTTCCCACCATCACCATAAACCAAATCTTTTCCTTCCCTGACTTATTTTCTTCCTTTCTCATCTTCGTCTCTATTCTGGATGTCTCCACAGAAGTATGTGAACAGAAGCACACAACCTGAGTGCAAATTCTGAACACAGCAGTCTCAGTTCCAGGTGCCCCAGAGGTCTCAGGCTCCATCTCAGCTCCACCGCTGGAGGCAGCAGAAGTTGGTGGAAGAAATCCTGTTTTGAGAGTAGGGAACTTTGATGGTTCACAGAGTCCTGGTGCAGGCACACAGAAATGCTCTCCACACCCCTTCACAGGCTGTTGCTATTTTCTTTTATTTAAATAATAATAATAATAATAGTAGTAGTAATAATAATAATAATTCCTACAACTCTGGATATCCATAAAAATGCTGAACCTGCTTTTGAACTCAGTTCAGCTTTCAGCATCATGCCGTGGCCAGGGCAGTGATTTCCAGCCTACCTGGGTGTTCATGAAGATGTGATCATCTTTTATTTTTCAGCAGCTCTGAACTGATCTGGCTTTCCAGTTTCATTCATCACTAGGAGACAGAGGAAGGAGAGCCCCCTGCAAGGCTGTTTTATCCCTTTGAGTCCCACACAATCCTTGAATCTTGTCAAATTACCACTTTTAACTTTCCCAGAATGATGCTGCTTGTGAGTCACCTTTAGTGCTGAAGAAGTAGCCTCTCCTAGCAAGAAGATTAAAATCCCATTACTTGTTATTCATGTGTTATTTAATGATATTTTTTTCCATTATGTATTTATTTATTTTTAAGTTACTTGCTTTGAATCTCGAGTTGGTGTTTGTAATATTAAGTCTAGTTTCTAGTTTGTTTTTCTAATTGGAATAAAATAAAAATAGAATCAAATTTTTCAGTGGTTATTTTTATATTTATTAAAGGAGTGACAAAAGCAAACCTCAGCAACTGATGACCAAACCCAAATGCAAGTAATGCAGCTGCACAAGATAGGAGCAACAAGGCAACAAAAAGCCCTAAACTCCAACCTGTCCCTCTTAGAAGCCCAGTACCTCTCTTGTAATGATTTGGCATCCAAGTGGTGGTCATATAAACTCTGGCTTGGGGACAATCTCCTCTCCACACATGGGGAAGGTGGGATGAATGCATGTTCCATCAGTTTTTGAGGATGACAACCTCCCCTTTGGGGGAGACCATATCGTCCTGATGACTGGATGGCTCTGAAGATGAAATGCCACAATCTCATCCAACAGAGATCTCACATCAGTGAGGAGATTCCTCTAAGRAAGCCATTTCCTGGAAGGAAACCTGAGAGAAATGGCTCCTGTTGGTGAGATGAAGAGCCAAATGGAAGATGGATGAAAGGGAAATAAAGATGGAAGGAGAAGAGAGGAAACAAGAGGAAGGCTCCAGAGGGAAAATCAGTCATTGAGATAGGTGGCCAAAAAGGTGCATCCAGGCAGAGCCAGAGAGCTGGAAGGGAGTCAAATGGGGGATGAGAAAGGAAACTGCTGCAGAGAAGAGAAGACATGGTGAGGAAAGGAAGGAATAGAGTGACAAGGAGGGAGCAGCAGGAGAGATGAATAGGGTGGGAAGAGGCTTGGAGAGACAAAGGAAGCAAGGATGGGAGAGAGGGGGAGAATAAAAGTGCCCCCAGAAYGAGGTGCAGCACCCCTCCTGCATCTCTTGGATGCTTTTAACAGGAGCCTGGAAGAATCTTCATTTATGAGGAATTCAATTAAGTGGAATAGTCGTTATTAATTTTATAGGAATTATTTGTACAGGAAAGCCTGGAGCGAGGAAAGGCCTCCCGGAGCCATTTCTCCTGTCAACACCCTGGGTCAGGTAGGCACTGGCAGCGCAGTCTCACCAGTTGAGATATTAATGAGATGCCTCTAGGTGCAAATGATGGTTTAATAGGTGTTAGTTACCAGGAGCGCCCCTCGCCTGCACACGCCAGCACGCACAGCTCCTGACGAGGCTGCCTCCTTGTTAGAATAAGTAATTAGAATGTAGGAACACTCACTTTGACACTTTAATAAAGTGTCAGCCATCATCAATTTAGTATTTAATAAAAATAAAATTAAATATTTACTACATTTTTATAACGTCATATTTAAAATACATATTCCTCAAATTTGGGGGATTTGAAGTGAGGTCCTGCCAGGACGCCGGTCCCAAAAAATAAGGCCCATGGTTTCTTCTTGGGTTTTGTTTTCCATGTGGAGGAGGGATTTTGTTATGGACAACRAAATCCAGCAGGGAAGTATTCTTATACGGGAGAAGAGGTTTCCTCCTCCATCTTCTGAACTACCCCGTGCTGCCTGGAGACTCAGGATGAACTGAACAAGCCTCAAGCCTAGCCCAGACTGCCACTGCTGATGGCAGGCAGTCACTGCCAACGAGTGGGGGAAAACACAACTTTGTTCCTATTTCATTGGTAGAACATCCTTCCAAAGCAGACGTTGGAAAGAAAACAGAAGAAAATGCTGAAAGTGAAAGCATGCTTTAAGCCTGGAGGGAATCTGAAAGTTAAAACAKCTTAAACGAGTTTATTCCCCTCCTATCTCACCACCCCATGTTCGCCCTTCCTCAAGATGCCCACCTGGCCAAGGGAAGGCCAMCCAAGCTGGGTCTTTAGGATGTGGATGGCATTCTGGTGACAAAGCTGTATGGAGTGGCCTACAAGATGCTCAGTGGCCCAGCAAAATGGCTTCTCCCTCATCTCTGCTAAAACAGAGAGCAAAGACCCAGAAATCCATGGCAGAGCAGGGTACTTTTGGRGCCCAGTCAGCCCTGAGCGTGTCTGTGCCCACAGAGCTGAGMTGCTCTGTCGAGCCAGGGCTGTTTTGGAAAACAAAAGGCGAGAGGAAGGAGCAGAAGGAGGCGCAGAAAGTCCCTCCGGTCAAGGTGCCTTGGCAACACAGGGCCAGGAGGTGTCCCCAGACAATCCCCTGCTAGCAAGGGATCCTKTCTCGGAGAGCAGTGAGTCACTGCTGAAAGCCTGGCAACAGTTATTGAAATGGAAGCTGCAACCCTCTTTCTCCTGGAAGGGAAGAGTGGTGCTGGTCCCTGTCTTTTGGGGGGCCCCACTGGGCTGCCTGCAGGCTGTTTGCCCCCAGGGCATTGCTCCTGGAGGGCTGAGAGTGTTGATGCAGACACTTTAAAGTACCAGGAGACTCGTCCAGTGTCACCAGCCATCTCTGGCCAAGCCCAAGTTCAGGTCCTTGGGTTTTTTAGGCTGAAAAAGCTCTTTCCTGGGCACAATGCATATTTTAGTCCAGGCATCAAAAAAGGGATTTTTTTGGGGCAGGTGGCTGGGTGTCTCTTACCGGTGGGTTGGGTTGGTTGCATTCCCATCTTCTGGAGCCTCAGCTGTCACCTCTGGATCCTCACTCAGACTAGAGCCACAGCCACCATGAAAAAACAGATTATATCTCCCAAAACCAAGGGAAACCTCCAAGTCACACCCAAACAGTTCTGCCAGGATTAAAAACAAAGATTACACTCCCCTGTAAACTATTTCCTGCTTGGYCTTTCCTCTAAACATCCGTGATATACAGGCACACACAACATGCTGTGAGCATCCTCTGAACACGGAACGGGAGCTGAGCCCTCAGGTGGCTGCAGGGCTCTGACTGTGATGCCCAGCAAAGCACCAGCCTCAGGCTCGAGGGTCAGCAGCCAGAGTGGCCAGAGCAGGGTGTTCAGGGGGACCAGAGCAGGGTGTTCAGGGGGACCAGAGCAGGGTGTGCAAGGGGACCAGGGTGGGGTGTGCGGGGGGCAAGTGGGGCTGGGAAAGCACCGGGGCCCCTGTGGCTGCTGGCGAGGTCAGGGGCAGGGTCTGGCGTGGGGACGGGCTCCCGGGGAGCCAGGCACGGTGCTCTGGAGGAGAGTGCCACGCTGCGTCTGTGCGAGGTCTCACAGCACGGCGCTGCGCGGGGAAGCAGCTGCTGGCTCCAGCTGTGCTCCGTACCCACAGCATCCCAGCGCCGTGTTCCTGCACCGCCAGGAACCACGCCAGGAGCAGCATCCCACCGAGAAACAGCCCGTGCTGTAATCAAAGCCGGAGGGAACCTCCCCGTGCTGGCGGCAAGAGCGAGGCTGCCGGCGGCGATCCCTGCGGCTGCGGCAGAATTCCTGCGCTGCTGCCGGAGGAAAGAGAGGAAACAGTGGATGGTTGTCGGGGTAGCACCGAAGGAGAGCCCTGCGAGGGGCAGCCGCTCATGGCGGTGGGGCAGCAGACAGACCTTTGCTTGCATCAAATGCTCTGCCATGAACCCGGGGGGTGTAGGGACCAAATGCTCCTGCCCCAGTACCCAAAGGGGGTCTGCAAGAGAGCCACAGAGGGACTTTGGACAAGGGGAGGTAGTGATAAGACACGGGGGAATGGTTCCAAACTCACAGAGGGCAGGTTTAGATTACATATTGAGAATGAATTCTTGCTTGTGAGGCTGGTGAGGCCTTGGCACAGGTTGCTCAGAGAAGCTGTGGCTGCCCCATCCCTGGACGTATCCAAGGCCGGGTTGGATGGGGCTTGGAGCAATCTGGTCTAGTAGAGGCTGTCCATGGCAGAGGGGTTGAAACTAGATGATGTTTAAGGTCCCTTCCAACTCAAGCCGTTCAATGATTCTATGCCCTTAGTGACCCCTGCATGGGGGTAACACATGGGGGTAACACAGYTGGGCAGTGATTCACTTGCTTGCTCCTCCTCTGGGTCCTAATGATGACTGCCTGCCCCTTCCCAAATTAAAAACCACGTCTGTTGGGGACTCAGCAAACCCTGTGCCACCAGCAACATCTGTCCCCCAGCGGCAGATGAGGCCACTCTGCTGCCCCAAACACCTGCAGTGGAGTTCACTGAAAAGTTTGTCTGATGTAGGAGAGGCAATCAGGGAACAGCTTGGAGCTGAATCTGATTTTGTACTCCACCAAAGGCTTCCTGTGAAGCCTCAGAGCAAGCAGCAGCACCTAGAGCCTCTAGGGAAACTGGAGCTGCAAACAATTCCTTACTGGAGACCCTCACTCCCCAAGAGCAAAKTGGGTCCTACAACACTCCCATTTTGTAGGACCCAGCCTAAATGCAACTCCTTGCAGAGTGTACAATGTGTTGCTCCGATGCACAAGGAAAGGGAGGTCTAAAGACACCGGGTGTGATGGCAGAGGAGGAGGGCAGGAGGTCTGTGGGTTCCCACCAGCCTGGGCAGGCGATGGGGAGTGCTCAGCTCTGGCCCCTCGCAGGGAGAGCTGTTACCTCGGAGAGGAGCTCCCAGGCGAAACAGCTCGGCAGCTGCCCACACTCAGTTCACAAACCAACACCACTTCATCTGTCACCGAGACGAGCACCCGGCTCTCGAATGGGTAATGCTGGCAGCCTCGCATCAATGTTTTCACAGGCAAATTCATACACTGACCTCCTCGGTGAAACACACAGCAAATGCCTGGAGTCTGGTTTACATCTGCCATGGGATCCTGTTACATTCAGAACAACCCCTGTCAACGCTGAATCTGTAACAATCAATAAAGAGAGGGAGTTTGTTTGTTCATGTTTTGTTGGTTTGGGTTTTTTTTATGTTCTCTCATTCCTAATTGTGTTATTTTGCTACTCCAAGTTTTGCAAGTTTTGCGATTGCCTCCCTCCTCCCCTTCTTGTTTTCTTTTAGGACAAGCTGTCATCTTTTCACATCTTTTCACCAGGCCATTGCAAATGTAAAACTGTAAATTGCAGGACTGTGCAAATAGCACTAATAGCATTTGCATAAAAATTGGTTGCAAAGAGCAATTAGCACTTCATTAATAATCAATGAAGGGCCAATTTACACATTGCCCAAAAGCAAATTGTAAATTCAATTTTGTCTATAATTGAGCATTTGGTGCTGGGCAACTATACAATGGTGCCAGGAGAGACCAGCACAGCACTTTTGGAGTCAAATCTCCCATGAGCTCAGGTTTTCAGTGATCCCCAACGTGGSTCTTTCAGGGGCCAAGCCAGCACCTTCTTCCCAATGGGAGGGAATTCCAGGAGGTACATTTGTCCAGAGGAAAAAGTACAAATGTCTGCCTGCTACCAGCCTTGCTTAGATACAACCGTAGTGCCAAGAACATGGACACTGCTTATATGGAACATTGGTCCTGTCCAAACGTACCTTGCACGATGCTGGGGGAAAGGGGAGATGAACGAAGGACATTGGAGAGGCATCATCACCTCGGTACTAAGACCTGAACATCCTCCCACTGCGGAATCTGCTACTGCTCTACAAGTGACAGCAGATTCCTTTCCTCTGCCTCTGAGTGCAGGTCTGACGTAAGCCTTGTGGGTGAAGTATTCCTACTAAACCAATTCATCCAAGCTCCTCTTTATCGCTGCCACCCACACGTGACCTTCCTGGGATAGCCCAAATTTGTATGCAGTCACTGAGGTCAGAAAGACCAAAGAGCCCCTGCTTTATCACTTTGATTTCAGTGTCATGGAAGGGTTCTTGGTCCAGATTTGGGCATTAGGCAGTGCATCCCCCAGSCTTCCCCTCGAGATGAATGGTGGTATCCAATAAACCAGGGCAGCTTAACTACGGCAACAACTTTCCCAGCCCCAAATTCTTTGCTATCTCATCCTCCACTTAAAAGGCACAGCCAGCTCYGTTTCATGAGCAGAGCCTGACTCTAAACCACTTGACATCTGAAGTTTTCTTATCACACTTAGCGTGGATCTCATGAATCTGGTGAAAAGCTAGACGATCATTTAGCAGGGGTTGGTCGCTTTATCTATTTTCCATAATGATTTGAATATTATTACAATGGCACCTTTCATCTGGGGATATACATGCACTTTACATATGTTACATTAATTTCACCGATGAGCTGGGGAAGCACTCCTTATCCCTATTGTGCACATGAGGAAATGGAAGCACAGAGATGATACACTGCTTGCCCAGTATCACACAGGAAGTTTCTGACAGAGCCAGGAATAGAAATCACATCTCCCATGTCTTATGCAGAAGAATATCTTTATGTCCCTGCCCAGTAACTGAGCCCTTAATCCAGACTAAGACACCCACACAGGACCCACTTTGCTGAGAGCAGCACGGACACCCACAAATGGCAGTGCCTTGCTCTGGGAGGAGACTTGACTGATCCAGAATTTCCCCCACCATGAAGGTTGGAAGTGCCTTCTGGAAGGAGCAGCTTTGGGGGCTCAAAGGGAGGGAGACTGGCTCTGAGAGTGGTCTCCATCTGAAGTGGATGTTATTAGTTGGTGTAAGCAAATGCTCGACGTGGGATGCTCAGGACTTCTCAGTTTTCACCCAGCAACGTCCCTGCTCCCTTTTTCCTGCCTGTTCAATCCACCTTTACCAAGAGATTGAATTTACAATGGACTTGAACACATTTAAATCCATTTATTGCAAAATTACTTTTCAATAATTACATCACTGTGCTGACTGTGTTGCATAATGAAATTAGCATGAGAGATATTAGAAAGAATATAAAATTATAAGACATATTGAAATACCTCTTTCCCCGTCTGCCTTAGCACAGCCCATAGCTTAACTGGAAAACGAGCACTGCTCCTGGATGGGATTTAAATGCATCAAGTGTAATTTTATAATGTCTTTTATATAAATTAATTATAATGGTTATTGCTGCTTTACATTATTAGATTGAAATTTGCCTCCACTTCAGTGCATTAAAAGAAAGCTGCACCCATTTTGCTCCGCAGTGCCCTGAAAGTTCTCGTGGCGTGGAGCCACCCTCCCTGCACTGACACCATCAGCCTGTCTGAGGTTAAAAGCTTTGGGCTCGTGTTGGATTGGCATTGCCCACCATGGGTCCCAAACYCACAACCAGACCCTGGGGGCAGGGSGGCTCACAGAGATCTCTGACTGGGATGGGACATCGCACCCCCTACACACCCTCCTTTTTCTGCTTCGTCTCTGAGCAATCATAGGGATGCTCAGGCYGGTTTTAGCAATCCCACACCAATTGTGCACTGGGAAGAATTGGAGGTGATAGAATCCATTGCAGAATCCATGCCATGACACAGGTGAAGTGTTTAACTCGGAGCAAGCACAGCCCATTAGCCACCCATGGGTCACTGTCAACTGAGTGCTGCTGGGTGTGCGTGGGGGCAACTCTAGAAGAGCTGGGGCCATCCTCATGCAAAACTCTCCTCTGAAAAAAAAGTTTGGACACTGTGCAGTGATTCTTTTGTCACATCTCCACTTTCATCTGCACAGTTGTTGTCTTTCTCATCTAATTTCTGGGCTATTCCTGACAAACTAGCAAAGGAGAGGAGGCAGTGAGCTATGGGGTGGTTAACAAACCACTGGCTGCGCTGGACAAACCACAGTCATGCAAAGCACAATGAAGACACAGTGATATGCTTTTACTGCCTCTTAATCCTCAATAGAAGTCTACTAATATTCAATTTGTGACGTTATTTGCACATTGAATTAATCCAGAAACTAAAGGGCTAATGAGTTATGGAAAGTAGCACATGGTTTAATTGCAACAACAAGGGCCTGCCGGCCTCCCTCCAGTCAGGAATGCCTGGGTAAAACTAAAATTCTGCATGCACTGGTACACACCAGATGGGCAGGGAACAGCAAACTAAACAATGTGAACTGTCTGAATGACTGTTCTTTTAAATGCCCCAAGTTTTCCCTTTTTTTCAGGCACGCTCCTCATGAAAACAACACAACATTCATTAAGCATAACACAAAAAAGTCAGGACGACCAAAGGAAAAAAAAGTTGCCTCCAGAATTATTGACCATGAAAATAATCACAGAATCATTTAGGTTGGAAAACATCATCGAGTCCAACKGTTAATCCAGCAATGCCAACTCCATGACTAAACCACTTCCCCAGGTGTCACAATTTCCTTASGGAAAGGCTTTCCTTAAAGAAAGACCCCAGGTCTTCAAGGCAGATGTTGAAACAGGAAAAGTCACTTGAAGAACTTAAAGAATGAAAAGGACAGTAGATATTTTCAGCATATGATGCCACCAGCCCTTGGCAAGAGCTGCTGCTTCATTCAGTGTGCTCAAACCTCAGCAGCAGGACCTCGGCCTTGGTCCACACCCATATGTGTAAGAATTAGGACTTAATAGTCTAGCTACAAAACAGAAACAATCATAAAACCTTCCCCCTCCTCAAGCCCTCTTCCCAATCTGCTCTGCAGGAAAGGTCTCTCCACTGTTTCACACCTTTCTGGATGTCCCAGAGTGGTTCCAGCTTCCAGCCAGCAGCACAGCACAGTCACATTCTATGCTTACACCTGTTTTGGGGCCAAATAATCTGAAGGCAGAGGCTGCAATCAGTAATGAAGCTGGTGGAAAATATGAGGGGGGAAAAAGAGCAGGCGCCCTGCATGGTTGGTTGCCATTTCAGATGATTTAAAGCTCTTCCCAAAGCCTTTTACTGTGAAGAAGAGATAGGAAAAGCATCTTCTGCATGGTCTTRTAGATCCTGTCCCTTCCTCAAATCCCTGTGTGGCAGCAGCTCAAACACTTCTGTTATGTTCATGGTGTGGAAAGCTGGCCTTCTCTAAGGTCTCCTCCAAATGTGATCTAACTAACAGATAAAACAGCAAATCCAGCAAACCCAGCCCAAACACCTGCTTTACCCTGCCCGAGCTCTGCTAATGGTCAACCCAAGCCAGCAGCTCCTGCACTTCTTTTCCCACTGCTGCTTTCCCCAGCTCCTGAAACAAAAGCAAGGTGGAGCTGCCAGGGAAGAGGATTGGAGACCCTCATCTGAGATAGAGCCAGGCCAGGAGCTCAGGAGTTTGCACCATTTAATAGAAAAACTGAATAAATCCACACAGCACTTAATTTATTGATGAAGTAAGAAAGACTATTTAATGTGGAAAACATAAGCAAGATCAATAGCAGAGAGCACAAATAACTAAGGCTATTGACACTTAAGTATTTTAAGCCTAATTGCAGGCATATGCACTTTCTAAGGGTATCTCACCTTCTAATAGCACCCTTGAGATTATGGGGTTAATTGATGCAGCTGTTTACTCCTGGCTCACGTGGTCCAGATTGGGATTCCCTGGAGGATGCTATTAAACTAAAGTGTTTAATGAAGTGCTAAAGAGTGGAGTTTCTAATATTCTCTTCCCTTGAATGAAATTGAATAAGAATTGGAGCAAACCTCTCCTCCCCAGGTGGAAACTGCAGCTCAGTGTTGGAGTAAATCACCCAGTGCTCCTCACAGGGAGCCTTGTGATGCAGGGGAGAAAGACCAGACSTGCTCAGGTTCATTTTTAGACCGGCAATGTGGGGATACTTTTGGGTTTTTGTCCTCCCACATCACAGGTAGAAGAGACCTACAAACATGCTCCATTTTAGCACTGCTGTTGGACAAGGAATCCAAGGAAGCCAATGCCGCTCCTGTGGCTTTTCAGTGGGATACTGGGCTTCTCTCTTTTGGGGTGGGCTGAAAGGAGAATTTGATCTCCATTTGGGAGAGAGAACAGAAAACAGCCCCAGTGGTGTTGCTGGCCTGGGTGTTTCAGCTCGATGGCAGTGGGGCAAAGCAAGACAGCCAGAAAAGAGGCTCTTAAAATCAGTCTCCTCAATTTATAACTTGCCCCAGTCTGGTTTGGTGCCTTTGAAAACCCGGTAGATGCCTGCATACAACGTGTTTCCTAGGCTGACATCCCTGGTCAAAGGGCACAGCCTCCCTGTACCCATCCTAGAGGGCACAGCTCAGAGCTCAGTTGCCTTTGTCTCTGTAATGGGAAGGTCTTGGCTCTCCTGCACCTCCATCCACCACCAGCAGCTTCTCCCAAGTGAGGTTTGAGCAAAGCAAAGAAAGTAATGAAGGAGATTTCATCTCTGCAACCCCTTATCATCACCTAGACCCTGCCTGGAGGAACCCTGGAGCCTCCTTTCCCAGGGTCCATCCGTCCTGCCTGTGATATCCCCCAGCCTCTYGCTCTCAGCAAGGACTGTAAGTGCTGTAAGGCAGAAATTGCTTCTCCATTTGGCTTTTCCAGCCTGAGAGGGCACACAGACAATGAATCTGATGAGGACAGGGATGTCCCTGGAGCGAGGGGCACCGGGCTGCTTTGCCTGGGTTCAAGGACCTGGGCAGCACATTGACCTCAGAGCCTTTAAGGTCCTCCCATGGAATCAGGTGCCATGCACAGACCCTTTAAAATCATCCTCTCCCTGCACAGCAGCCTCTCTACTGCAACTTGAGATTTTCTTCTCTTTTAAAATCAATTAGTTTGAAGCCATTTTATAAAAGCCTGTCTGCAGGATAGCTATTCACAGTGACAATGCTCCTTCTAGTGCCTCCATCCATATTGCACCTCCCTTGGGAGGGCCACAAGGATGGTGGGAAGGAAACATGATGTTTGCAGCCCAGATAATGTTACTAACTCCACTGAAAATGCTTCCAGAAACAAGCATGCTGGAAGTGTGCTGGGTTAACTGCATTGGTGGTTTCAGTGTGTTTGCCCACACACTCCAGAGGGAACCATCAGGAGTTGTGGAAGGTAACTGAGGAAAGCTGGTTTGCTGCCAGTCAGCACAAATTGTAARTATATGGAGAGGTCTGCACATGCATCATGAAAAGCTGGGGGTTCTGTGAACCCAAAAAGGCTGAAATCATGGGTGAAGTGGGTTTGGGGCTGTTTCTACTGTTTCTACCCCACCTGTCAGAAGGAATGTGGAACAGAAAGAGGCCGTGTCTTCTGCAGTTGGATGGGGGTTATCTACAGGAGAAAACCATAACCCACCCCAGAACAAATCTGTGTCTGCTTCCTCCTCCCCTTGTGTCCAGGACCTCATGGTTTTGGGACAATGTGCCTGGAGCTRGAGGAGGGCAGATTTTCCTGCAACAGCAGCATGGCCACACTCAGGCTTCCAGCTCCCAGCTCTCCACCACGCTGGCCAGGCCCTTCTGGGCAAATCTGGGGGAAATAGGGAGATAATATGAGAACAGTGTAAACCCAATAGGCTGGAGAACTTGGCTGTGTGCTGAAGAATGTGCTTGTAGGCTCAGTGCCCCCTCGGAGGGGCTAAAGAGAAAGGAAAGGGTCCCTGTCTRGTGTTTCCCCCTCCTCTCCTCAAGCGTTGCCTCACCTTTGAGTAAATATTTCTAATAACAGGATTCCTTAGTTCTCACCTCTTGCCCAAGAGCATCTCTGTTCTTGGAACATTCTGGTTTTATTCTGGCTGTGATATTTCTGCCCTCTGTACAAATCCTCCACCCACCCTCCTCCTTGTGTGCCTTTAGCCAGCTGTGCCCCACAAATGCTTCCCTTGCACATCAACCCTCCAAATCAGTGTCCTGGAGCTAGAGAAGCAGCTCTTCTGAGTCATTTTAAGCACGTGCTACATCCTCATCAACCTGTGTCAGGGAGCAAGATCAGTGTCAGCCCTTCTCTCCCTGCTCTCTTGCAGCCCACCTAACCCTGCCAAGGGACGTTCCCCAAGTTCTGCCACCACCCAGCCTCAGGACACCTTCACCATCTTCAYGGCTGCACCCAGAAAGGGGCCATGAGTTTATGCCCTGGACAAGACACAGCCTGGAGAGGGTGTTATTTGCCTCCCTGCTTCCAGCCTCCTTTTGCTGGGTGTACTCACATTTGCCCACATGCCAATGATTTCCCAGGCTCCAGTGGTGCCCCAGGCTCCCAGTTCAGTGTCACCTGTGAATGTCACAGGGGGTGTTTTCACCTTCCCTCAGAGCCAGGGTGGCAGGTGGGCTGTCCTGGGTGCCCCACAGCCACCTCTGCCCTGGGGCTCCTGCCCATCTACGGGACCAGCAGCTCCTGGGAAAGTTTTGCTGTGACTTTCCTCCCAATCCAGCGAGCCACAACCACCCCTCCAAACCCACAGGGCATTTCTCTTCTGCTACAACCACCGTGAAGGCAGGCTTAAGCTAAGCTGTTYGACTTCACAAATGCAGCCAGGCCAGCATACAGCCAGAGAGCGAGGCTTTGCTGATATGTGCGAACTCATTAAACCACTGTCATTTAATTGCTTGCGATTGTCCATCCATCCCCCGAACCCTGCACTGCACAGGGGGTCTCCCCTCCCTGCAGCCTCCCCCTGTCCCTGGCAGAGCAGGACCTGCAGTGGCAGGAGGGACAACACACGGTCCCCAGCCCAATYGGGCCATCAGAGCCCCCAGCACTGGGAGAACAACATCATTTGTGGTGCAGAAAAAAATGAAAACAGCCAAAAGGCCGTAATGGAAAGCCAGGGAGAGAGGAAAATTAACTAAGAAATATGCAGCCTTGATGTCGATTCACTAAAGAATATTTATTGTCCTCTCACGCGTCTTGCTTGCTCTCCTAACAAATATAATATTTTTGAAAGAAGTAGTCTCTGTGTACCACTGCTGTCTCTCTCATGCCCTTTCTCTGTCTCACCAGCTCTGTCTCTGCCTCTCTGATACCAACTCTGACAAACCGTGCGATTCTGATGGAAAATTCATTAGTCGTCCCTTTTTTTTTTTCTTCCCCATTTTCCCAGTCAGCTTCGCGCCTGATCTGTCAGCCTCTTCCATCCTGATTATCTGGAGACGCCAATTTCAAAGAGACATCTTAATAGTGATGTCAACGAATTAATTAGATGTGTTAATGAGCTAAAAGCAACCCAAATTAAATTAATGCAGTAATAAGCACAGACAGCAAAATTAGCTCCAATTTCTGTAAATGATTCTGAACTGTACACAACATCTCATCCTGCTAGAACATTACCATCCCCCAAAGCTAATCAAGAACTCCAGTGCAATTAACTGCTTAATTACAAAACACACACACAGCTCATAGATCCAGCAGCAGGAGGGGTGCGCTGGGCTGCGGAGCGAGCGRGGAGATTCTCTGCAACAAACCCCGCACATTGGCCCTGCCACAGAGGCTGTGCCCCCGCCAGAAGCACCCCCCCGGCTCCTAAAAGGGGGCGATTCGGAGCCAGTGCAGGCACAGGGGCGGGAGGAGGGTGGCCAGGTGCGTGCTGGATCCCACCATGGCACTCCCAGCACGGCCAGGGATGTTTGCTGGGCCGTGGTCAGCGCGGTCCCACCGGTGGCAGAGATGCGCCCGTCGCCCCACGTTGGTTGTTGTGTTTATCAGACTGGGGGCTGCATGGGGAAGCCTGATTGTCCAGCTTTGCTCACCTCCTCCTGGGATAAGCGAGGAGCCACTAATAGCTTTGCAGAGCTGCTCAGGTATCTGATTAGCTCTAATTGCAGCTGGGAAGGCAGAGGGAAGGAGTGGGATAGCACTGTGGACAGAGGGAAGGGGAAAAGGATGGTGGAAATGGGGAGAAAGAAAGGGCTGGGGGGAATGGATGGAGATCGCTGAGGGCATGCATGGAGAAGGAAAGAGAATGGAAAGACCAGCAGAGAAATGATGGATGCAAACAAGAAGAAAAGGGAAAAACCAGGGAAACAAAGAACCAGAGGCAGAAACAAAGGGAAGGAAGGCGAGACAAAGAGGGCTGCATGCTGCCAGGCCCCGCGGAGCAGCCAGGGCAGGAGGCTTGGTGGATACAAGAGTGGGTCTTGGACAGGCCCCATCCCAGCCCTGCAGAGCTGGGATGTGCTGGAGGTGGTGGGAAACACAGCTGCCTCATCGTGGGATGACACGACCAATTTGGAGGTTGCGGAGTCATTAGTCCGCCCAGTAAATGAGGAATATTTGCAATCAAGATGAGGGCAGAGACTCGCCGTGACAAATAACATCTCTGTGTTTCTCTTTTTTTTTTCCCCCCACCTTTTATTGCAATTAGTTCAGTCTGTTAATAAGCAAAGGATATTTTTAGTTAATTTCAGTTCCAGTTAATTGATTCAAAAGCGAAACCCAGCAACTGAGTTAATTGATCCATGCGTCTTATGCTGTAGCGGCGAGGTACTCTCTGGGCAGCTGCCGYGGCTGGGGCTCGGAACAGCACGGGAAGGACGGGAAGCAGGGAAGCAGCAGAGCCCCTGCCCCGAGGACGGGGGGCAAACGCCACCCCAGCAGCTGTGCCACTTGCCCYTGGTGCAGAAGAAGCTGCAGGCGATGGCCTCTGCAGGCCGGGAGCRCCAGCCCCGTGCCAGCCGGCGCGTGGGCACTGCGGCAGAAATGCTGGTGCCAGAGAGCTCGGTGAGCGGGATGCCCTGGCTGGCTGCATCCAGAGGGATGTCCAGCCTGGCACGCTGTCTCTGAAGGGCACAGCAGGAGATGGTTTTTCGGAAAACTGTGCTGCCCAGGCTGCAGCACTCCCTYGTGCTCCCCAGCTCCCTGAGCTGTCTTGGCAGAGATGCTGGAGGGTGCATGCCTGACCAGGGATTTTAGCTGCTACTTATAAAGCTGTTTCCCTGAGTTTGTCTAATCCCCTTTTCCTCCTGTGGCAGTAAGTTCCCAAAGTTCACTACCTGCCGTGTCCAGAAGAGCTCTTTTATCTATCTCAAACCTAATCTCTTACTGTTTTCAGTTGAGTGCCCCTTGTTCTTGTATTACAGGATTTGGTGAGTGACCGTTCTGTGTCGATTATCCACTGCCTTCAGGACTTCCTAAACCTAAGCCAAATGTCTCTTCAGCCTTTTCCACCTCTGCCTGGCAGGCAGCACCGTTCCTTACTTGCCTTGTGTGTTTGCATCTTGTYACAAGGGACTGGTCCATCTTTTCCACTGGAGAACTGGGTCTTACCTGTCCCCATGCTGCTGGTGCTCAGGGTGCTCAACACTTKGCAGCATTTTGATTCATAGAATTAAAGGATAATTTGGGTGGGAAAGGACCTTTAATATCAAGAAGTCCAACCATTAATTTAGCATTGCCAAGGCCACCACTGAACCACATCCCCRACTGCCACATCTACAKGTTTTTWAAATATCTCCAGRGATGGTAACTCTACCACTGTGCCAGGCAGCCTGTTCCAATGCTTGACAAGCTTTTTGGTGATGAATTTTTTCCTAATATCCAATCTAAACCTCCCCTGGTGCAACTCGAGGCCATTTCCTCTCATCCTATTGCTTGTTACTCGGGAGAAGAGACCGACCCCCTCCTGGCTACAACCTTCTGTCAGGGAGTTGTAGGGAGCAAGAAGGTCCCCCGYGAGCTTCCTTTTCTCCAGGCTGAGTCTCCCAGGCTCCCTCAGCCTCCCCTCATCAGACCTGTGCTCCAGACCCTTCCTGAGTTCTGTTATCCTTCTCTGGACTTGCTTCAGCCCCTCAATGTCTTTCTTGAATTGAGTGGCCCAAAACTGAACAAGGATTCGAGGTGCAGCCTCGCCAGTGCCCTGTACAGGGGSATGGTCACTGCCCTGGTTCTGTTGGCCATCACTATTGGCCCTTGRCCTTCTTGGCCACCTGGGCACACTCTGGCTCATGTTCAGCCACTGTCAACCATCATCCCTGCATCCTTTTCCACCAGGCAGCTTTCCAGCCACTCTGCCCCAATTCAGTATTACATAGTCAGTCCTGATTGCTGCTTTTGGGAATTCTGGGTTCATGGCTGCAGCCAGAGGCAGCCTCCACCGCTGATCCCACAGTCCTGCACGCCCAGGACCACACAGTGGAGTTTTGCACAGACTGAGCAGACCATGGGTCATTCCTGATTTTATCACCTGGTTTAGAGTCCAGTGGCAATCGAGTTCACAGCTCTGCAAGTTGTTTCCTCCRGCAACAACTCCCCTAAAGCCTTTCTGAAATACTTGTTGATATAGGTCTCCTGAGTTTCCTACAGACCACTAATGTTCTTCTTGCCTGTTCCTCCTGATAGCTCCTCAAGTCAATTCACAACCACCTAATCATTTCCAGGGGAAAAACAAAACTCCTGGGGCAGATAAACCAGAGCTGTCAAACACTTGAAGAGCACAAGCCATAAATTGTATCTCACAGTAACAGGCACAATGCAAACAGAAGAACACCCAGGCTACAAAACCAGGCTTGGAACAAGATGTAAATTGTGACAGTGATTAACGAAGAGCCTCTTGGCTTCCTCTGCACCATCCTGGGGACCTGACAGGATCAGACCATATTCAGCATCTCTTGAAGTATGTGATGGCCATCGCACATGTAGAGGCTCCACAGCAACTCACTTTTAGTAGACAAAAATTTTCCTGGCGGCTCCATGGCTTCAGAAAGGGATCAAAATGCAAAACAACCCATCTTGAAGGCTACAGCAGAGGCTTTCTAAACACTAATTGCTTAAGGCACAGAGAAACATGGGCTGTACATGGTACAAACACACAGCAGGGATGTGCTCAAAGCTGCCCTGCTCCCGAGCTGTGCCCCAGCCCCTCCAGCTCACACCACTCCTGCCCAGTGGCCCAAAGCGACCACGAACTGAGCCACCACATAACAGGGACACCTCTCTGCTCTTGTCATGCCTCTGCCTCCACATCCTTCTCCCCTCCAAAGCAAGGGTGGGAATCACCATCCATGCCATGCTTGGGCACAACCATAAATTCAGATCTCTGAGAAAAACTAAAAAGTTGTTGTTTTCCCTGTTGATGAGTAGAAATAGAGTTGGGATAAAAATGTGCATCATTGAGCACACTGGCTATTTTGTACCTGGCCACTTCTTTATTGCTCTCATATAGGAGTTACATTTTTAAGACAAATAATGCATTTTCACAGGGACATTAAGGATGTTATTTCAGTCTCTGAGGGCTACATGCCATGGCAATGAGGACCAGTGATAGAGAGATAGACAAATTCCTTGGTCTCTGCATCTGCAGTGCAACTAAGGACCTATCTAATGAAAGAGCCTAATAAAAATAAGATTTTTCAGAAAGTGCATGCTTAAACAATCTTCCRGAATACAGCCTAATAGCGAGCCCTCTGTGCCAGGAATATGCAGCCCATGGTGATGCAGTTTCCCCTCTTCCCAATTTTTTAAATAGGATATTGCAATGCACCATCCGSGAGGAAAAATCAATAGATGCAAAGCTGGGCAAGGAGCTGAGCTCCCTCCATGTGATCGGCTCTGAGAGCCCTCAGCATCTCTCAGGAACGAGGTGCAGGTCCCAGCCTTTCAGGCAGAATTTGAAATAAGGACAATCCTTCCCTTGTCAGAAGCAACAGGGACAGTTTGCTCTTAGTGCTCGTTGGGAAAAGTTGAAGGGAGAGGGTGCTCTTCAATAAAGCCACAAATTACCCTCACTTTAAAATGCTAGTCCTTGATTTGTCAGCCTGTTTTTGAATAATTTACAGTGGATTTGGCAGGTTGTTGTGATATATAGTGTAATATGCAGGTGGAACTCTTTTAAAGCAGAAGTTAATACTTTCCGGGAGAAAAAGGAAATAATTGTGTCAAAACAAGCCTTAACCACTGAGGTTTACCTGTTTCTTAATACACAGGAGTTTGCAAACATGACTCCCATTAAAACAAATGAGACACACACATATGAGTCTGTCTGCCTCGAGAAGAAAATATTCTTCGCAAGTGCCTTTCTTGCTGTTGGATGATCAATCCACCATCTGCTTTTATTTATTCATGATTTCTCAGACTACTACAACAATATTGACATTAAATACAGCTTTGGCTTATTAATTTTTTTCATTCATATGTATTTTAAGTCAATTTTATTGACTTCCCCTTGGCTTGCTCTTTTAGCTGTTTGCTTGTTTTCCTGGCCTGCTACTTTGTGCCTACCCTTACATCCATTTCCAATATTTTCTTTCCAGCTCCTTGCTTCTGTTCCAGGTAGCCACCAGAGAGTCATTTTGTGTTCCAGGTGCTGTGGATGAGCTGAATTAAGACCTGTTGACCAGACTGAATATTCTCCCAGCTCAGGCTGCAGGCTTGGGACAGTTCTGCTTGTCCCAGGATCACTGGGGCTCTTCCAAGATGGGCACATGCAGATATGTCACTTGTTCTCAGTAGTATTTGTGAAATTCAGGACAGACAATTCTTAACTGTATTTGTCCCCTTTCCTATCTTATTGCCCCCAAGATCCAAGGCCTGGCTAGGACTGCACATTTGACAACCCACCTCTGACTCCAACCTGTCCCTGATTTTCCAGCTTATCTCCATATCCCCTTCCTTCACCTCTTCACTGCCTCACCCCAGTTTCAAGCAACACAGACCACATCAAACAACTAAGCCACAAAAGGCTCCCAGCCAAGGTCCAAGTCTCCATTCAGACCTTAGCCATTAATTTCAAGGAGGATTTTGCCCTCAAGCATTTTCAAGTTTTGGATCTTGCTCTTAAGGTGCCATCCCTATGAAAGGGTGCAAGTCTCGTCCTACCCCACAGGGGCAATTCACAACCCTACACCCTCCAAATCTCCATGTCCATTTTAGGGCATATTGTCACTGTTTTCTGTAAGGTCTTTACCCTGCCTCTCCAATAATCTTCCTTTTTCCTCTGTTTCTGCAGCTTTATCTTCCCYGTGTCCCTCACGAGTCTGTACTCATTCCTCTTTGTGCTCTGCTCTCTGATCACTGCTTCCCCCTCTTGTCGTATTCTGCACTTGTGGAGTAACAACCTGTCACATTCATAACCTCTTTGCACCAAAAATGTTCTTTGATCTGTGTAAACTACATTTGATGCTGAAATCCTTGATATTAATATCTTTTGTTTGTGTGTCAATGTTCTCTAGAATCTAATTAAGCAATGTTTTGAGAGCATTGTATATGTTTGAACAATTTGGCAGAGCAGACAATATGAGCTATTGACCTGCAAGGATAAATTGTGCTTGCAGATTCTAGGAATTCACACGTTCATGCTTCTTTATGCTATTTCTTCTGAAATATGTGCATTCAGAACGAGGCCCTGCTTTGTAATAATCTCTGCAAGGCTTAATCAAGTATCTGCTCGTGCTCTTTACTGTAATTGCAGTGGCAGTTACAGCAGGGCACAACAGAGGCAGGTTTAARCTACCAACACACCCCATAATAAAATACAACAAAGAACAAGTTCTACCCATACACTAATAACAGAGATTATTCAATCAATAGCCTCTCGTTATGAATGAATAGGCTAAATTGCCTTTGAATGATGTAAAGATTGACAAGGCAGAGGTCAGCCTAATACAACTACTTACCCTGATTTGACTGGAGTGATTTGAAGGGTGGCTCTGAGCGGCAGCGGGGTCAGGCGTGTGGGGCCGGGCGGGGGCAGCGGCGACGCCGAGCGCGTCCTCCGAGGGTGCACAGTGGCTCTGGGGGATGCTCAGGACCTGGCAGCAAATGCTGGATATCTACTCTGCATTGGACCTGGAGAGGGGTTTTGAAAGAGGGAGGGAGGAATAAAGAGAATGGCAAATGGCAGCAATGAGAGGCGGAGAGGCAGCACGGCCGGTGCGGAGCTGTGGTCGCACTCRCTGCTGGCCCTGCTCGCTAGGACAGGTCTGCTGGCTTAAGGCAAGAAAATTGGGCCATGGTTCTGAGCTTGCCCCACCCTGACACTTACGTAGCATCCAGGTAAGAGCAACTCCTGATTCTGGGTTTGGGGCCCAGCTTCCCTGTCCCCATCCCAGGTACTTGCTGGTCAATGGAGGATACAATATCCATACATGGAGCATTTCTCAGGGTTTAGGKCTTGTTAGGGAGCTGGAATCAAGGAAGACCAACTTATCAGTGCTAACAGTGATGCCCACCAGGTAGGATTGGCAACATTGGRGAACAGCTCCACAGGACTCCATGATACTGGCCTGCAAACAAGTGAGAGACTCAGCTTGGGAAACAGGCACGTTTTGAGCAGTGGGGATAGCTCACCCTAAACCACCCACCCAGTGCTGCTACAAGGCACAAACCTATGGCTGGAGCTATGAACRAGTCTCTTCTCCTGCAGCAGCAGAACAAACCTTGGGATGTGTGAAATAAAAGGAAGACTTGCACAGGGGAGGCTTGATGAAAAGAACAGGCAGGGCTTTACTGCATCGCCCCATCCCTCACCTCTGCTCTGGTGGTGCTGAACAGCCAGAGCCCCTAGGGCTGAAATCGAACTCCAGATAAGGGCCACCAGCTGACCCAGCTGCACTCCTGGGGATCCCTGCACCTCCTGCCAAAATCATCAGCTCCCCACAACTGATTTCCTCAGTTGGGCACTGGCACAGCCCTGGAAGGGTCTGGTGTGCCTAAGCTTGTCACAGAGGCTGCAGGGAGAAAAGTGCTCTTAATGGGAATCTGAGCTTTTGTAACACTGAGCCGKTTTGCTGGGTGGTTTTGCATCCTTTTTCCTGCTAACAGATGATGTCCCAAGGCTGTGTACCAACACACCTGCTTTGCATGGTGCTTTGGGCCAAGGGCAGACAAACGGCCATGGGGCYTCCTCCATGGTGAGACTTTGCTTGCGCCTCTGCATTCGGAGAAACTTCCCTGAAGTGCAAGGCTTTTCCAGCATTTTGGCATCCCATCCCTGGCCTCCGGAAAGGCTGGGCTCCTCCAGAAACAGCACAGTGCCATCTGTTGGCTTCCTCACCCTGCGATGGATCAGAAAACCCCCGAAAGTCCTGGGAAATGGGTGAAAACCTGGGGAAAAAAATGTTATGTGCACCCCGGCTTTCCCCACGCTGCTGCCTCTCCTCCTCGATAACTTCTGCAGGCAGAGATGATGGGTCTGGCAGTGGGAACGCTTTGCTTTTCCATCTGATGCCTGGCGTTGCGTGTGAGCGGGGCCGCGGCGCTGCCCTCCTCGGGGCCCTGCTCCTCCAGCCTCAACGGTGACGGTGACAGCTCAGTCCCGCTGGGATCCTGGATAATTAACTACCACCACCACACACTGTGTCTCCTCCAGCACAACTCCCTAGAGTTCTTTTCCAGGTGGAAAAGGGGAWTTTCTCAGGGATGCCACATGACCCTGCTGGAACTGCTGATGTCCAGAAGTCCTGGACAGAGGGACAGCACAAGCAACATGTGACTGGGGCTCACATGCCCRCGCAGTAAATGCTAAAAATCTGACTTTGGCACAGCAAACTGAGCAGAAATGGCCATTTCCTGAAAAGGCTTCAGTCCCACATGCTCCTGGGTGTAGGAATGAGTCCCTGGCTCGTCCCTGGGCTGTCCTGCTGTGTTTGAAATGGCAGCACCTACACTGACGTGGTGGGTGGATTTATCGCCATGCACTGCTCGCACAGCAACTTCAGCGCTCAGGGATGATTCAGGTTGAATGACTCTGAACAAATGAAGATTATCTTACCACTGTACAGGATTAAGGAATATGTCTCTGCTCCAAACATTTTCATTGTATTAAAGAAATAAAGGGAAAAAACGCCTAAAGAAAGCTAAAATTCCTAATGGGGAAATAAAAAAGGATTTTTTACTAATTTTTTTTTACCCACTTGTCTTTCTAGAGGAGGAGATTTTGTAAGTAAACCCAGAGATGGTGGTCCACAGTGAGGCTCTGAGGGGTGCTGCCTGGAGCCAGGCAGGAAGATCAGGATCCAGCCCTGATCCTGCCCAACCTCCTCTCCTGCCTTGAATTTTCTGCCTGCAAACACAGAAGATAACACTGCTGTACCCCTCCACCTCATGAGAGCCACCCAGGCCCTCATTAGTTAATACCTGCAAATGGAATTTGAACATGTAAAGTTTTCCATAAATGTTAAATATTCTTGCTACAAAGCAAGCAGTGGAAAGAGACAGGGATAAAGTTCAGCTGGAGAGGTCTCTCCTTATTGATAAAACAGTGCCTTGAATGATGCATGGATAGAAAGTTTACACCATTTCCACAGAGGARTGCAACTGTCACCTGGAGTAGTTTCACTCTCTAAGCTCACTCATGTCCAGACCAACCATGTTTAGTTTGCAGGTGGCCAAAGCAGCGGAGGGGACAAGAGAGGGTGACGTTGAAGTGTCCCATCCACATCTGTGCACCCCAGGGGCCGAGCTGGGCGCTCTCTCCCCATCCCCAGTGCCCAGTGTCTGCAGCAGCAGCTCTTTGCTGCTCTCTCTCCAGAAATGGCATTTTTCCACCCTGGAAAGTGAGGCTGGGGAGATCCCTGCAAAGTGTCACCGCGTTATTTAATAAGCCAGGCTGGTGAGCTTGGCAGCAYGGAGTGAAGGATGGGCATCCCGCAGACCTCAGCCCTGGCACCGCCGCGGAGAGGAGGGGTCCTGAGTTTCACATCCAGGCAGATGTCCTTGTGCTCAAGATGACAGTGTTGGGGCTTCAGTGGCCACAGGCCAGGCACCAGGGAGCCAGCCTGGGGAAAATATAGGGCTTCTAACATTTTCTACATTAAAACTAAGTTGAGGGAACGTTTGAGCCACTATTTCCGAGCTGAGATGTTGTGCTTGTTTCTGTGCTCTCCCAGGGGATGAGCTCCAGCCACCAGGACATGGCAAGGGCTATTTCTTTCTCGACTTTTCTTAATAATTTTTTGAACCTAAGTAGACATGAATTTTAAAGAAAATAATTTCCTGATCTCCTTCATCACTAAACCCTCAAATATTTTTAAAATACAAAAAACACAGGAGCATCCAGTGGTCCAAGCTGCATTTTGGGAGTGAGGGAGCCGAACACAAGGGTGAGCCTGAGCAAGGCAGTGGCCAAATCTGTGCCTCAGTTTCCCTTCCCATGAGATGCAGCTAACACCTACTGACCCACATGCAGAACACTTCCTAAACCACGCAGGAAAGGCTTTACACAAGTAGTTATTAATATTAATAATAATAATTGTTGTTGTTACTAAGCCAAGTATAAAAATAATTTTTCAGAGAAACAAAGTGCCCTGTCTCGCGGTGATAGATTACATGATGCTGGAAATTACTCACAGTATGAAGCTGGTTTCCAGTCTGGTTCTTTTCAATAAATTATAGACTGAGCCCCGAGTGCGTACAGTTTACCAAAGTAAATTCAAAACAGGCAGAAAGTACATTCTCCCATCAATTTTGCTCACGATCATTGGGGTTTGTTCCTGAGAAGACGTTAAATATCCCCCAGCAGTTTMCCAGAACCTTTTGCTGGGCCTGGTGGGGACACGGCCGGGCAGATGGCCCTGGGCTGTGCAAAGGGAAGCGGGGATCCTGCTGGGAACGGGGGTTCGTGTAACAGGGGACACGTCCCAACCACCCCCTGCCCACTCGCCGCCACCCCCGGCTGCTGCTCAGCCCTCGCCCGCTGCTCCCCGCGACCTTCCCGGGGATGGCCGCATCTCCCCGCGCACCGCCGCTTCGTTTATTATTTCCAGTTTTGGGGGTTCTGCGCCCTTATTTATCGGCTAAATTCCTTCCAGATGGGGCTGCCGCTCCTCCCCCCGGCTGCGCGGCGGTGCCGGGCGGCGCTGCCCGCGGGCAGGTGCGGGGCAGAGCGCAGCATATGCCGCGGCTTTGGCAGCGCCGGCTGCGGCGGCAGCGCCCGCGCGTCTCGCCGGGCAGCGCTCAGCTGGGACCTGGCGCCGCTCGCAAACACCATCTGGCCTTGGCAGGCCCGAGGAGCCTTCCCCGGCACCGCCAGCCCCGGTGCCAGCCGCGCTGGGCACGGCCGCGGGGCCGCCGCGCCGCTGGGGACAGCGTGCCGAGAAGGGACCGGGCGCTCCGGGGGGGGTTCGTCCCTCCTGAAGCCGCGCAAAGGGGAGCCTTTGGCAGCCCCCAGGTGCATTAAAGCAGCTCAGGCATCATCTCCTGTCCCCACGGGAGCGGCCGAGTCCCTCCGGCATCAGGCGATGGGGAGGTGGCACCAGGAGGCCCCTCCTTGGGGCTCCAACACATCGCGGTGAGGCAGCAGCCACTGCTTCCAGCACCTGGACCTGCTCGGTGCAGGCAGGACAAGAGCCACAAAAGGGAATTATTTACGGCAAAATGAATCTCTCTGCCTGGTGGGTCTGCCCTGGATGGCTGCCCTGTGCCTCTGACTGGCACAGCACACCTGGGAGGGGTGGGTATGTGTGCAGTGCCCAATGTCCTCCTCCCACAGCAAGCACCAGCTCGAAAATCATTTCTGGGTGTCTGRAGTAAGGCCAGAGTTAATTAAAAAAGAAAAAGACACAAAAAAAAGACACCTGAAGCCTTTGTGGCAGTCTAACAAAGTCCACCAGGGCAGAGTCTATGACTACTACAAATTTACACAGAATGTGTCCCACTCTAGGATTTTAGGATGAACATGAGTCTGTTTGGTCTGCTCTTCATGATGCTCACGCGTTTTGTCTGTACCTTGATCGCGGCGCCCTGTATCCCACTCGTCCTCCAGGAAAGCCCTGCTCCTGCCATCGCTGCCAAACCCCTTCCCGCTGAGGACTGCCAGGAAAAGGCTGGCATGACCTTCCATGTGCAGTGCCGAACGCTGGGACCAGCTCTGGCCTGGAAATACCTGAGCTGTGGCAAGAGATGCTTTTGCTCTCACTGAGCTGTCCCAGCTCTCTGCCAAAACGTGGTCACAACTTTSGAACATGTTTGCAAAGGAAAGGGGCACAGGAAGACTGCAGGGAGAAGTGCTTCACTCCCTTGTGCAGTGAGAGGCCATTTCCATAGGCTGGGACAGCCTCTGCAAAGCCTGATCAAAGTTTTGAGGGGGATGTGCAGGAGACGAAACTTTCTAGAATGAGCTGTGCTTGCAAAYGTCCTGTCTTCCCATGGGAAAAAAGGGGTTTCCCCCACCTCCTCAGATAAAGCATGATCAGGAGCAGCAGCAGTTGTGAGTCAGCAAGGCAATGCCTGTTTTGGCTCCCRGAGGGATCCTTTCCAACTTGCTCACCCGCGGGAATGGCCTTACTGCAGCAAAGCAGTCGCTGAGCTCTGGTGCTCTGGAGASCAGGTGAGGGGTGCTGGCCACGAGGGCAATCCTCACCTACCTCTGACCCAGCACTTCCCTACTCACAAGAAAACCCCCATTTCTTCCTAGCCATTTCCACTGTAAAAGCCACTTGCACCCCCAGAAAGGGACAGTGTGACATCAGCACCTGCAAGTGACTTCTTTTGTGTGTGTTCAAAGCCAGATAACACAGCTAAGTGGCTTGGACCTCGGGACCCTGCGGTCCTGGGCAAAGCTGTGCATCATCTGTGCAACTGCACAGAAAATAAGCATGCAAAGTCACGGCTGCAGGGGAGCAGAGCATCTCACAGGGTCCATTTGCTGCTATTTGCCAGCAAATTCTGGTTGCAATTGCACTGACACAAACCCACGGCAAGACAAGTGTCAGCAACACTACACGAAACCTCACCAGTGCATCTGCCAGGACCCATCAGTGTAACAAACCCGAGGCTGACCCCTCTTTCCCTTGCTCTTGAAGAGGAAATGGTCTGATTTCTTCCTTGCCAGATCCTGATCTCCAAATGCAAACAAAACCCAGATTTGTGCCAGATGCTGTGAACCCAAAACAGCAAGGCACTGCCTGTCCTGCAAACTACTTTGTGTAGCGCAGATATAACTATCTATACTTATGTAATCTATATTTTTATATGTATGTACAACACAACTGGCTATTTTGCATCTAGAGCAGCTTTAAGACAGGCTGACCTCAAACTTACTTGCAGCCCTTTAGCTCCCAGGCCTCTCTAACAGCGTGGCCATCCCTCTGGGGTTCGTCTAGCCTGGGAGGATGCTGACAAAGGAGAAAGAAGAATGACAGATGCTCCCCGTGCACRGAGGCAAATAGAGATGGGATGAGGGGAAAATGGGAGCCTAAAGGGAAAGAAAATGAGTGTGCATGCACACACACACACATGCACACAAAGACAGGCAAGACAAAGGCAAAGGGGACAAGCAAAAGGAGGGGAGCTGGAGAAACCACCCGACGTGCTTGGCGAGGGCTGTTCGCAGCAGCATCTCGTGCTGCTTCGTGAGACCCATCCAGGACATATCTGCATCGGTGAACCAGAATCCTGACACCGGTCCCTTTGATAAATATTTATCGTGCCTGGCTCTCTATCACTTCAGTTTCCACCAGATTAACCTCGATTCTTCCAACAAAAAATGCCCTGATGTTCTGCCTGACACACACACGCCACACTGACCTTCCTTCTCCGGATTCCCCAAGGCCCTCGCTCCCGTTCAGCTAAGGGGAGAATTTGCTCTCATCAATCAGGACCRGATTTCTCCCATGCCATGTAAATAATTTAGAGGCACAAGCATCCATGGCACTGCTTATGTGCAGCCCAAACCCAGTGCCAGGAATCTTGGGAAAAGGGCCCAATAATATTGTACCAGTCCAAAGTAATTAAAGTGCATCATTACATATAAATTTGTAATTAAACACTTTAACGTAATCATCCCGCACAGCACGATTCCTGATGAATTAATTAAAAGAACTCCAGAAATTAATGTTTTACTTGTCACCATTGTTGTGCTAGCTGTAGCCGTCTCCCTGACTATTCCTGCAGCATGTTGTGAAGTAATTATATAATTACTGGGGAACGGGAAGGCCCAAAGTCCCAACAGAGGAGAAACCTGAAACAAAGTGGAAACAGCAACCACAAAAGGCAGAAGCAGTGCCAGTCTCCCCCCATTCAGCCCCAGCAGAGGGGAATTTGTGAGAGGAGGGGAATGATGAGGTTTCCGTCAGTTCCGCATCACAGATGTGTTCTCCCGGGTGGGAACATCCTGCTCGCACCCATATGTGCATGTGTAAGGGTGGCTCCTGCACTCTCCTGCTGTCTCAGCCTGGCTKCCTTCTCCCCATACAAATGTCCTTCACCCCTACACCCCATCCTTGTCTTGCAGAAGCAGGGCAGTCACACCAACAACTGCCCCTCTCCAAATGTGTCCATCTATTTCCCTGCCTCAGTTTCCCCCCACCTTCCACACCCTCTTCCTACAGCTCAGGGTTGGTGCCTGAAACGGGGAGTCCTTCCAAGCCCACTCTCCATCCAACCCTCCTTCCACCCAGACCTCCTAAAATCCCTCCTTTGTGTCCTACATTACACTGGGCTTCAATTTCCTTTCTCCATCCCCTACTTCAGACACAGCTGAACAACCTGGTCTCCCCAGGGCCCAGCCACATTCTTCCCATCTCAATGGCTCCAAGTGCTACCAGCAGCGTGTCCCCCACTCCTGATGGCACTGATGCCCAGCAGCTGCCTCCTGCAGCAGTGAAGGGGTTAAGGCTGGGCTCAAATTGGATCGTTGGATGCAGCGAGTGTTCGTGCCAGGCCATCCCTGTGTGTGTGTGTGCATATATCTGCACACAGCGTGAGCCTCGCCGGCCAGCARCTCCCCCGGGGATGCACACGGGGTATTCCTGCAAAGCCAGAGCCTGGGCTCTGCCTGCCCTGCAAGGAAAATATGTGGAGAGGTGAAAGCAGGAGCCCAGAGGTGCCCCTGCCCCGCGCTGGAGCTGGGTGCCACCAGCCTGGGTGCGAGGAAGGGCTGCCTGGCCGGCTCGCTGAGCCTGCACGAGCCCCGGCAGGGCCCAGCCCGGGTGACGGGTGGCACAGAGCCACGCTCAGTGTCCCTCGGCAGGGTGCCCTTGTTTGAACAGGATCTCCAGCACCGTCCAGACACGTGGCTTCACATCTCTCTCTGCTGCTGGGGCTGCTGACAGCTCCAGCCACAGGGACTGTTTGATGGGGTCCGCACAAGAGGGAACCCCGAGGTAAACCCCAAGGTAAAAAAGGAGGGAATTCCCTCTTCTGACACCCTGTGAGCTGGGTGGGGAGCAGCAGGGGTGCCAGGGTGACCATGGGAAGTTCTGGCCCACATGCTCCAGAACAGTATTGACTTTCCTTAAAAAAATTTAACTTATGGCTAYATCACTCAGTCCATAGCTGGAAGCTCCCTGTAAGGCAAAGGATCTCCTGTTGTGCATTTTCCATGAATGATATTCCCAATACTGGTTCCTACTGCTCCTTGMGCCCCAGGAATATCCCTAATTATCCTGAGCACCACCCCTGGTCTCACCTGGATGCACCAATGCTGCCACATGGTGACAACTCTCTGCTTCCAGCCTGTGCCTTGGCATAACGGCAATCGGTGGCTTTGGGTTTTTCCTTTTTGTTATTTTCTGCGCAGCCAAAAACAATTAAATACAGCTTGGTTTTACRGCAGCAAGGCAAGAGGATCAGGGACAGTGGGAAAGGCTTGGGGGAGATGACAGTGCCTTCTGGWTGAAGCACGGGACAGGGACCCAGCAACTCCCCCATCCAGGCAAGGGATGCTGTGGTGCAGCGTGTGACTCTGTTTCCCCATCCAGAGATTATGCTTAACTGGGGCTGTATTAGTTAACATTTGTACAGCTCTTTGAAAAAGTAAAGTGTTTGAGGCTTTAAATCCTGCCAGTGGGAACAGATCAACAAGATTTCTAACCCTTCTGAAAAATTAAAGCTTTTGCCAATTAAGCTGGCAAACGCATGGATGTGAATCTAAAAACCTCTCGAGCTCAAGACCAAGCCTGAAGCCTCCTGAGAACAGCCTCTCCTGGCTGCTCCTCGCTCTCCTCCTGCTCACCCCTGTCAGAAATATATCAAGTAACCAAGCTCTAAGCCCTTTCAGCAAACACATTCTTGAAACATAACCAGGCTACAGGTAGAACCACAGTGGAGCCACCACTCCAGGCATTTAAAATGGACAATATGGATGTGCAGATAACATCTTCTCCTACATTGCCTGACCTGGCATTGCAAAAATGTCATAGTAAAGCATAATTTACTTTAATTTTGCAATTAGCCCTGTAATTTGAGTTGCAGCTTTGATGCCACAAGCTATGGATGATCTCCATRCACACGTCCATACCAGCATCACCTGTACCTGGGGGATGTCCTGGGGGTTAATTCACTGCTGGAAGGTTACACTCTCCTGGATGACTCTGAGATTTAAGCACAACGTTTTATGCAACATAAAGCAATCTGCACACCCTGTCTGTACATCCTCTTTTGGGCAGACTTGCACCTTTGCAGGCTGAGCTGGTGAGCAGCAGCACCAAGACAGAGACCTGGGCAATAACCACGGCTTGGCAAAGGGAAGGGCACTGGCTGTCATCRCACTCACACTTGGAGAGGGACATGGACTTACCTGGAGTCATGCAAGCCAAAGGAAAACCATGCAGGACAGTGGCAACACCGCAACGAGTGATGGTGAAGGACATCACTCAGTAACTGAACACCTCCTTCCCTTCCAGGCTAACTTCCAGCCWGGGGCGTCGCCATCAACACTGGTTCAGCCACACACAGCTCGTGGTAGTTCACCTGCAAAAAGCAAACCCCCTGTGCCTGCTGTACCTGCCTGSTGTGTCCCCGTGAGGATGGATGAATAGAACAGGCACGTGTGYCACAATGCACRTGTGYCACAATGCACGTGTGCCCAAGCAGGGGCACTTCAAGCAAAGTCAAGGGACGCTTGGGCAGCAGTTTCTGGTGAAGCCATTGACCCTGTGCTYAGACCTCAGTGCCTGCCATGGAGAGCCATGGTAAAATGCCTGTCAAAGCCCAGGGGAGGGTGGCACTGGGTCCCCAGGAGTTTGGAGACAGCAGCTCTCTGACCAACCCATGCAATCTGAAATAAGTCACTTGGTGTCCCTGTGGGGGTGGGAATAACCCTGACACCGCAACCTCTGTGTGGCTGAGCCAGGGCTGGGGTGCAGCCTGGAGGGGCTGCCCCATCCTCCCCCCCATGCTAACCCTGGGGAAAGTCCGGCTCACAGAGCCAGGGGCCCCTTCTTCACCCTTCCCCAGTCCCCAGTGGAACAATTTACCTTTCGGAGCAAGTCCAAGATATTAATTAAGATAAATCTACCTCAATTTTGAGATTCTCTTATCATGTAATTTATCAAAATTATGTTAATTATTTCTGTAGGGCAGCAAAATTATTACCTCTTCCGTGTCTGATTTGTATTAATATTCATAATTTAATAATTCAGCATCCAAGCCATCTGGTTTGGGGAGCCACGCTCCTTCCCCTCCCTCTGCCAGAGCCAAAATGCCCCCTCCCCTCCCCGCTCCTGCACCCATCCAGGCAGCCCCCACGGGCTCCCGAGCAAAACTGTGCCACCGGCTCCTCTCGGCATCGGTGTTGGTGTCCCCCTGGTGTCGCTGAGGCTGTCGTGGCGGGATCCTGATCCCCCGGGGAGGGGGAGCAGCCCTTCCCCTGCGCCAGGCTGAGCCTCTGTCACCGGCACTGTCTCAGCCCGGCAGGTGAGCGCAGCTGAATTGACATTTTCCACACTTTGTGATTTTTACACTGTAATTTGACATAATTAATGCCTACATTACTGCTGATAATTTAGCTAGTTAATTAAACTCGGAGGAGATAATTAAGGAGAGGCTACTGCTTGGACTGCTAATTGTTTTTGTCATTATTTTAGGGGCCCGACAGCTGCCGGCTGAGTCATCCTCCCCATCAGCTGATGGCCACACGTGACGGCTCTGCCGTGGGCACCGGGTGCCCGGTGAAGCGGCCGAGGGCTGCGGGCAGCTCGGTCCGCCGTGGGCTGGCCGGGAGCCAGCGGCCGCCGGCGCGGAGCCGCGCAGATGGCGAGCGGGGTCCCGCACACGCGCGGCCCCAGCGCTGCGCTGGCCCGGGGCGAGAGCCCCCGGGTTGGGGCTGGAAGAGACGCGGAGGGATGGGAAGAGGTGTTTGCAGAGGAGGAGTTGAGTGGTGGACGGGAAATCAGCCTCCAGCGTGCCGGGGAGGGCAGAGAGGGAGGATGCTCAGGCCAGTGGTCCATGAGACGCCCCAGGCGCTGTCAGCTCACACAGCAAAGGGGATCCCGGCACGCTGTGGGGCTCACGTAGAAGCAGAGCCACCAAACCAGCGGGAGAGGAGAGTGAGGCTTGTGATTCCCTACACAGCAACACCAAATGCTCGCTCTGGTACTGGGGAAAGCCCATCTGCCTGCAATCCCCAGGGCAGGAGGGGAAGGGGGAATGTAGGAGGTCCCTTGTGCTCATGTGAGTGGCTTCCCCGTTAACCTCACCCCAGCTGCCCTGGGCTGTGCTGCTGCAGCATGTGCCTTCTCCTTCTCAGGTGCTCTGGCTTCATTGTTAACTGTGAATATATCCAAACACTTACTGAATATAAAAGCAGGTGGGTGACAAACCCAGCTGGTCCCTGAAGAGAAAAGCACATCCCCAGAGCCAAGTTCCTGCTTCCCACTGCGTTTCTTGTCTCCTGGAGCCCTCTGCCAGCCTCATCCCACGCCATCCCCCCTACACCATCCCCTGCAAGACTCCAGCCAAAGCCCCAGCTCCTCTAAGCACCTGACACTGGCACCAAGTTCAAAACGACTCAGTCGGTGCCTGTGTCTCTTCCATACCAGGCCACTTGTTCCTCCATCCTGTTCAGCAACAATCTAAAATCAGGTGAGAGCAGAGGAGTCCTCACCCTGCGGCCAGTTGGGAGCTGCAGGAGCTCAGCACATCCCAACCATTCCCCCTTATCCCCTGCAGCCTGGTGGGAGGAAGGCAGCTGGAGGCATAACCATCAGCTTATTCCTGCTCCATGACAGCCAGAGAAGCCTTGTCCAGCCTTCCTGATGCGCAAAACTCCCCCCAGCCTCACCCAGCCCGGCGAGCAGCACCACCCCAGGGCCCTCGATGGCCGGATTCCCTCCCCACCATGGGCAGCCCTGCCAGGCTGTTTGCTGCTGGAAATTTCTTTCCACCCTCTGCCTCCTGGCGAGCTCAGTCCTCCGAGCTGGAGRCCGGCTTGACATCTCAATCCGGAGATTAGGACGGAGACTGGTCACTACCCAGTTCTGGCGAACACCCTTCAAATAATTTGATTAATCATCTTAGCTCCACTCGGCGCAGTTGGCATCCTCCAGAATCAAAGCCTCCCCTGAAATGCCGTGTTGAAAAACCATAAAGCTGCTGTAAAGGTTCAACCAAGCATGGACCAAAGCAGAAGCCGGGACTCGAGAGGCTGTGCGCTGGGTTGGCTAAATACTCCCTGTAAATATCTCTGCAGCTAGCAGTCAGAGACATATGAGATGTGTAACAAATTGCACAGGGACTGCTTTCCTGCTCTCACTATTAGGAGGAGATTTTTTTTTTTTYCCCTCTTGCATTTCTATTTATTACAATGCAAAACAGAAATGTGCCAAAAGGATTTTATATTTTCACTTGGAACAACAATATTTGGACAGCCCCAAGGATAGCAATTGCAGCAGTCATGAAAAAGTAATACTTTGCGCTTCTGTGGTCCCTTTCATCCAAGCATCTCCCAGCACTTCACAGACGTTGGCCCTGATCCCATGGAGGCACATGCACATGGATCATCCAATACAGGAATTCATTCTGCTGGGTTCAGCAAATCAGGACTGTGGGGCTCTGTGGGGCTCTGGAGTTGCTCACCTCCATGCTCGCCGAGTCAGCTGCTCCATCAGCACTCACACTGCATCCTGAGTTATTTGTTGATATTTAAGTCTGAGCTCCTGGAGTCARGGGATTGTGTTTCCATTTTTCAAAACTCTCTAGTTTGTCATCTTGGTGCAATCCCTGCAACAGGAATCCTAAAATCCCAGAAAGCAAAAGAAAAATAAGACAAACCAAACATACTCCCTTTCCAGCACGGTGCTTTTTTGCAGGCTCATCTCTCTTTGGAGTCGTGCTTCAGGATTTCTGTATTTATTTTCACCAGAAGACAGCAATTCCTGCACTCCAATACTCATAAAAGAATAAACCCAGCTGATCCCAAACTGCTCAGGGAAAACTATGGCAGGGAGAGCGATTTGCCAAAATCTGCAGCAGTGAAAAGAATAAACCTCAAATGTCTTTGTTCCCAGTGCCTCCCCTGCCAGACAGACAACCACGGTCCAAACACTTGAGGGTTTGGTTGGCGTTTCTACTGTTATTGTTTGCTTGYATAAAATCAAAGTTTTCTTTCTTGCTATATCCAATGCCCCAAAGCCCCACCAGGGATGGGAGCTGTCATAGTTTGACCCTTGACAGASGCCAAGAGCCCCCACAGGCGACATCCCTCCTTCTCCCACTCGTGCTCCAGCAACAAAGAGTGGTCAATGTTCAAGACAAAGCTCAAGTCACAGCCCTTTTGCAGGGCTCCTGGGGGTCATCCCTCCTCAAATGGAGGCCTCGCATGTCACCTCTTTGGCCTCGGGTTTGACACCCTGAAGGACATGCCYTCACTAGTTCCCCTGCCACAGTGGAGCAGTGGGAGATAATCAGCTACTGCTATGAGAACAGTTTCCTCTAAGCATGAAGAGGTGGCCCTTTCCTCTCTGCGCCCCAATCCTGACCTTCTGAGGTCACCAGATTCCTCACAAGCACAGGGACAATGATGTTTTTGCAAAGATCCATGGAGAAGCCATCGACAGTGCATCGCTGGGACAGCTCGGCCGAGCAGGAAGCATTGTCCCATGGACGTGCCAGGACATCATCCAGTGCTTCACTGGGCAACTCAAAGGTGATTATGGCTACCCTGGGAAGCGGCCCCAGGTGACCAGCCACCAACCAGAGCTGATGATGGCCCTTCAGGGCTGTTTTCTGCTCCTGGGGGCTCTTCCAGCAAACCATCCATCCTCTCTGTGTCCCAGCTCCTTCCCCTGCGAGGAAGGACACCTCTGATGCACTCAGAGCTGTGCAGCTGAGCAGCGCCGCTGCCTGCGGTTAATACCCAGCAAAACTTCCAACCACCCTTCAGCCTCCCTTACCTCTGTGCTATCTCCCAGTGAAATTAATCTCTCCTATCTGCTCAGTCCAGCGTCTGCATCCCAGCAGAGACAACCTCAGCCTTGCCTCCCTGACCCCCTTTCCCTCCGACATGCTCGTGCAGACACATGTGCGCGGGAAGAGCGCCCTTAGCTCCGGAGGGGAGCCAGACGCAGAGGAAGAGCATTAGGTGGAATGAGAGATAGCAGAAGCACAGGCATATCAGACGTCTCCAGGCAAGATAACACGATAAATAATCAATCAATCCCTACAAAATCCTTAAGTGCTTGATGTATCCTCCCGCAAATTGAATCACTTCTTCTACCAGGAAGTTCTCTCTTGTAAATAAATGAGAGCAGAAATGGCCCATATTGAAAAATAATGTTGTTAAAACCACTGATTAAGTTTTACACAAGCATATGAGAGCAAACTAAAAGGTTTTAGCTTTTTAATTTAAGAAATGAGGAATATGATATAATTTCAATTTGTGATGAGATAAGATGTTCTCGATATTGTGGCTTCAATTGGATTATATCCTAATGTACTTTTATAAAGTGTCAGGCTAGCTGCAGATTAAGGTATGTGTGTAATATTCTTTATTAACAATTTAATGGACTTGCTTTCACTCTATCCATCTTAATCAGTGTTTCCAGTCCACCTGGGAGATCTAGTTAGTGCAGAACCTGAAACTCCAACCTGATGAAAGAGGGAACTCAGTGATCCGTCAGTGTCAAAAAACAAGAGGGAAGTACTGATAAAAGACTGTTGAGGATCATCTTTAACCTCCTGTCATCAGCACCACTCCAAAAGCTCTCAACAACTGCTCTTCGAGTCACTCAATGAGACATATGCCCTCCTCAGATCTTCATCCTTCCCCTGCCAGAATAATAAAGGGRCTTTTGGCAACAGGCAGAACTTCCCAGATCACAAAACGTAGTTGCCTGATCTCAAGGGACCTGCTCCTGTAATCCTATTTTACAGTCAAACACCAGTGCAAGAGCAGCCTGGTTGCGTGGACTCTCCAGCACTCATCCACAGTCTCTGCTCTGGTGCTTAGACACTTCCATCTCATTTCCCTCTGAAATTTATTCATGACTAGTTTGTATCAGCATGTTCTGGTATCAACATTGGCCTTTATCTTAACTAGCTCCTCTCCCTGCCTTGTGTTTATCTGCCTGTGCAATCACATCTCTCAACCTCCTTTCATTAGCCTAAAGAAGCTGTGCTCGTTTAGTTGCCTCTCGTAAAGGGACTTCCTGACACCTTCCCCACTCTTAATGACCTGGCTCTGCACCTCTTCCAATTTTCCAGACTGCACACACCACTCAAAGTCCCACCGTGCTTCCAGTGCAAATGCTTTCCCATCTCTTGGAAATGCGATCTYGCCCGATAGCTCCAAGAACCAAGGCGCTACCCCAGCCAGCTCCTGCTCTCCAAGCACCCACCTCTCCCACCCTCAGGCACCTCAGGGGGGTTAAGTCCTCCACCCCAACTGAGACCTTTCATCCTGCAGCTGTTTGGTGAGAAATTGCCATTTCACACACACCTCAGCCCACCACAGGGTGACCGGGACGGCTCGTGATGCGCTGCACGAGATCTCACCGCTGCCTGGTTCCCCACCTCCCCTTTCCCACAGCTCGGACTGCCATGTGCATGCACAAACAGGGAATTGGTGCACGGAACCAGGAGCAGCAGCATTGTAAATAATGGCCAATCGGGGGGGGGGAAAAAAAAGCATATACATCTCATCTCCTTTAATTCCCTTGCAATGCGATGATTCTGCAAGGGTGGGTCGGTCGTAGCTGCAGGTGCTCCCGGACGGGGGAGGAGCACAAAAATGAAGTTGTTTGCGGCTTTTGATTCCATCCCTGGAATTATTTACAGCTGCAGGCAATATTAAACTATGTAGAGCAAGTGTCCTCATTTACATGCTAATTCATTTATACCCTCTGGATTGATTTCTCCAATTCATTTTCAGCCCACTAACTCTTCTGATATGAATTATATTATCACCTCCAGAACAGCAGCAGGGAAATGTGACGAAGCCACCCCAGCTCTTCTGATCTCTAATTGCCCTCGCTGTTCGGAGCCGGCATGGCCAGCTGCAGCTTTGCCTCCTGGCTACCAGCACCCAGCTTCCTTCCATCTCCTGGAGAAAAACCAGCGGTGTGGCTCGGAGAGGGAATCATCCCACTGCCATCGCTTGTCTTATTCTGGGGAAGACCCAAGCAAGAGGACCTTGGGCTTGCTGCCTTTGGTAATCATTCCCTCTTCCTGCCCAGGAGGAGGAACCACCTCATTTGAGAGAGCAAAACTGAAGTCCATCTCTGTTCTGCAGAGGGAGGTCCTGGAGTCGTAAAGAAATTGAATTAATCCTCGATTTCCCAAAGGACTTTCTGAGGCTTCTCAGCTTTTGACAGCAGCCTCATGCCATACTGGACAGACAAGACACATTCCCAGTTTTCCCTGCCTTGGGAATGAGATACTCACCAGTGGAAAGGACACAGTGCCCAGAGGATGGAGAAGAACAGGGAAGTCTGTCCACGGGTAGCAGTGGCTGGAAGCAGTAGGGCTTTACTCCCATCACTGTCACTGACAGATGAGCGAGGTTTGGGCACCCTTTTCCAGGAGGCATATCCTAATGCACAGATGCCTCTCTGGAATCCCTGGTTGAGGTCTGCCAAGGTAACAGGAGAGAAAAGACCCATCTCCTGCACTATGCCTAAGCAGAAGGGTGAGTGTCCAGGACACCAGAAGGGCTTGAGAGAGGGGAGGGAAACCACCAGCAAATGAGGGAGGGCACATGCAGTGATGTGCGTGCAGTGCAGAGCTGCCCACACCCCATCTCCCTCAATATAACTGTGGAGTTGTGCAGGTTAAAACTCAGCTTCTGTAATGGGAAGGGTTTCATCAGCCACATCTCTAGCCATGACACTAGTTTTAGTCCTGGACCAAATGTACAGGTCAGATTTTGCTCAGGAAGTCCATCAAAACCCCACCCCTCTGCAGAACAGGACTTTTACTGTCCTTCCTCATGATGGTTCAGCATTTGACTTCTCATATTTCAAAAATATACCTTTTTTTTTAGAAATATTGACAAAATGAAGAMATTTTAAAATTAATATGACCTGTGGCATGGGTGGATGCCTCTTTAGCTGAAGATATCCACTGTTTGACCAAGCATTTCAGCACAGATTCCATTGCTGGTTATGACTGAATTCAATGTCAAGGATTGGGATACTCTCACCCTGCAGAGCACTGYCACATCTGCCTTCCCTGCAGCCAGATTTGGGTGAATCAGTCCTTTGGCAGGGACAAATCYGCCTGGCAGGATCCCTCTGTGTGTACCCCCCAGAGGTCACAACTCTGCTTTACAGACGGTGGTTAACCSAGGTGCAAACCCGACTGCAGCACCTGTGCGAGTCAGCAGCTGAGGAGCCCATCACCGAGAAGATGCTCAGCTGACAAGGCACCTGAGCCCGGACCACAGTGGTTCATTCTGGCCAGACACTTCCCTCTCCCTTTGGCCCAAAGTGTCATTCAGCACAGAAACCCAACTTGTGCGATAGTCACCAACACTGTGGTACACACAGACACATCCAAACTGGATAAACAGACACGGCATTTAGTATTTTAAAGACTTCCAGAA
Organism: Amblyornis subalaris; assembly: GCA_018881555.1. NCBI lineage: Eukaryota > Metazoa > Chordata > Aves > Passeriformes > Ptilonorhynchidae > Amblyornis > Amblyornis subalaris. Next base: position 5,274,218 of record JACAXG010000028.1, on the reverse strand, counting down.
GCCTTTCTATGGCCTAACTCATTCCTWGCTCATACCCAGCATCCTGTTTGCACAGCATGATCTGACAGAGGGACCGGACGATTCAGGACTGATGGAAGTTAAATGGGACCATTTCCCCTCCAAAATTCTGAGCAAAATGAAAGCTATAGAGAAATAAAGAGGGGTTTTTTTCCTGGCTGGCAGGGAAAGGACAGCTCTTTGTTCCTGATTTACATCATCTGAAACAATTAACTTTTGAAAGCCACAGTACCCTTTCCCTTGACATCGAGTGTTTATTATGCTTCAGACCATTCCAAATGAGCACTTGAAAAGGAGAGGGAGCCCCTCTGCCTCCTGATCACTGGAGGGAAGGAGAAAGTTGTCCTAAACAGAACAACAGACTGTCCCTTCTTAACAGCACTTCAAAGCTCGTCGGACAGGAAAATTGATAATTGTGTCAAGTACAGTTTTTCTAAACTTCATCATTTAGCGCTGAAAACTGGGCTATTGAATTCATATAGTTCTTTGATCAAGACCAGTTAATTAAGTTATTCCCTTGATATGACTCTTATCACTTTAGTGCCAGACCTACATCACACTTATGCAATTTACATCCTGGCTTTGATATGCATCGTATAAGCTTCCCAGACCACAATCACCGGGTTTCTGTGGATTCCCTGCTACCTTACCAGTTTCACCAATAGGATGGGCTACAGGTCAGTTATTAACAGAGAGATTGTGCATCCCAGAAGGCTCCTGGGTTTCTCTACTCCACGCAGCTTTCGGTGACTCCTGTCATTCATTCCCACCTGATACCTCCTGACCCTTCATCTTCACCGCCATCCCCCCTTCACCCTCTGCTTCTGACCAACCATCCAGGGGCTCTTTCGGCAAATCCTCCTCCTCCACACTTCCGCTTTCCACGGGAGAGTGACAAGCTCCAATTTAGGTCTCCACAGTTTTTCTTGGGCTTATCCCCTTAAACCGGATTAGCTAACGTCTTAATGCCAGTGACACCAGTCACAGCTCACCATCTGATCCTGCCTTTCAGGATTTGCTGCATCTATGCACTTTCCATTGCTAAACTAGATCCTCTGATCTTTCCTTCCAAGCCCCCCAACTCCCTGTCACCATCACCCTGACACCGTGGCCTGCTCGTTTTACTCCTCATATCTAGGAGATGCTCAGCTCTCCTCCTTTCCTCACCCAGCACTTCCAGGGTCTGAACTCTTCCAACTCACTGACAGCCTTTGCGCTTTCCCTGTTTTCATACCTACAACTTTCTCTTCTGGACTGTCTCCTTCACTTTGAGATAAAGGTCCCCTGGAAAACTCACAGCATCCCTTCCTTGGGCCTCCTTTTTCTTCCATATCAGATACAAAATCTTGAGGCTTTCTTCCCCAGTGCGTTTTACACACAAACCAGCCCACGTGGTGACTCCTCTTGCCTCTTTTAAACCCCCATTACAGATCCATGTTTTTTTCCAAGCACTCCTTCACGCTCCATCCATCTCCTCTGCAAGGCGGAGATGCTGCTGTAGCACTCTCCATGCAGCAGTGCTGAGCAGTTGCATCAGGAAATCCTTTTTCTCCCACCTCCATCCCTTTGCCCCAGACCAGCTCATAAACATCTTAGGGTCAAACCAAGTATTTCATCGAACTGTCTGTCCTGATCACCTCTGTGTTCCGGAATTTTAGCTGATCCCCTGCCTTCTGGGTGGAGGTGAGGGACTCTTTTTAGCCCAGGAAAACAAGTATTATAGGGCAAGAACCAGCCTGCATCTCCTAAAGTGGTTCTGCACCTGGCACCCATGTGTGACCAAGGGAAGAGAATGTGTGATCTGCAAATTTCTGTCATGGTTCTTCCCTGCTGGGATGTGATGGAGGAACCACTGGGAGCAGTGTGAAGGAAAGACAGGCAATGGTGGGCCCTGGTGTTTGGCCTTCTCAGTCCCACCACGCCTCTGGGTGCTCCCCAGCATCCCCACCATGGCTCGCTCTGGTTCCCAGCTCGCTGCATGATGTAAAACCCAGTCACGTTCTCTGTATTGATCAGGCTGTCCCTCCACACACATGTTTCCTTTGTCCCCCCTAAAATAAAACCCCAACTGAGAAGAGTCACCAGCTGGAGTTTAATTTCAGACTCCAAGGCATATCTGGAGCCAATTTGCAATGCGCTTACTCCGAAAATCGCCCTCCCCTGTGACGCCTGACAGCTCCAGACCACAGTCCTGCTCTCAGCTCCGAAGGAAAAATGTTTTAATTTGTCACAAACCAATTATAGCGTCTCATCTATCCCTGAATTACTCATCTTGGCTACAGTCTAGGACAAAGGGCCCCTCTGAGAGGAGATTAGACATGGATATTAACAAGAGAAAAAGTGTCCACTGTCTCACCTTGCTGGGGACGYGGCTTCCAACGAGACAGGAAAAGGAAACCCCTCCTGACTGACAGCCGGAGGGAGGGCTCCCATCCCACAGCAAATCCCTCGTTTCACGCGGAAGAATAGTCACGACAAACTCCGTATTCAAATAATATTCATGCATGGCAGATAACAGAGTCACGGCTGGCAGAGCTGCAACATGAATATAAATAACCTTCGCTCCCTCGGCTGCCGCTGCCGCCGCTTCGCCACGGAGCCGGGGCGTGGGTGAGGGGGTGTCRGAGCAGTGCACGGGGTGGGGATGCTCCAATGGATGCACTGTCTCCTGGACAGCCTGAGCTCCACGTGCCACTCCTCTGACGAGGCCGCTTTCCCTTGAGCCCTGCACTAGGTTGGAATGCTCTCCCATGGACTCCCAGCAGAGCGGTCCTCTCCAGCCACCTCCTCCCATCCCAGCTGCCAGGGTGGCTCTCACAGGGCACACCAGCATCCCTGAGAGTTCTTGCTTTGGACCAGACCTAGTTTCCCAGGCTCCAAGCCACTCTGTATCAGTGTTCCTTCCTTCCCYTCCCAACCCTGCACTTTCTCCATATCACTGCTCCTTCTTTCCCTCCCTAAACCCACGCTGGTCTCAGCTCTTACCCTTCAACCCAACAGCTGAGACCAGGGTGTTACCTTCCAAGCTGAGACACAGCCTTGAGGACACTTTTGGRCTGTCCCATCTCCTGAGCAGCTCAGCTTCTGATCATCCAGCTGGAAACAGGAGGTGAACACTCAAAAGCAGCACCCAAAGCTCTCATGGACAAGAAGCACTTTGCATGTACAGTTGCAACGGTGATGAGTCCCAGCCGCTTTGCTCAGCAGCAGGGATGAAAAGCTGTGGGCAGAGTTGGCCTCTCAGTCAGCTGGAAAAGCTGGATGGSTTGCAGCTCTGTCTCAAGGCGACTCAAAGCATCAGAAGGCAGCCACAACACTCCCTTCCTCCCCATGCTCACTGTGGATCAGCTTCTTACTTGGATGAAGAGGGAGACGATGAAAGCCGATTTCCCTTTGTGCTCATGGCAAATAATTTGGAGAATTCCCCTTGTTTACTCAGAACTGTTAATGATGCGTCAGAAATTACCTCGGAGATTGTAATTAAAGAAAACGGCAGAAGAGAGAGACATACACACACACACACACACACACACACAGAGCCTAATCACAGCTTCATCTGCACGTCTGGAAGTGCCAGAGCTGACAGCAGCTTCCCCATCACCCCAAGCCTGCAGGAGGATGCCCCAAGAGCCTCCTGACTGGCAGAGGCTCAGGGGTGCAGCCTCCAGGCCCTGTGCAGCCCCCGTSCTCCTCTTCAGCTACAGAGAAAGCAGTGGCGGCACTCCAGGTATCCAGGAGCTGGCGAGGCCACGAACCCAACTGGAGGCCATCAGGAAATGAGCAGGAAGCTCAGCCCCCTAAAACCCATCTTGGAAGTGGAGCAGCTGACCTAGAAGAGTAATTAAGCTCTCAGTCATCACTGAAATGCACAGACCCACATCCTTACAGCAATGTATCTGTCAACCCCCTGCCAGCCTGACCTCGGGGCTCGGTGTCTGGTGGGGCTGGAGCAGAGCACAAACAGCCCTTTCTCATGGAGAAGGGAGAGGAATTTGATTCCCATTCGGTTACAGGAGGGTGCCTGGATTGCCTAATTACTCAGGGGTGATGGCTATGGAGAGCCAGTCAAGAGCTGATTTCCCAACACCCTCCCTGCTCAGTCCGAGGGCCAAATCCTCTTGYTTTGCCTTCTGGAGCACTTCCACGGGGTGAGCAAAGCTGCTTGTGCCAGGAGAGCAAACAGGGGTCAGGCAGGGGAATCAGCTCAGCTAAAAGCAGCCAGCTGGAGAAAAGCCATTCCCTTTCTCCACCTTAGCCAACAGCTTAGTTCTCCTAGGGCTCGTTTCAAGCACTGGATTAGGAGAATGGTGGAATTGCAAATCCTATGAGTCCCAAATTCAAGGTAGAGGAAAGATGAACAAGCTGGGTCATCTTCATGGTCACCATGAGCAGCTGTCAGGGTGTGCAGGAGCTGTGGGACAGGCTGCACAGGCTGGTATACCCTGGCCACAGCCAGACAGCATTCCATCGATGCAGACAAGTTTGGGACTCTGGGCAAGGTGTGTGTGGATCKCGACTCCACTATTTATCCTCTCTTTGGTGTAGAATAGCTGAGGTCAGKCTTGCAGTCAGCCTCACACCAGCCCACAGCCTCCCATTCCCAGTGGCATGGCGAGGCAGGCTGGGCTCCTGTCTCYACTCACACTCTTCAGTATTTTTCTACCTAGAGACCACTTAAACCTTTTAAACCCACACAGCATTTCCAGGTGAGCCTCATATCCCCTAAACCATAGTTACCATCTCAAAGATTCCAGATGGGAGAAGCAAGTTTTCCCTTCAAAACCTCTTCCTGGAGCACAGGTGTACAACTGCCTGCTGTCTGGGAGCAGTTGGCCTCCTCACAAAAGCAAACCCTACAGCAGGTCCAACCATGCACTAYTGCCACCACAGGGCCCTGGGATTGTTCTCCTTGTTATCACATTCCTATGTAGGCCCATTTCCTTCAAGGTGGGCAAARGCTGAAGAGGGGAGGATGTGTGGATGATGCTGCCACTCTCCAAATCCATGCGGACTAAACTTCTTGAGGCTGGAGAATCAGAGCCTGAAAAGATGAAAGCCYAGCAATAAAGACAGCCTGGGATAGCTCATCAGGAAGGGTGTTCCTCTCCTTCAGCAGAGGTGATTTCAGCTCCCTTCCTCTCAGCTGGCAGCCCACTAAGGCAGGTTTAGTTCTGGGGATTTGCTGCTACTGGCCAGGTCTAGAAGAGGAGACCTCCTCCTTCCCCTCATGTTTATACACAGCCCCAGGAAAGAATGAGCTTCCTGACCAGCAGACCAGGAAGGCACAGCCTGCCAGCCCCTGTGGTCAGCATGTCCTCCCAAACCAGTTTGTCTTCCCCTCTGGGTGAGCAGTGTGGTGACAGAGCCTCTGTCAGCCTTTCACCCGGTGACACTGCGGTTCTGCCACCCAGGTCACCGATGCCATAGCACAGCTCTGGCAGAACAAGCTCTGCCTCTCTATGTGTCTCTCCCACATCCTGCTGGCCAGGCTGAGACCCCACAGGCTTTGGGACGTGCATGATGCTAAAGCAGCAAGGGGGGAACTGCACTTACCTGAGAGTGGGGGCGAGTTTGGCCTGAACAAAATCAGTGAGAAATGTCTTGGTGCTGCTGCTTCCCCAGGATGTGCAGTTGTCCTGCAGGCTCTGGGCAGGGGAGTTGCTCCATCACAGGAACACCAAACTCCAGAGAGAGACAGTGTTCACAGTGACCAGGACAGTCCATACCCAGTATCCCAAAATCACACTGGGGTGCTGAGATTTGCTCCAGAAATTCTTTATTGGGCAAAAGCATACGCAGGTACGGGTCGTCCCACCACTTGTACACACATGGCACCCACTGTGTGCACCAGGAAGCCTCTCGGGCACTGGGTCCCACCCCGAGCACATCCCTGCCCGGGCGGAGAGTCCCACTGCCACCTCGTGGGAAAGGGATGCATCGCCTCGGCTCTGCCGCCGGCACAGCGGGAGCAAACCTCCTCCAGCAAAACCCCTGCTCCTGCTCGGGAACAGGCCCCGGAGAAACCTCGAGTACCTGCTGTGGAGGGAGGAGGTCCACACATACCAGAGGCAGAGGCATCGTGAATTCATCTGATCTTTCCATGGCTATCTCCATCCCTGYTCCCCAGGTTGACCAGGAAGAGAGGGTGCCCCCAGGGCTGGCTGCAGGCACTGGACTGAGGGAAGAGTGGAAAGACTCGCTGCCAACAGCCCAGGACCTGCTCCTACACTCCTGGTCTCGCCAAGGTGAGCCACAGCACCCCTTGAGGGCACTGTCTGTCCAGGGATGGAGCTCATGAATTGAAATATAGGACCCATGCAGAAGACTCAGGGGTGAGGCAAACCCGTTAATTCCTTTGTGCTCCCAGTTAGCACCAGGTTATTAAAACAAGAGTTCTGTTCATTTTCATCAGGACGGGCCACAGACAATGAAAACCCTGCTTCACTGTGCAGTCAGAGAAATAAGGAAGCTGCAAATCTCCCCCACAGAGGGAATGAAGCAGTGAGCAGCCCCTCATGGCTTTGAGAAATCAGCCTACGGCAACTTCCAAAAGAAGTCTGGAAACAAATCACTATTGCTGAAACTGCTGTGGGCCGAGGACATCCCACCCCACAGACACAGAGGTGGTTCTGCTCTCTGCTGCCCTCAGCTGCGGGGCCTGCAGCTCCAGTTTGCACTGGTGTGATAAAAGGGAAACCCTCAATCCCTCTTGCCCCGTAGCATCTCCCTCTCTGCATCTCTTATCCTGGCCGAAGAGCCACAGCACAAGCAGGGAGGGAGGAAGGGAGGGACAACGGCCCTTCCACAGCCCGGCACAGTGTCCTGGGTGCAGCCCTGGTGACAGGAGTGGGGCACTGTGGGGTGCCATGCAGGGCCATGCTCCTGCATTCAGAACTGTAACGACCCGAGCACTGGGAGGGCAAACTGAGCTCTGCCTTTCTGAGCTGGCAAAAAGGCTGAAGCCAGCTCTGAGCTAGAACCAGAGAAGGAAAATAGTCTTAAAGGTCCATCTGCTGGGAAAGGTATCCTTGGGCCCCATACCAGGGCCAGAAGGGATTCACACTGTCCCTTTGGTCAGCAAACCAGCAGTCTCCATGTCAGGGAGCAGAGGAGCCTCTCACAGTCCTGCACAGCTCCAGGAAAACAGCACTAAGGAAGGACCACACCTTTTGTGGGCCTCTCTGGGCCACTCGGCATAGGAACGTCACTCCTGAGCTTTACTCTTATTTTTTCTGCTTCCATATTTTGGACAAGCGGAACTTGTTCTTCTTCCTGTCTGGCTCCTGGCTCTCAAGAGATCCATCTGCAGGAGAAGGAGCAGACACAGAGTAGGTTGAGACCCACAGCCCCAGTGTCCCCCCAATGCTGCTCTGTAAGAGGAGAAAGGGCCCTTACCCAACTTCTGGATCATGTCTGCCAACATCTGGTCCTCCTCTTTCTCTCTGTAATGGAACAGCACGGTATTAGAAAACTTTGCTGTGCTCATGACAAGCTGGTAGACACCAAAACCCACACAAATACTGCTCCTTACTCCCCAGTCAGAAATAACTAACCTCCACAGCATACCCTGAGCAGGCTGCAGGAAAACACCCAGCAGTGAAAGTCTTAGACATTAGCAAATTCCATCTGGTTCCCTTGAAAGCAAGGGCCTGTGCGGGGATTTCCAGACCTTCTCCCCGCTGGTCGATGAATCATCAGAGTTCATGGAGTGTGAAACACCACCACACCCGAGGACATGAATGAAGTTGAGACACAGTAGCCCAGGGTGCTACCGAGGTGCTGACTGCCATTGAGGACAAGCACACTGCTATCCCCACCTTGTCCTGGGGATTAATAGAATTCGTGAGCTGGAGTTGGTGCTCCGCGGTCAAGAAATGGAGGCTATTCTCAGCATCAGGAGGCACAAATCCAGCTACTTGACACAGCAGTCTTCCTTAGAACTTGGGAAGGATCCAGCTCTTGGCTACAGTTGTTCTTTCACTTGCTGCAGCAGATGAGCACATTCCCAACTTCAAGTTCCCAGATTCCTCCTGCATCTCCCAGACTGCCTCCAGCCTGCCCATCTCCAGCCTCTCCCTCTCCTCCCCTGCATTCCACATTTTCACAGCCCTCGTTCCCACAGCAGCTTTAGGTTGAGAGAGCAGTGAACAGGGCTGTGGTTCTCATCTCTTTCCAACAGCTCCCAAGGATGCAAAGACAGCAGCATTTATAACAAGATGGTTGATGGCAGGTGACCACCCACCTCTCATGGAGCAGAAGTCTGGACTACAGCCATTCATCCACCCCTACAGCCTGGGCAGCAGTGGAAATATAATGGAAATCTTGCCTAGTGTTGGCTCATTTCCCACCATCTGAGGGCCCTCACCTGAGTCTGTCCTCATCCAGGCAATCCACAATATTATTCCGATCATTCACTATGTTTAGGTACGACTCCAGCAGCTCCTTCTCTTGCTCCTTGTCCCTGGCCGTCTTCAGTTCCTCTGCACAAGACAAGGGAAGCCCATCTCACAGCTACAGGCAGTACCTCCCCACTGTGACTCTTGCCTCCACCCTGCTCCAGGAAGTCTAATTTTATTATCCTCACACTCAGGGGCACATCCTACACCCCCTCACAAAGCAGAGGTGGGTTGGACGTCASAGGGAGTCTGCACCTAACAGGGGACAGTGCAGTCAGGGGACACCCACAGTGCACCCGCRGTCCCTGGCAGTGCCTTCAGATCTGAAGGACATCCCAGGGCTGGCACACAAAGTGGAGGCTCCTGTGGCCAGCAGGACTTGTAGTGTGGCCAGTCCTTACCTGGCTTGCTCATGAGGCGTCGCAGCTCCATCTCAATATTCCACTGCTGCTCCTCCAGGTTCTGCTGCTTCATCCTGGAAGGAATGACAGAAGTGATGACTTACTGCCCTGCCATGCCCCAGGGTTGAACCCTTCTTGTACCATGCTAAAGCCTCATGTCTGTGTTGCCCAGCACCTGGGCAGGGGCTGATGGGTCAGGGGAAATCTTCCTCCACCACRTTTCTGAAGTTTCCCTCCTCACAAGCTCTTCCCAGACCCTGGGTGCCCAAAGGCCCACCAGCTCATACATCAGGGTGCTGGCAGTTGTCCCAGAGACACCCTCGACCCTCCTCATCCCACCAACTGGCACATTATTGTTTTGGGCTGCCACACTCCATCTCCTTCACTGCTCACAGGTGAAGTGCACAAGCCGATGGGTGAATTTGTGGTTGTACTCACTTGTACATCAGCTCTGACTCCTGTCTGAGCAGCAGCTGTTTCTCATGGATCAGCTTGAACCAATCCACCATAAGGGCATCCTCGGACTCATCTAAGGAGACAAAGGGCAAGACTCCTTCAGAAACTGCATCAGTTCAGCCCCCTTGGCCTGAACACACAATCTCTTGAGGGAGGGCCTAGGATGACTTATATGAACCACAGGCAACCCCAAGTGAAAACGGGTGATCTCTGGAACTCCTGGGTATAAGGGATGCGGGTCAATCCCGGTGGATTCAAGGAAGCTGCTCACAGATACTCTGCTACATGACACCCAAGCTCATCTTCCAAGTGGCTGCCTCAACTCTGCCCTTCTGCAGAGTTCACCCACTAAGCCTTGTGAAATTGGAGCCAGCCATGATGGCCAGCCTGGCTTGGGATACAAAAGCCAGATCAATAGTGGCCTTCCATTCCCAAAACTCTCTGATCCTCAACCAAATTAACACAAGACATTGCTCAAAAAATATATTATGAAACAGCCAGGGAAGGTTCAAAATACCCTCGGCTTTATCTTGCTGTACCAGGTATCTCTGGCAACCTGGTGTCTCACACRTAGCCTGAGCTCCTGGAAATGGAGCCAGGAGTGCCCAGGAGGAGGACATGAGCCTCACACCTCCCCAGCACAACAGAGCTGGCACCAGGTCTCCTTTACCTCCCTCGCAGGCACGCAGCTGCTTCTCCAGATCCACTCCTTTCAACTCCAGCTCATCCAGCTGCTTCTCGATGTCACGAACCTTCTCCTGGATTTTCTCCTCAGGGACGTAGTCTGGGTGCAGCTAGGAAAAAAAATGTAGGACCAAATACAGCTCAGTGCCCTCAGATCACAGGCTGAGGTCACAACAGAGATGGGAAAGGGCATAAAGAGCCCAAGTGCAGAGCCACAGCCTGGGAAGACCAAGTCAGCAGAGGTGCAGAGCTGGATGCTCACAAGAGTGGTGGCCACTGCAAGGCTGTGACACATCTGCTCTGTGTGGTAACTGCCCCCACACCTGACAGTCCATAGACATTCTCCCTCCTTCGCTGAGGGATTCAATGCCTACCATAATTTTGTTTGGCTCTGTCTCATTCCAGCTCCCATTGTCTCCCTGCATGGGAGATAACTGGCAGCCCCTSCACCTTGTCTCTGCCACAGAGCCTTTCACCCTTTCCCTGGGAATCCATATAAACCCTCCCAAATAGACAAACTTAGATATATCTGGACAAGCACTCCAGAAGGATATCCAATAACCCCAGCCTGCTCCCCCTACATCTGGTTTCCAGCCATACCTTGGTTGGGGACACCACTTGAGGCTTGCCTTTGCTTTTTGGATCAGAGAGTTTAACTAGAAGGGAGAAAAAAAATCAAACAAATAATGTCAAAACAACCTTCAAATAATTTTATGGTGTGGGACAGTGCCTACACCACCAGAGCACAACAGGTCCCAGCTACCCCAAGGTCACAGATGATATACATGCATCCACACGCCTCACCAAGGTGAGAGGTGTGTCCTCACAGCYTGATTCACTCCTTGTGGCTTGTGACTCAGGTCACAGGTTGCTGCTTTCATGCCCAGGGTATAGACAGTCACCTAATTCAGGTGTGACTTTGGAACTTCCACCCAAGAGTACTGACTTCCATGTTCATTCACTATCTTGTAAAAACCCCAAGATATTTGTTGTGGCAAACTCCACCCCATATAAAGCTTCCAAAAGATAGCAAAGAAAGACTGGGTTATTGTCACAGGAAACACCAAGACATACTAAAAATGTCCCTCTAGTGCTCTTTTACAATGGAGTATCAGTAAAAGTGTCCCTCTAGTGCTCTTTTACAATGGAGTATCAGTAAAAGTGTCCCTCTAGTGCTCTTTTACAGAAGAGTATCAGTAAATACTGATGAAACAAAGATGGTCTAGGGGACCTCAGCATAGGTCTCAGGAAACTAAGGTTCAGTTCCTCTCACAAAACACTTCCTAGGCGAGAAGTCCCTTAGGCCCCGCTATACAGCATTATTTAGGCCCTGGACACCTATTAAAATCAATCCTTAAGCAACGTGTATTTGTTCCACTGTGCCTCAGCTTCCCCTGCCCAACTGTGCTGCAAGGATAACTACAGAAGAGTGTGAGGTATTTGGATACCCGAGGGGCTGGGCTGGATAATTACCACAGAGAGAGAACAGAGGCGTACGTGGATGATGTGATAAGGAAGGAAAACTCTACTATCAGAAGAGCAGGGCTGTAACAAAGGCAGCAGCAATGCAGGCTCAGCACACACAAGGAGAAAGACAGGACAGACAGACTAKGGGAGCCTCCTGAGGGTCTCTGGCAACTGAGGAAGAGCTCAAGGACAGCTCTCCAGCTGCCCAGCCCTTGCTCTATTGTGCTTTCTAGGAAGAGTGCAAAAGGAGAAGGTGCTGGAGGTGGCTGTGTTGTTCCTGCACTGCTGGCCTCCGTCAGGGATCTCTTCCTTCTGCATGCTGCTAGTTTGCAGCCCTGTGCACTGCCTCCAATTCACACTTCTCTTAAAGGTTGCTCCAAAAGGGACTTGGCCTGCCATGTCCTGTCTGCCTAAACAACACTTCCCTCTCCCAGCTCAGTCCTGCATCTCCAGGCTCCTCCTGAGTGACCTCTGCAGCACCTCCAAGCAAGGCAGAAAGCTGCACCACTGATGGTGAGAAGGCCATGGTCACTGGAGGGGAAGAGCCGGTAAAATGACACCCTGTGACCAGCTCAGGATCTGATATCCCCTGATACCCTCAGGTTCTGGCTTGACAGACACAGGATGGGTTGGCTGCCTGCCAGCCAMCTGGAAGTAGGACAGTTGGCAAGAAAACCTTGGAGCCTTCCTTTCTCAACAGAAAACACTACCTACACCAAAGAAAACAAATCATCTACAGAAATGCTCACCATCCACAGCCCCACACAGCTGCCAGGACTCAGGGCAGGAACAGCAACTGACTGTTCTCAGGGTCTCTCYGAGTGCTGAGGTAAAGACCTACATAGAGGAGAAACAAGTCTGTCCCTAAGCCACAGCCTGCCCAGTGACAGCAGCAGGAACCAGCCTTTCAGGTGTCGGGCTTGGGCACATGGGAAAAATGGGGTGAGACTGCTGGGAAAGTTTCCCAATGGCACTCCCCCATGGCAATCGTTAAGCTTTAGAAAGGCGGATATAAACGCGGCCTCCCTTATCTGAACAGCTCACTTCCTGGCAGAGACAAAAGCTGAGCCTTGGGGCTAAGTCTCAGGACTGAGGAGCTGGAAAGTTTTGGGAAAACGCTGGCAAAGGAGGCACACTAAACCTTTAAAAAAGACAACACAACTGGAGTTTGAATATTTGGTAGCTGTCAGAGGTGCTGGCTAAGGACAACGCTGGAAGCAGCTAACAAACACTAAAGCATGAGGCCACTGAGCCTCGGGACCCATCCTGCTTGCTCGAAGACAAACAGCAGGGGCAGGGCTGAGCSCTGCTGCAAGGATCTTCTACTCCAGACAAGTAAGACAGAGCTCGATGGGGTAAGGAAAGGGAAGACAAAGAAACTGAGCAAACAGGACAGCAGCACACATCAGGTTAGTTCCAGAAAATTTCATTAGCGTTGTGGTGGGATATGTCAGAGCAAGGATAACTGGGCAATGGAGAAGAGGTGCACAGTAAAGCTGTGGCTGAAGAAACAGGACTAAGAAACTGGATTAAGAGTAGGGACAAACTGGCCAGAACTGGTCAGGACATCTTTGAAAGTCCAAGAAACAGCAGCCTTGGCTGCTGTTCCTGTGGGTCCCGCCAGCTGGAGTCTCTGGCTGACAGTTCTCTGCATTCCTTTTACTTCCTAAAGCCACTCAACTGAAGAGGAACAGAGACATCAACTAGATYCCAGTTCCCCAAATTAGGAGATGGTCCTCTTCATAGCACTGAGTCTAAAGAATGACAGGGCAGTGACCTTGAAAAATCCCTATTTCAATTTCTTCCTTTCCCACTGAATTCTCTGGCCTTGCTGCTTCCTGCTTAGGCCAAGCTGGCTAATAAAAATTAATTACACAGATTTTACTCTCGTGACAGCAGCCACAGGATTAGCCACAGAAAACTCAGGGACACATACCCCATACTGACCACTCAGGCTGTTCYCTGACAGTGCAGAGGAGTGAGTGACTCTAGTAAGCAGAAGAGATCTTACATGTAGCAGTGTTTGTCTTCAACTGGTTGCCATCTTCCTCCTTCTTGGCAGAGCCCCCAGGATCTTCCCAGTCTTGCTTTGAATTCTGACAGCTCCTGACAAGATCTGAGCTGGGGATCAACAACTTCTTTACAAATACACCAGATGAAACTAGATTAAGAAGCACAGACAGATTTTGGGTAAGAAATTTCAACCTTCATCTCATAAAAATCCCTCTATTGCCCAATGTCTCTGGCATTCATCACTAGCCAACTCCATTTCCAGTCCTAATCCTCCTCTCTTGATGATAATGAAGGGCTAAAGCCCAAAGTAAACAGGGAAGAAACACTGATTACAAGGCCAGAGTAAGAGGACAATAAACAGTTGGGAACCATCACCAAGATTTCTCAACATTACACAGTCATGCAAGAGAGTAAGTGAAATCTTGCTGTCTGTCTTGCAGAAGAAGGGAACCCTATGAAGAGTCAGTCCCTCTCCTTGGGGAAGGACGGCTCTCCAAACAAAGGCACCACAGGGCCAAAGCAGGTGCAGAGAGCAAAGATCCCTGCAAGCAAGGCACAAGTCTCCACCAATGCATTCCTCACATGTGCCTTGCAGCACTAATGCCTGTCCCCTTCTTGAGGAGCAAAATGRGGGCAAAACTTTCATCCTTCATACCAGAGTTCTGCTTTACTGGTGGGGTAACTAATGGAATTGGCTTTGTCTCCTTGTGTGCTGGGCTCCCTGTTCCAACCTGGGAGCTATCAGTAGGTTTCTTAGAGCCATCCTGGTCTCTGCAAAGAAAAAAGACAAAGGTAGGAAACCATCTCTCTTGCAGAATGGTCCACAGGAAAASTTCTGGACATCCTGGGCTGGATCTCCATCTGGGATGGTCACACTTGTTATGGAAACCCACCAGCTCTGAGATACTCACTTGTTGGCTACAGGCTTCAACCGAGATCTCCACCCTGCTGGGCTCTCAGACTTGTCTTCACCAACAATTGTGCTTCCTGAAGAAGGAACATAGCAAGGTAAATAAAAATAAACAAGAACAAGATCAAAAACATCCAATAAAAGGAAACAAGACCGATTTGAGTCTCAGGAGAATCTTAGGAGATAAGCCATGCACTGGGRCAGATACCACGATGTTACTGCAACAAACCAGCACCAGCTCAACAAGTTTAACATGGACAGATTCAGATACAATAGGTAGTAAATARTCTCAGTGGCATTTTGTCCCTTTCAGATCAAATGCTTTAAAACCTACACAGCTACAGAAACACAGCCACAGAGTAAATGAACAGGTACATTCAACAGCAATACAACACAAAGAGCTCAGATCTCAGAGACCAAAGGCTGGGGCAGGAAGAGGGAGAGACAAAAAAATTCCACAAAGTCACAGCAAACTGCAGACAGACACTGCTTCTGGCCCCAAAAAATACAGGCCACCTGGAAGTGCCTGAGACACTAGGAACCCCCAGAGTATCATCCCTTGGCCCACTGCTAAATTACCATAGTAGAAGCTTGGTTGAAAACAGACAAAGAGGCTGGGTGAGCCCCAACTGCAATCCAAAAATCATCCCAAAGCTCTGGCAAGGTCTGTCTGGGATAGTCCACCACCATGATCCCAATGTTTGATGACAGCAAGTAYGACTTCAAATACCTGGAGACCCTCATAGTAGTAAAATTCACTATGCTAAAGGGAGCAACTGCACAGGGATAAATGGAGGTGTGTTGAGCCCCACAACTCAGAGAAATCCTTACATGGTGGTACAGACAGAAAGGACAGGAGTCATGGACACATTTGCTGTACTGGTCCAAGAGGAAGGCGTAAAGTCGGAGTGCTGTGTCCAGGCAGAGCTGTGTGAATCACTCATCCTCACCTTTGATGCCTTTTGACTCTGGCTTGTGCACAGAGTCAGCAGCTTTGCTGGCAGCCTGGCTCTTGGGCACAGGGTCTGTAATCTTTTCCTGCTTTGGTGCTGTGTACCCTGTTTGGCTGGACTGTGCTTTTGGAGCTGGACTCTGAGAACTGGTGGGAGAAAACTTGCCACTGCAAAAAAGAACAACCTAGTGAGTTTTTTTGAAAGGATGGACCTTTTTATTGGCCTCTGTTCCAAAGATTTCTATGTGTCTCTCTACATGCCTTTAAAACTGAGCCACAAAAGCAGTCAGGACAGAGGGAAGAAAGATGCAASGGCTTCTCCAAATTATCCCAAGGARCATCTTGSCAGTAAAAAGGGAAAGAGAAATAGTGCTTACCTGCTAGATGCTGAGGAGACAGCAGAACTGAGTCCCCCTGGCCTGTTTGGAGAAGTGTTTGATCCAGACAGAGCTTGTATAATATGGTTACGTGCCTGATCCTTCCCAGCATTCCCTCGACTGACCTCAGCAGTGGTTCTGGCAGGGGCAGTTTTATCAGGGCCATGGGGAGACTGGACTTGTTTTTGAGTGTCAGAAGTTTTATTGCTGGAGGACTCCAATGACCGAAAAAAATTTTCTCGGGCTTGCTGTGTTTTTGTTGCAGAGGATGTCCAAGGAGGCTTTGATGGGCTGCCTGCATGGTGATCTGCTTTAGTCCCCAAAGAGGCACCTTTGCAGTTATCTGCTTTATTTACAGCTGAGGAGGACCATGGAGTATTTACACTTTTGAAGCCAGAGCTTCCAGAAGATGAAACAGATGGTTTGGTTGAATTAGTGAGGCCTTCCTGGCTGGGTTTCTTCAACACCTGCTCTGGTTTCTTGGGTTCTGCTGCTTTCTGGAATGCCCTGGCAGCAGGAGGGGCTGGTTTACTGTCAGGTTTGTTCCCAGTACTGTGGAGACCGGAGATCTGGACATTGTCTGGCTGCTGGTGGCTGGTACAGATGAACGTGCCGGGCTCAGGCCCAGCTTTGTAGCTTCCAGGAAGAAGCAAGTTCCAACACTGCCTGCACCTGTGGACACAAAAGTCTCAGGAAACATCCTCCAGTGTGCTGGGAGACCACCGACACACATCTGGGAGTGCAGGCAGAACTCCACTGTCCACAGGACAGTGAAGGTACCACACTGGCAGTGAGCAAACCCTGTAYGCACATTTCTCAGGCATCAGAACAGGTGTTGTTGATAGTACAGCCTGAAGTAGGAAAGGTGTGGATGAAAAAAGACCTGTGCAGACAGTTTCCCTTACACACAGGTCAAGAGCAAGCCCAGGTTGCCTCCATTCTGAAAAAAGTGTCTCACACCACTCTCTCTCCAGTCCCAAAGGAACCAGGCCGGCCCTCTGTGACCCCCAGGGCTGTGCCCCCATTTGGAAGAGCTGCTGTACCTGAAGCAGTTCCTGTGATAGAGCTTCCCATCCACCAAGTAGCGCTGCACCAGGTGCACGTGTTTCCCACAGACCCCACAGCTGCTGCTGGGGACATTCCCACTCTCTGCCAGGACCCTTTTCTGTGGGGAGAAGCACTGGGTGAGCAGGCAGGACCATGGCTCTGGGTACAGCTACAAACCTCCCAGGCATGCGAGCGTTTGGCACGCACAGCCAGGACAGAGAAGTGATATCCAGGAAATGCCCTCTCTCTCTAACCCCTTGATCAAAGGAAGTAGAAAAGCCCTCAGAGGGACAGAGTATGAGGAGCATATTCCCACAAAGCCAGAGGACCAGAGTGTCCTGTCTGCCTGTAGGAAACTGAAATGCAAAGGTCTCTGATTTAAATTAGCTGGGAAAGGGCTTCCCTCCTACTCTTTTTTCATCCCTACTCTGCTTTGAGACTGTTTCCAAGAATTGAATCAACGTTTTCTAGCTAAAATAATACTACAGCCTGTTAAAAATCTCCATCCCCAGTATCTAGGAACAGCATATGCATGTCCTAAGACACCCATGTCCTGTTCATGATGTATCCAGGCTGACTGATGGTTTTCCAATGAGTCCCACCTCAATCTGTGCAGGAACCAGACCTCTGGATTAAATCCCTCATAGCGAGCAGAAAATCTAGAGACTCAGTCCTTACCAGCAGGAGCCTTGAATTAGCCCAATACTCTCTATCTCACCGACCAGATTTAAGGTATAAAGAACACTCAAACCCACATTTCTTACCGGGGTAACTGGGGAGATTTCCTTTGGCTTAGCTCTGGCAGGTGGGTGGGCAGGAGGCAGTTTTGGTGGCACTGTCTTAGGAGGAGGCTCTGAAGCAGTYTTCTTCCCAGGATGCTGCTCTGGAGATTCAGAGGAAGGACGCTTGATTCCAGCCATGCCTCCAACTTAAAAAGATGGAAAAGAAGGGAGGCTTTTTAACAAAAGTTAAGGAAAACTCATGGGTTTAGGAATTATATCCAAAATWAGAACATCCAAAGGTGCCTGATGGATAACATGCAAAGCACACAAGGAGACAGAGACTCATGAGCAGCTCTGTACTGGACTGTGGTGCAAGAGGCAACAAGCAAATTTTAACAACATTCATCTGAAACTGATTTTCCTCTTCTCAGGGAATTTCCTTAAGAGGAATGAAAAAGTGGAGAAATGCAAATCACCATCCATCAACGGTGAGAACAAGACTTTGGGTTTTCAGTTCCAGCCMACGGTTTGGCTGGAACTGATCCCGACTGAAACAGGCCCTGCTGGAACAGGCAGAGGTGTCATGGCCAAGGAACTGAAGCCCAGAGGGTTTGCTTCATACAAGTTGCTGTGCTCCAGACTTCCTRCAGACCCTGAGCCTTCACTGCTGCGGGTGTCCACCTCACATCCCAGCTGGRACTCTCACAGAGCAAACAGCCTTGTTGAATGCTGATAAGATCACTAAAAACRGGCAACTCTATGAAGACTTGGAGGTGCCATAGTGGTGTTGATGTGGAAACCAAGACTTGCCACAAGCAGCCAGCAAATGCCCAACTCTCTTTTTTTTTGCAGATGAAATAGAACCCCTCAAAATTCACTACAAGTGGAGAAAAAAGAATTTCCAACACACTTCAGTGAAGCATAGAATGATGCCCTGTGCCCTGGGAAGAGCAGGGAGACTTCCCTGGGAAATAAGGCTTCATGCCAAGTTTTTAGAGACAGGATCCCCCAACTGTCTCACGGGGATGTTATTTTTGCACCACTTCCTATCCTGAATGAGATGTCTCTGTGTTCCTTGTGGGATATTTGAGCCACAGCTTCACTTTCCAAGCGACCACTTAAATGGCCACTCATCTGARAAGAGATTATACCCTGCTCAGTAAACACAGAAAGGGCAGGGAGCAGAGAAGGAGCCCAGTTCCCAGCAGTCTGCCCTCCAGAAAGCCAGCTACCCAAATAAACACCCAGGGCTCTTACTGCAGGGACCAGGGGACAGCTGACCCAGTAAACAGTTCAGGCTCGGGCTGCCCCCTCACTTCCCACTTGTGACATTTACTAAATTCCCAAAGCCCAGCACAATGATGGGTGGCTTCWGCTCTACTCTTCTGTAAATGCATGACCTCAATAAAATTGTCTGCTCACCCGCTCTGTCCTCCTGTGTCCTGCTTATTTCATGGTCCTGCTGGAACCCATCTGAAGGGCACGACTGTGAGTCCACAACTCTGCTTGGTGTCAGAGGGCGCATTCCAGGCTGGGCTCATTTTCAGACATGCACATTCACCCCAGCAACAGGAATGCAACCAAAGTGTTTTGTGGGACACTAGAGAGTATAAAAATGTGCTGTGCTTGATGACGTGGTAGGCAAGATGCAGGGGGGGAGGGGGCAAAGACCCCAACCTGACCCAGATTCTCRCCACTTGGCACAAACACAACAGAATTTGTTTGACTTCAATCAGAATGGTTTTAAAACAAGAGATAAAAAATGAAGAGGGAGAGGGAACAAGTTGTGAAGGGAGAGAAAAAGCAAGCTTAAATGTGTAAAGAGGTGGAGAAAGTGGGAGAGTTTAGACATTAAAGGCAACTCCAAGTGAATTGTGCCTTCTTTCCAAGATGTAGGACATTTTCAGTACATATCTCTCCATTTAGATTCACCTTAACCAGTTAAGTCATTCATGTCCCACTTTCTAAAGTTTCCTCTGGAGGAACCTGTGAAATTGGTTTATCACATTATTTCATTTTTGTGTGAGCTTAAAGCCAAATATAAACCAAGACCACAACAGTGCCCCTGTGAGCCCAGATAAACTCTCCAATACGTCAATATAATGCCTTGGCAGCTCTGTGGCGTGTTTTATGTTCAACAGAACTTCTATCACAATTACGACAGTTGAGGTGATAACTTTAATCTCCTTCCTTCTATCAGTACTGCTGTGCTGTACAAGCCCTACCATTGATGCTGTTCCATTAGCACAGCCTCACAGACAAGCGCAGCCTTGTTCTGTTCCATGTTCTCATCCTCAGCCCTCAGGTGTGGCAAAGACTGGAACAGAGGTGGAGGCGTTGAGAAAGGAAAGTTGAGGTGGGGACCACGGAGAGGAACCTTCAGTGCTCCTGTCTGGCTGGACCATAAGAAATTTTAGACCGTATTTTAAATTTTAAGGCAAGACATGGCCCTGTACCCTTCCAAAACCACTGGTGCAACTGTAGGCTAGTGTGCAAAGAGTTTGGATCCCCCACTGAAATAGTTCCGGTACCAAAAAGGCCTCTGTGCAGTCTTTTTTTGCTTTTCCAAGCTTGCTAGGAGGCAAGTGAAAGAATTAAATGAAGCTCTCATCCTTCCCATCCCTCCAGGGAATAGGGTACTTACTAGGAGACCGTCCATGGAAGTAGTTATAATACTGGGAAACATAGGTGAGGATGCTTAGCCGGTCTGGTACCTTCAGAGCAACCATATCCTCTGCATCCAGCAATGCTGGGATCCCCAACTCCTCCTCTGCCACTCGAAATGCCTGGAGAAGGAAAAAAAAAATAAACATAGAGGGGTCTTGTCCATGCCAGGCAGCAGAGCTGCTCCTCATCATAAGTAAGAAACTGCACTGCAAACAGCCCCACTCGAATAATAACTCTASTGGGGAACAGCTGCACCAGTTTAACTCCTACATCACAGGAACCAACGGAGTCATGGCTTCCAGCCACTGCCTTAAGAAATCCAGGCAAGGAGCCAAAAATCTGGCCTGGCAAGCTGGCCATAGCTCACTGCACAGTAACTCACCTGGGYTTCCCCTGCTCTTCCTCCAGCCTGCCTCTGTCTGTGAGTGCACAGCTGCAGAGAGCCAGGCCTGGCAGAAGGGGATGTGTCAGTCCAGACTCATTTCCAGGCTCCCAGCCCAAACTGGAGCGCTCCCCAATTAACGGTGGGCTGGTAGGTGCTTGCAGGCAGCTTTCATCTCAGAGTGCTGTGCAAATGTTAAAGCTTCCTGCCTACTACTGCCCGCTCATCTCCATCTTAAAATGGGAAATCTAGCGTTGCAGGAGGGACCCCTCTCTCCCAGACCAGAACGGGGGAAGAGAGGTGTAATGCAGAAGAATTCTTGATACATAGCTCCTTTCCCTTAACTGTTTCCATGCTGCCTAACATGTATTTGGGGTACATATTTCTCTTTGTGGTATCCTCTGCCTTGAAAATGCAGACAAAGGAGGAAAAAGCTATTTTCTCTTGCCTCTGAACAAGAACCTTTACTAGACGACAAAAAAAATTGCAACATCCAAATTTCATCCAACTTCACCCCTGCTCAGCTCAGTACAGGGCTTTTACTAAGGACTTTCTTCAGCCCTGTTCCTTTCCAACCTATGGGAAAAAATCCTTTCCCTCCTCCTTTGGAGCATCCCTGTTGAAATGCCAATACAAGAAAGGAAAACAGCACTTGCAGGACCAGAGGCACAAGAAAGCCTGAAGCCCACAGTAAAAGAGTTAAAAAAAAGCCTTGAATACATTAAAACCCTCCGCATCTGACCTCTGGCACGAACACACACAGTGTTGGTGTACAAGCCAACCATTCCGGCTTAGAAGAAACAAACAGCCACTATTTTTCAGTAAGATAATTACCATTTTTTTCCATTGGGTATCCCAGTAAAAATGTAACAGTGCTGACATTAAAAATGCTTTCAGCCAGTTACCGCCGGCTGTGTCATCCCAGCTGCCAGCCCAGTCTGGCACTTCCCTGTCTTGTAAACTGGTACTTAATACATTCTTTGGAGTGTTCCCCACTGCACTGGCTGCACAACTGGTCTGACCAGTGGAGTTTTCATGCTGGACATTCCCGGTGTGCAGCCTAGTGGAAACACAGGTCATGCCGCCTCCTGCCACACTGTGCCACAGGTGACACCGGGGCAACGGGCACGGAACAAGTGCGAGGGGCTCTGGACCACAGAGGAGGATGCTCTGTGCACACGACTGGTTTGGCCAGAACCAGGTGAGCAATGCAGACAGCAGCACCAGGATGTGGTGTCTGTCCCCTGTGCCYCAGTGTCTATCCTTGTGTTCCTGGGAACTGCTCTTGCCTGGAGACCCAAYGGGATCACCACCCAACAGGACCCAGTTTCTCCTCTCCTCTACCWACCTGGCCAGGCTGTCTTTAAAGGACCAACGTGTTATTTCTGCATTATGTTTTTCATCAGTGCAGCTCCAAGCGCTTTCCAAGGGAAGAAAGTGGCACTGCTGCCTCATGTATGCAAAATGGGAAAGTGATACATTCGAGGACACCTGATCCAGCCCAGCACAGCCTCCCTCTGACATAGGCTCTACCTGCTACACCACACCACTATCCACCAGCACTGAATCCAAGGCCTCTAGAAACTTTTCTCCTCTTTATATATTTTGGAAATCTCTAGCAAAAAAATGCCACCAACTGATATTTTTCTAGGGTTTGGGGTTGGTTTTTTGACGCTTGGAAAGTGACACACTCTTCCTGGCAGAAGACCTTATGYGGCAAATTGTAGTTCAAACAAGACTTTTTTACATGCACATGCTCTTGAAAAGAAGCTTTTGACTAGTAAGGCAACAAGGAGGTCTGAACAATAACAGAGGAATAATGCTGGGAGAAATCAGAGCCACTTGTATCCCAAGGACAGCCAGAGCAAGGAAGTGTAGGAGCTCGGATGGAGAGCAGTCCAAGGGGGAGACCAGCCCAGGAGCCCACCGGGAGATGGAGGGTCAATCCCAGTGACAGCAGAGCCAAGGCAGCGGGATACCAGCAGTGAAAGACAACACAGACAAGTCATCCTACAGCAGGTGGAGTAAGGAAGGGAGAGCAAAACAAAGGACATAAAAGAAACTAAGAAAAGGGGAGGAGGAGGGACACAGACTGCAACAAAGGAGGGGAGCAAGTCTTTATGAGAAGCACAAAGAAGCTTTTCATTAATAAAAGCAGCGGAGGCAGCTCACACAGCTCATTTCCCAGACACAAGCAGACACCACCAGCCCAGCTGGACAAGGAGCAACATTCAGGGATTCTCAGCACTCCGGCCAGGATGCCCATCCATGGCGAAGAGGCCCCAGCTCCTGCCAAATACCAAACCTCCAGGGCAAAATGCGTGGTCTGAAACTCCCCTTGAGGAGAYGAGCAGGCAGGGCTGGGCCCCAAAGCGTCACTAACTGCTCACAGGCTGCAGCCCCAGCTTGGGGACAGGAGTCTGTCATGGGCACTGTGGACACAGCCAGGGATGAAGGGGAGCAGAAGCTAAGGAGCTGGGGGGGGACAAGTTTAACTCTCCCAGAGGCAAGAATCCCTTCAGTCAGCTCACTGCCTGTGAGCATGACACTCCTCCAGCCCAGACAAGAGTAAGCTGCCATGGTTTGTTCATATCCCAAGCTCCTGACAAGCAGCCATGAAACCATGTGGAGCAATGCCAAGGGAAGAGAAGTGTTATAATCCACCGCCTCTCTTTTTGTGATGGAGAGAGGGAGCAGAAAATTCTTCCTTGGATCACTAAGATAATGCTTGAATCCAGTGCAGGAGGGGCTTGGCCTGACTAACTTCTACTTTCTTTGTGGAAAGAACATGAGAAACTCCAATGACATGATGRAGTGAAGCGTCCAGGCAGGATCAGGTTTTAGGACATATCCACCTCGATCCCTGCACCAGGAAGGAAAAGAGGTGGGGGGACATTCCCTGTGCTTCCCCTCTCACACCAGCTACTTCCCAGCTCTTGCTCCATCTCTCAGGAGCATCACATACTCAACACGACAATGTTTTGACCTCTAGCACATCTGTCTGAGTTCSTGCTGCCACAGAACACACTGGAAACAGGCATCACTGTGTGGCCAGCAAACAAGTGGGAACAGTCTGAAGGTGCTTTCAAGCAGCCAGCCAGCCTGGACATTGCTGTTCGAAGGAGCAGGTTGGAAAGTGCAGAATAAGGCAAAGGGTTTGAATACAGCAAACTTGGCACACTGTGTCTGCAGGGTTTCTGTTGCTAAATCACATGAGCAAGGTGCCAGGTCATAGACTAGACCAAAAGTAAACATTAGAAGTCACTTACCAACTTGTTGTTCTCATACACATTTTCTTTACTGAGGGAGTCAAAGTTTCTGAAATASAGAAAGAAGAGAAAAATCTCAGACTGGGGATGTAGAGTGAACTGCTTCACTTCAGCTCTCAAACCTCTCGGAGCTTCAGTCGCTCAGGGGACASAGCACCCCATCCCACCCTCAGACAGCTCCAGAGAGAGCAGCGTGACAGATCCCACCTGAGAGTCACAGACTTGCTGCACCTCSCAGGACAGAGATGTGCAGCAGGCAAAGTCATCAGCCCACAGGCTGCACAAAGCAACTYTGGCACACCTACCCTTGCAGGGCTCACTCCCACAGCTGCCTGTGGACAGGACATGCTGATGTCAAAACATCCCAGGCAGACTGAGGGGTTCTGCTGAGACAACCAGGACCACCCTCTAATGCAAGGGGTGGGTTTTTGTTCCCCAGAAAAGCCTTGCTTCTCTCCCACGTCAAAAAGATACACCAATGCCTGCTGGCCAGGTTTTAACACTCTCTCCCTGAGTACTTTCCAGTCACATCCATGTTCTTTTCCTGTCTTGAAAGTTGTCTCCAGAGACAGCTCAGCTCCAAGGAGGTCTCTCATGGATCCCTCACACACTGCACAGATCACATGCTTCTCCAACACACCCATATCCTCYGATCTCAGAAGCTCCTGGGTCCAGCAGCACAGGAGTTCTGGCTTCAAATCCTCTTTTTTCTTCTGGCAGAGCTCCACAAAACCAGCACCAGGAATCTGCCTGGGAAAACCTCTGCCCACACCATACTGCATCTGATAACACCAAAGTTGCCAGCAGAAATCTTACTCAGATTTCCCTAGGGCTGTAACTTTTGATTTGTGATCATAATCAGTAACTGAAAAGGAAGTGACAATTACTGTTTGCAACTTCAAGCCAAAGTCAACAATTCCTTTCTGCTGTCCCCAGACATCACGTCCCTCTCCACCTCTCCCCAGATTTGCTTTCCCACTCCCTGTCCAACCCAGATGCCACTCTCTCTGCACTGTGCTGGGAACTCAGAACCAGGGACATGCTGGGACAGGGATGCAAGTACAGAGGAGACGAGTTTGTGCTACTGGAGGCAGAGCCACAACACAGTGTGCTTCCTCACCCATAGCAGAGTGTGTCCCTTGCTTAGGAACCAGCCACAAGCAGCTTTGTTTTAAACTGACTGGCACTTCCTAAACTGGGAATACAAAACTGGCTGCTGGCTGGCAGCCCTGCTCTCCAACACTGCTTCCCTCTGCCCAGGCAAGCGGGCAGGGTCAATTCCTTTCCGATAACCCCGTGTGACTTTACAATCCTTGCGTCTGCTGGCACAGAGCTCAGCGAGAGGCTGATATCTGAGAGGGAACTCTCACTGATAAACAGAAAACAGCACCAACTTTGCATTTTTTTTTGTAGCACCTTCAGATCCAGTGTGGACCCACCCTGTTAGCCAGTCCCTCACCTCACCCTGGGATGAGCCAGGGTAACTGTGAGAGCCAGGGCAAAGCTGGCTCGCAGGGACCTATTCATGAGACAAACACATGATCTGTATCGCAGCAGGGGAACTTTTTCCACTGCTTGTAACAGGAAGGAGCAAGCCAGGTCCTTTATCTGCTTTGCACAGAAAGTGGAGCATTACATCATAAATGAGAGAGGCACCTTAAACAGGCTTGCTCATCACGCCACAGCTTATGTTTCCTCCCTGCTTCCCACATCTGGTATTGCTACATGGGATAAGGAGAGAAAGAATGACAGATAAGACCCAGAGGTTAAACTCCCCCAAGGAGCACGTAAAGACAAGGCACATCCCACCTCTAAATCATAGACTCTTTCCTGTGCAAAATCAAAGGGAATTGTGGAGGTTTTTCTTCAAGCAGTGCTCCTGCCCAAAGATTTCCCTTTCCAGAGACAATGGATTAAAAAGAGCAACAAAAATAATCATGAGCCAAAAGAGTCTCAGTGAAACAATAGATACAAYCATATTGGGTTAAGTCAGGCCACAAAATTGGCTTTTTTTAAGAGCCAGCTGAAGGAGGTGATTTCAGCTCTATGCCTCACTCCCAGTTCTGCTCCCAAATAGTCTCTGTAGCAGAGAAATGCAGGAAACCACTGGAAGAGCAGAGAGGAGCTCCAGCTTCCTTGGTTATTCTGACACATAAGACAGAACACACTACTGTTCATTGTTGGTCAGTGGCCTTCAGCCACACTCAATGCTGTTTGCTGTGGTGGTGTGTGCACGAACTGGAATGCAGCAAAGACCTAAAACCCCCAATCTTTTGGTGGTGAATGTCTCAAATCACCTTCTATTTCTCAAAAAAGAATGTACRAACAACCAGGTTATGTGGTCATTTCAAGTCTCCTGACCTCTCAGCACTACTCTTTCCCTGCCTAGTCAGGTGAACTGCTTACATATAATATTTCTTTTGGAAATTGATCTTGCTGGTGCATCTCCTATCTTGGAATATCAAAGCTCTCTGGACCAATGTAATCCTAAGACGGCAAAAGCTAATACAAACAGAGAAGTAGGAGTTCTCCACTGAGAAAACACAGGTAACTGAATCAATTGGAAGAGGTGAAAAATACAGATGTGATCCAAGAGGGGGCCTCTAGTGTGGGAAACAAATCAGAGTGGAGTCCACTAACACAAGAACAGAAAGTTTAAGCTCCCAAAAATACCCCTTCCCTTACCAAAAAAGTGGCTGAGCATTTCTCATGGCCACAAATCTCCGTGACCACCCACTGCTCCAGCTGCAAAGACCCAGCACTCACAAATGTCCTCTGCCGGCACATGTGCTTCCATAGGAGGAATCTCTGCTCCGGCTGCAAGCTCTAACTTGATTGGAAACTTGACCTTGGAGCAGACTGAGAGGAAAAAAATAAAAAAAAAAAATCCCAGAGCCTCAGTGGCACGAAAAAAGTTTCTGCTTCTTGGCACTTTTGTGCTTGTTTCTCCATAGACAATGAGATGTGCAGTCACAAGGATCACAGAAAAAGAGTGAGACACTCTTTGCTAGCTCACAGTCCTTGGACAGGGGGCTCAAATCCAGCTCAAATCTGCTGGGAACAGGACGTTTCAGCTGGGCTCTTTCTGGAGGTGCAAACACCGGGGGAGATGGGACAGGGCTGAGAATCCCAGGTGGGAGATATCCCCCATACACTCATCCTCCTCTCAGGAATGCCTGCTCCACACTGCTCTGCTCTTGCTGGCAACTGCAGAGTGCTGCCGGGGTGACCCCCGAGCCATCCGCCCCCTGCCCATGCCTGTCACACAAACCACAAACCCACCAAGCCACGCAGGAGGCTCTGCCTCACCCCAGCCTTTTGATGAGGAGATGGAGACTGCAGACAACTCATCSCCAGCAGGGCCAGGGTGACCTCAATGACCTGGAAATGCTGCTGGAGGAAAGGGCACCCACTGCTGCTCAGCTGCCAAAGGGGATTTCACCACCAGCCCATTCCCAGAATACTAAGCTGAACACCAGCTTGCGGCCTGGGAAAGAGCAAGATCCTGGATGAAGAGAAGGATCTTAATCAAAACCTTTCCTTGACATCTGGCATTAATATATGAGTGAGTGTGCACAGCTCCCCTGCCTCTTCTAACTCACTTATCGGGCCAAGGCCACTAAAATCGTGGCTGAAGCTTGCACAACCTTCGCCACCACACGTGGCAGCTGCTGACCTCAGCCTCCCACCATGCTGCCACGAGGCTTCACGTCCCTCTGATAAGAGGTGCACCAGGGCTCAACAATCCTTCCAGAAAATGGGCTGGAGACTGCCTGACACAGTGTGTGCGCCCAGCTGGACTGACTCTAAAGCACTCTTCATCTGGGACAAAAAGGAAGTGAATCTCCATGGTAATTCAGCATGGATCTCCACTCCTCCTGAGCATCCTTGCATGAGTGGGAAGTGAGTGGGAAATGCATTTCTAATTTTACACAGCCTGCCCTGTTCACTGGTAACACCCAAGCCAATATCAGCTAAGTTCGAGAGAAGTTATCATATTTTCCGTGTGTTTTCCAGCAAGAAAACAGGAAGGAAGGAGAGACCCACACCAGCCTGTCCTCTGAGCCACATACCCCACAAGAAAAGCCTATGATTATGTCTATGTTTTGTAATTGCTTGAAGTTTTCCTGGTAATTTTTCAGGCTCCTGCAGGATAAATCCCTGAACTAAGCCCAAGAATGTCATTAGTGTAAACCAAGACAGAAAACACTGTTGCAAAACTCTGCTGCTGCGACTGAATTATGCTCTGATTTACACAGCAGAGCTGCTGCAAACACACCAAGCACTCCAAACACCAACTACCCTGTTCTAGTTTTACTTTCAGTCTGATGCTTTTAATCTTTAACCAGGATCTTTGGTAGAAGCAAGAGCARGAGCCCAGGATGGACCCCAGGAAGCAGGAGTCATGTTCACACGTGTACCCAGCTGCATTCCTCCACTGTTGACCCCTGCACCAAGAACACTCAGAGAATTTGAGGATAAATGGAGAATCTGCACAAGTGTTCTTCCCCAGGATACAACACATGGCACTCGACACCTGGCCACTAACCACTTGAAAGCATAATTTCCTTCCAGCAGGACTTTGCCCAGTCAATGGTGCTTTCCTGTATTATAGCACACTGATGAAGGAGGTCACAAATAAAAGCTTCTCTTACTTTAACCTTCAGGCAGCCCTTGCTGAGCTGATCCAAGTCAGAAAGAGCTTCTGTAAGGTCCCAAATAAAGTCAGGCAGAATGTCCACCGTAAAAGAAAATGAATGGGAACAGAGAGACACCACAAGGAACATCTTCCCTCTTCAGCACTGGAGAATTTATTTAAGATATGCCTATCCACAACTCTTGTTGCACAGTTCAAGGATTATAAACAACGCACTGAACTGGGCAACAGGATTATTTCAGCTCTGACATCGCTGAGCCCCTGTGCACAGCCATGCTCCAGCTGGGCCAGCTGCAGGAAGCAGTCACAGCTCCTCCACGAGAGCACCTCAGTCTTTCTGCCCTGGCGTTT
This sequence comes from Amblyornis subalaris, assembly GCA_018881555.1. Classification (NCBI taxonomy): domain Eukaryota; kingdom Metazoa; phylum Chordata; class Aves; order Passeriformes; family Ptilonorhynchidae; genus Amblyornis; species Amblyornis subalaris. The sequence continues at coordinate 5,245,449 of JACAXG010000028.1, read as the reverse complement.
TGTATTTTGGGATTTGTGAATCAAAGGAAGGAAAGGAAATATTTGGAGTCACATGGACATGACAACATGTCAGGAAGTCATACACAACAACACCATGGTGACTGTCCAAGCACTGGGACAAAATGTGTGCCTGGAGCTCCTGCACAAACCTCCCATTTCCTAAGTCTGCTCCAGCCTCTTTCAAGTTTCAAGACAACGGAGAAGAGAAAGCAGAAGATCTCTTGGGTTCAACCAGAAGGAAGACTTGCAAGAGCGATCTCTGCACAYAAACTCATGTAGCAGTCTGTCCTGGGAGCATGAGGAAAAGGCAGAATACATGAGACAGGGTGAAAACTGCAGTACAGACCACCCAACCTGTTCCTCTACCAGCTGGGCACATCTGRCCAGGAGAGATCGAACGCTTAAATCAATACTCCTGGGCACTCTTAGAGCTGCTCCCTTGCCTTAATCTTCCCCCTCAATCCCCCAATCTCAAAGTCCAAAGAGCCCAGAAGAAAAAACAAAAACAACCCCAAAAAACCCCAACTATGAACTAGGATCCATTACTCCCTTTGGCAATTCACCTTCCCAGATGTTAACATCTGGGCAGGGACAGTTCAAAACCCACAGGGCACCAGCAATGGCACCAGCAAGGCACRGGAAGCACTTAACCTCCCACAGGCAGAGCTCTAGATGGGAAAAACAAGGATGTGCAGGAAACCAGTGGCTGTCAGGYCCTGCCCTTTACTGCATTTTGTTTAACTAGCCCTTGCCTCGAGACTCATGAGCGCTGTGCTGCTGTCGGGCTGAGCGAGGAGAGCCCAGCCAGAGCAAACAAAACAGCAAAGAAGGAAACACTGCCCCAAAGATCAGTGTCTGAACTTGTTTTGCAATGGAAAGGACGCATTTAGAACATTTATAATCCAGCTACTGATGGAAGAAAAGGGAAAAGGGAAAAATATATGGAAAAAACCAGCATGTAGGCTGGGAGAGCGGAGCTTGTCTCTTCGAGATTCTGAGCGTGGGCGTGAGCAGAATGCTGCTGGTGATGTGCCCACAGGGAGGGCAAGAGCCCAGGGAAGGTGGAGGGCCCGGGGTCTGCAGTTTGATGGACGGCGGGATGGCCACAGCCCATCCACAACTTGATGGATRGTGGGATGGCCACAGCCTGGCGAGGGGTCCTAGGTGGACGGAGGACCTGGGGTCTGCAGCTCGATGGACGGCGGGATGGCCCCAGCCCATACAAAGCTCGATGGACAGCAGGATGGCTGCTCCCCAACAAGGGTTCTGGGCATATGGAGGACCCAGGGTCCTCAGCTCGATGGACGGCGGGATGACCACAGCCCAGCGAGGGTCCTGGGCCGCGAGCGGGGGGTCCCGGCCCCGCCGCGCCGGCAGCCCGGGCACGGCCCTCGACGCCCGGCACGGTACTCACATGAGGTCGGGACGGTGTCGGTGMAGGATGGCGCAGAAGGCGAGGCCGTCGCGGAACGAGGTGGTCATGTTGGTGATGCTGACATCGCGGTAGCCCTCGCACTGCTGCCGGCACCACAGCTGCAGGTTCTGGATGGCCGCCATGGCCCGCGGCCCGCGGGGAGCCGGTGGGCGCCGCGCCCCGGGGCTCGGCAGGGCCGGGCAGGGCCGGGGACCCTCCGCGCCGCGCCGTGCCCAGCCCGGGCCGAGCAGCCGGCGGGTGGTGGCCGGACCGGCGGCGGGAGGCGGGGAAAGGGGCGGGCGAGGGGCGGGGGCGGCCCCGCGGGGCCGCGCTCGGCGGAGAAGCGGCGGMGAAGGCGCGGCTGCGGCCGCCTCGCCTCAGGGACCGCGGCGGCAGCACCCCCGGCACCCCCTGTCGCCACGCGGGGCCCCGCCCGTCGCGCTGCCACGAAAGGACAAGGGACATTCTTTCGCTCCCACACAAAAACGTCAAAATGTGCTGCCCGAAGGGGCGGCCACCMGGGGAGGCGTGAATCGTATTCAGACACTGGGAAGGATGTTTTCTCCCCATTTGGAGGGAAAAAAAAGTTAAAAATCACCATAAGTCACCTAAATTGCACCGTCCTTTGGATAATCCGGCGCTGGGTGTGCGGGTACACGCCCGGCATCACCCAGAAACACCGGGGGTGAGCAGTGCCGGGGCCGCCCAGAGCCYCCCTCCCGCCCCAGGGAGAGAGCGCCGGGCACAGAGCGAGGAGGAGGAGCGGCGGGGACGAAGCTCGGCTGCCCAGAACCTGCCCGGAGCGCTCGCTGAGGCGAGGGAGAGATGCCAGCCGGGAGCAGGAGGTCTGCCCATCCTGGCGCAGCATATCAGGCATCGGCGGTGTCATGGAATCACGGAACCGTTCGGGTTGGAAAAGCCCCGCAGTTTCCCCCACAGAGAAGTGTGGGGTGGCCGGGTGAGGGGGTAGGAAGGCGGCCCCCGCTGCCGTCCTGCCCCGCCGGGCTCATTCCAGCACTCCGATGGCCAGCGCACAACAGTTGCCCCGCAGCACACACATCCCGTAAAATAACTCACCAGACCTCATGCAGCTGTCAAAACATGAGAAGAGACAAGGTAACACTTAAACAGCTGCCTATAAATTAGGTAAAAATAATCAATAATACATATAATATATTAACGGCATTTCTATGACATGATATGGATAATATACATTAATATATAAATACCTCACAAATAATTCAGAGTGTTTCCATTTCATCAACAATCACTGGCCAATGTATTTACTTTATGGTAAGGATTATACATTTCATTATAAATGGCTTGCTGGGCATGTCAGCAACTTTTACATCTCCATTCACTTTATTATTAATGGTTTCCTGAACAGTAATGGCATAATAATGCACACAATGCAGCATGAATATTTGATGTGGCATCTATAGTCTCCCATTTATCATTTATAACAGGCTACAAAAACATTATAAAACATTTATTACAAATTTATAGATCACTTTATACTAAAACAAAGTTGTGTTATAAATACATTATTAATCCTTTATGCCATTTATAGGAATCCCTTGTAATAAGGCCTTAGCATATGTTGCTGCACAACCGTAACAAGAGTGGTGTGGTGAGGAGGAAATACGGCACTGTGAGCCTGCTCCCGGGTCCTGGGCGTATTCTGTGATGGAGAGCAGAAACATCTGCACTCAAAATTAATCAGACTACCAAGGGACCAATCAAAAGAAATGCTGGATTAACTCGAAGTTGGGTTTTTACCCCTCGTTTCCCTCACAGAAGGCACTTACTGGAGCCCTGAAAGCTGAGCTGTCCCAYATTTCCACGACACCTTTGATAAAACTGCATAATTTTCAAAAAGCCTGGCTAATGATGAGCAACCCTTTCCCATCCTCAGGTAACTTATTTGGTGAGAAATAAAGAGGAAGCGCTGGGTTTAGGAAATGTATCTGTGGAGTTTCTGTTTAGCAGTGTGCATCCCCTGCTGTGCTCCCAGTTGACATAAGGCAGCACTGGGARAAGAGGAGAAGGAAATGATGTTTGGAAATGGTGTGGTTGCCAGTTGCCAGTCGTACAAGCAGTGAAAATCAGCTCCTGAGCGCAGCTTTGACACAGCTGTACTTACCCCTCCCAGATTTAATGGCCCAGATGGGGCATGGCCCAGGGAATAAGACTTAGTTTTTTAAAAATATATTTGTTTAACATGAAAATCTGTCTTCTTATGAACCCAGCTTAATGAGTCAATGCAGTTAGTCCCTTCTCATTACCTTGTGCTTTGGGAAGGGGCAGCTGGGGCTGGGTGGCAGGGGACACAGACCCATGGAGCAGAAAGCCAGGCTGGACTCAGAGCAGCTGGGATTTCCTGTGTATCACAGGCCACTACGTTTCACCCCATCCTTCCCTGCACTGGGCTCTGTTTTTCACCAAGATGGTCATACCACAAATCCAGGCTTGCAGACACCAGAAGAAATACTTGCTGGCTCCAAGCTGTGCATCCCAAGAGAGGGTTAGTCTGGAAGCACAGCCCTTGGTACACCAGAAGAATCAGGTCCACATTATCCACTAAGGTGATTAAAATGACATTGCTGAAGGAGTTTGCTAATGCAGTAAGAGTATTACTGCTGGCCCAATAATGGCTTTCCAAAGTACAGGCAACAGAGACTTGTGCAGTGTTAGCTGGTGATTAAGGAGAGCTCTGTGGGAGTTTACAGCTATGATGAGTCTTTAATGCACCAACAGGTAAACTAACACACACTGAGAGAGGAACGGGGCAGGAAGGGAGCAGAGCTGCCTGCACAGCTGCCTACCTTTTACCCACAACTGCTGTTCTCCCACAATGTTCCTCAGGGGATGATGCTTACAAATCCTTCTTCTGGATTGTACTTTTCCTTTCTACATCTTTTCCTTCGAGGAGCCTTGTATGTCCTTATCCTGTTTAGCAGACCTTGCCCCTGCTCACTGAGCTTTTCCCAGAGCTGCTGGGTGAGGTTTCCCACCAGCACAGCTGGCTCGTGGAGCAAAGTGTGTCCTGGAGCACAGTGCCTGCTCCCCTAGCTCCCTTCCCAAAGTGTGTTTGGAAGCTTGTTGGAGCAGCAATCCACAGGAATGGACTGATTTGTTCTTCTCTACTTATAAACACTCTTTTTTCTCTTTCTCAGTCCTTTTCAGTTCACTTAGAAACCAGACTGCAGCAGAGAAATGCTGAGTGCTTCCTGACAGTTGCTATGACTATACTAGTGAGGATCACTCTCTGCCATCACCCATTAAATTTATTCTGGTTCCCATATGCAGCAACTAATGGACTTTACCAGTAGTAGAGAAAAAACTTAACTATGTGACTAGACCACCCTAAAGCCCAAAGAAAAACAACATTTGTCAGCTTGAAGACTCAAGGGGGGAAGGGTCGATTCCTTATATCAGAAAATGTGGKGGCTCATGAAGCTGAGAATCAAGTGATGCAATTTTTTTTTTCTCATAAGAGAGCATAATATCATAGAAAAAATCATGTCTTTTAACTATTGTGAGAAATCAGCTGATCAAATTGAACTACTTCATAATTTTGCCCCAGGCCGTGTGCAGGGCTGTTCATTCCCAACAATAGGAAGCGTGTGTCGTAGCCAAGAGCTCTCATACATTCCCGTGCCAATGGCTTGAATTAAATTGAGGGATTTAAAACAAGAAAAAGTATTCATCTCATCAGTAACATGCCTCATCAGCTCTCTCTTCCCAGAAGGCAGCCAGGCTGACTCCACAGAGAYGGAAAGGCCCAAAACAGGGAAAAGAAAGCCCCAGTAATTTCACAGCTACTCACACAGAAATGCTTCCACATGATACCTGCCTCCCCTCGGAGTYGAACTAGTCTGACCTGCAAAAGTAGCAGAAAAAAAGTTATTATGAAAATTCAAGTCTGAACAAGAATTTCCACTTCTTCCATTCTTCCAAGAAGATGAAAGAGAAATGCGAAGTTACAGGAAAAGGCACTTCAGTAAATCTCTCTGCGACACATCCTCCTGAGAAGCTCATAAATGGTAAATCCATTATCCTAAAATCTCAAAGGACCAAAACCAGTGAGCATCAGAGCAAAGAGTGTCCTATCACCCAGGTATATCACATCAAAACAGAAAGAATTCTCTTTCCCTTGTCCCTCCTGCCTGCCAGCCAGATGACCTGATGGCTTTTCTGTCCCCTAAAACAGTGAGGAGAGGGACGGGCTAGAGGGTGATTTCACAAAGTTATTTCCAGGCAACAGAGATAAGAGACTGCTCACACTCTGCATCCTACAGACCAGGTGAGAGGAAAAAGGAAAAGTCCATAAACAGCAGCTTGGTGGGTCACCAGTCCCAGGGAGCTAAAAGCAGCTCTCCAAGAGGGTTGGGGGTGGTATTTATTTCATAAGGTGTCTTTCAAGGAAGGGGAAACAGGCGGTGGGGATCCCCAGTCTTTGCATGCCATGGCAGGACGCTCTCTCTGATCCTCCCGGAGCTGCAAACATCCCCATTCTTATCAGAAAGCGAAAGCAAAGGTGTGTTTTGCTGATCGAATCCTGACTGGGTCATGCAATTGGGTGAAGTGACCCCATATTTATCAAGGCACCCCTGTGGGAGCAGGACACACCCTGGAACAGGAACTGGCTTGAGCACTTTGGAATGCTGTGTCTTATCAGTGGAGCAGAGTTTAAAGCCTGTAAAACCAATAAAATTTGTTAGTGATTAACAGTGTGAACGTGCTGAAGCAAAAAAACACTTTGTGTTTTCCAGGCTCGTTGTGGACATGAGTAAGTGAAGTTTCCTTGTCTTGGTAGTGTGGTCTTCTTCTTGTTTCCAGGAACACAATGACACTTGCTCATCATTCAGCTTATTACTGAACCCTGGAATCCGGCTGGAACCTCACCTGGAAAAGAAGCCAGCTCTTACCTCAGGTTACTAACTTAATAGCAATACAATCCTTGAGACAGAGTAACTCTGAAGGCCAGAACTTTCCACTTTTGCACTGAATTGATCTGGAAAACTACRAATTGCCTTGTTTTCACCCAGACCAAACCTGAAGCACTATGTGCTTTATTAGAGGGAGAATGGGGATTCCCATAGAACATCTATGATAGTACAAAATTTGGACTYTCCAGTCCTGGCCTAGCAGTGTGGCCACTCTGTGTCCTCCAAAGCCACTGGCACCCTCTGTCCCTGTGTTGGTGCCTGGGTGGGTACAGAACCAGGGGATGGCCTGGTGTGGGGGCACTACAGGCTCTGCAGAGAACTCATGGTAGATGTGTTTTGGRATGTCCCAAAAGGGCTGAGCACCCTTAGAGGTCTCACTCCTCTCCAAAAATATTCACAATAAAACCATAAGCATCAGTTTAAATTTTGAATATCATTATTAGTTTAAAAAAAARAAAGAGAGAAAGGGAGGTAATTTTATTACTTTTATGGTATGTTTTCCATTATTTGCATAATTGTTTAATGCTAATAAGACAATTAGCAATTCTTACAGCTTAATAATTACCCAGCAATGACTGGGCTATTGTAGCTTAACTAATTTTTTAATTGTTGCTGGGGGTCTTGACATTTTTCACCAGTATCTTCTTGTGCTAGAGATGCTGTTCTGGCAAACAGGCTAAGATCAGACACCACCAGCAATGCAGGACAGGCAGATGGGTTATAATAGAGGTTTCCTGATTTTAAAATGATGGGGAAWTTCAAGCTCTATATTCTGTTGCTTTAGGGCCAAATTATCTAAATACAAGGAGAGGCAACACAGAGATCAGTCCACCTTAGGCAAATGCTACCCTATAGCAGCCAGGCTACTTGGCTGGTGTGGGGCTGGCTTTGACACTCCCAAAGTCAACAAAAGTCTTACCATTTTTAGCTTTCAGTGAAGTTAAGTGTGAATCGTACTGTCCTGAACTGTGGTATGGCCAGAAGGAAGTTAATTGAGGGCAGGCAGGGCCAGGATTGCATTTGTCACTGATGGAGGTCACAGATGAGGTTGGCTGGAGGAAGAGGATGGCAGGGCCCCAGGGAGCAGTCCTGGGAATAGACTCCACAGCCTACTCACAGACACGAGGTAATGGAGTTTTCCTCTCCTTTTTTATTTTGCACAAAACTTCTTGTCTGCTGCTCCTTGCAAGGTGAGGCTTCTCTTTACCCYTTCTCATTTCTCATGGCTGGCACGTCAGCCTTTAGCCATGAAATCCCAGTTGTTGGCTCTCACCTGTACACCTCTCCCTGTGCTTCTGCTGTTGACGTAGCAGGTCAGGCAGATTTGCCTCTGAGCTCAGTGTTGGGGCTCTTCCAGCTCCCCAGTGCCAAGCATGTCCCAGAGGCAGCAGCCACTGAGTCAGGAACAGGCAAGCACCTACTTGGTTAGTCATGTCCTGCTCACGGCCAAACATATGGTGCTCCAGGATATCCCTCACKGTTACTGGGATGCAGAACCTTGCCCAGAGCTGGGTCAAAAAGCCACAAACCTGCTCCAGGACGTTGGCACGTGTGAGATGCCACAAGTCCAGCCACATGGGGCCTGGCAGGAGCATGGTGTGGCCAGGGTAGATGCCCACTTGGGCCCAGCCAAGCAGTGAAGGTCTGTCATGTGCATGCTGGACAAGTGCCAGCCTTGCCCTGAGCTGGGTGCAGATACAGGATGGGGAACAAACCTCTGGCCAGTCTTCTCTTCCCCATCATGCCTCCTCCTACACCTGGGATGGGATTCCCAGGTATCTGAGAAGACAAAAAGCCTTCCCATGAGCACATTCCTGAGCTCCAGACGCCAGCTCCGGCAGCCTAGTCGTCCAAAGGAAGCTCTTGACTACAGGATATCGTGGTAGAAAAGTGTCTAAACAGGCATTTTGCACCRGTTTGGGATGTGCTGCCTGTAAGGCAGATGGGAGCAGTGATTTGTGCTGGGTGAGTCAGAGCGGCCCTCGGGCTTGGCCAGGAAAGACCCTGCAAACCTCACCACTCCTTTTCTGATGGAGACAGAAGCTCTTGAAGACAGAGACAGCCCCAGYCCTGGGAGGAGCCTGGAGAGCTGTGAGGGGTGACACTGTCAGCTCAGCCAGGGTGGGAGGAGAGGAGGTGCTCAGCCAGGCGGAGATGGAAGTTACAGAGCGCAGAGTAAAGGCAGGCGAGTGTCAGGGCATCAGTGCCACTGTCACCAAGCGCTTGAGAGCTGTCACGGCTGCCTTCCCCGACAGCAGGGACGGGCTCCTGCCCTGAGCTGTCTCCACACAGCCAGGCAACCCCTGACAGCCGTTTTCAGCCCTGATCTTGTTTTGATGATGTGCTTCAAGCCAAGGCAACCTGCTTAAGCTTCACGGGGTCCAAGCAGARGGTGACAGCAGAGAAAACGCATTGTGGGAACCTTCAATACAGCAAAAAGGAGAGATCAACAAATTACACATGATGATTTTTGTACTGGGAGATCTGTGAGAAGTCCCAGTTCTGCRGAGTAACTTCTACTCACATCATCTCCATTTGACTTTATTTCCTGATCTCCCAAAAGATGATTGCTGCTGCTGCTGCTAAAGAGATGCTCCTTCCACCTTTCCAGACACATCTCTTTCCACACAGCTCTGCAAAACCTGGCTCTGAGGGGTCATGAAGTAGTTCTGCCAACATCCAAGCATGCCCTGCTCCTGTGAGCCAGCATCCTGGAGCAGGTCTGCTCACCACAGGCATTGCCGTACAGACACTGCTGTACAGACACAGGAGARTTTGGGACCAACCACACTGTTTGGTTTTCCTGTAAATGTTTCTAGCTGCAGCCCCAGAGTGGGATTTCTGGAAATCCCCAGCTGCAGGGAGGATCTTCACCCAAGCACCACTACCGTGTTTGACTCACTGTCTTTGCGCAATAACAGTATTGAGACATCTTCTGTGCTCCTTGATTCAAAGTCCTGTTAAGAGCCTTTTTCCAGGAAGTCCCACAAGCTCCCAGCTGCTCTAGGCCCACAGCAGCACAAACAGAACTACCTTCCTGCTCTGACAAACTGAGCAGTGCCTTAATGATGTGTGATAAGGGACTAAGGTAAGGGTTCCCAGTGAGATTACTGGCKCCCCTTGGACAGGCGTTAATCCTGCTGTCACTGAGCCCCTCAGGAAACCCATTCCACTGACTTGATCTCCTTCAGCTGTTCCTCCACATAATTTATATGTAGCTAATTGCCACAGTAGTGGCTCCGGATGCGAAGCAGATGCTGCTGAGGAAAAGAGCATGTTGCATCCGTAACTGATGGCTCTAATCTCTATTTAAAGACAAGGCTACTTAGAGTTGATGGGAAGTTCAGTTCTCTCTCTTTACTTCTCCATCCCTCTGCAAAGGCAGCTGGACATTCATTCATATTTTAGCACACCAGCAGAAGTGCTCAGCTGTGGTATTCCTCATGTGCAAGAATAGACAATATTTCTCCACCTAGCCACCCATGAGGTCACAACTGTCCCTGCCACCAGCAAGGACCTGATAAAATTCCTCCAGGATTTTTGTCTTTAGYATGCTACAGAGTTTCTCTACTAACAAGTGGAGCACCAGAGGAATAGAGACAAACGACATGAGAACAAACTGGTGATTAGAACTAAGCCAGGCTGGAGAACAAGAACAGAGCAGTAATTTCTCTGGAGCAGGGGAAGGAAGACACCTCCTTTTCTGTCCTCAAATGACAGCTGGCAAACGAGTTATCACCCCTATCAGCAGGCAAGGACCAGAGAGCAGTGGTCAGAAGAGTCACAGGGAGGAACTGGCAGATCCCGAAGAGGAAACCCAGCTGCTTGTTCAAGGACTCCACTGTGACAGTGGCCAGCTGCTGGGATGTTTGCAGATGTATCAAGAGGTTTGTTTCGTTTGTTTTTAAACAAAAGTTTTCTAAGGAACCTCTTAGAAGTTGTCCTGCCAGTGGTTGGTGCTGACCAACCTCATCCATGATTCCCTATTGACCTTTCCAAACCTCCTCCATTTCCTGCATATCCTCTAAAAGGCCAAGACAGCCCTCTGAGCACTTGGCTGTGGAGACAAGTCTTCCAGAGGTGCTTTGTCTGGAATAAAAAGAGACTGAAGAACAGAGGGAGAGAGGTGTCAAGCTATGCCCAAGGGAGCAGAGAAAGGCACAATGGAAACACAGAGAATTTTAATTATAAAATAAAAAAATAAAACACCCACCCCCAGAAACCAAAGTGGTCTCTCGCCCTGCACAGATCTGCATAATCCCTCCAACACAGAGAGTGCAGACACTTCAAGTGCAAGGGCCATCACTCCCTTCTGCTCTCCCAGCAGCTCTGCCTTCTTGGAGAGACAAAAAACCCCAMACAACAAACCGACAGCCACTGCCCCAAGACCCCATGAAGGAAGTGGTCCCTGTTTGGCACAAAGTCCAGGAGATTTTTMTCCCACAATAATGGCATCTTATCCAGCCAGATTGATCCTTGCCCTTTTCTGATCTTCAGTCAGCACCCTCTCCTTTTCCAGCACAGTCTGGCCTGGCACATCACCTCTTTGATCCTCCAGCACATGGGTTGCAATACACTGTCTTCTTACARGGCTGTAATGCAGCTGATGAGTCCATTGAATTAATTCCTCTGGAAGTGGAGCTCCCAGAACCACAAGTTCATATCATGGCCTCCATGTGCAGAATCTTCAAGGCCTCTGAGATCTGCGAGCTGGTGTCAATCTGGCCGTACATGCCCACCAGGAAGGCCCTGTGCAGTAACACTGCTGCGTGCTCTGGGAAAGGGAAAGGCACAGTGAGGACGGGCCCAAGGGCTCCAATGCGCAAGCAGGAACAATCCACCAACAACCACTGGTGAACATCTGCAGCTGCACAAGAAATTCTCTCCTTCCATAAGAACATGGCACAATTGACCCTCTACCAGCTCTGTGGGTTTGTGATCACGTGAGGGGTCACAWCTCAGAGAAAACCGTAAGGGAGCAAATCTACTTCAAGGACGTCTCCCTTGTCTCTGACCAACCTCCCTGTGACAGTCAGCCCAAAGCTACTATTGGTGTAGATGTTTGTTTGATGGCCTGGTCTAAGCAACACTGATCCGTGGCAACTTCTCAGGGGGGCTGTTCCCAGCACAGGACCCCAGCTCTGACCCTTGTGAGGCCAACCGTGTCCCAGAGGTGGCTGATCTCCACTGACCTTGGCAAAGGAGGGTGTACTCAGGCAGGTTCCTCAGTGCTGTCTGCACCACCTCGAAGTCCCGGCTGCCGAGGCAGTACATGTAGGTGGGCAGGAAATCTGCAGCAATGCTGGGAGTGAAACATGACAGTGTCAGCACAGCCCAGATCAGCAGCCAACACAGCCCAAGTTCCAGYGGTCCTCACCTGGGGTTGTTCTGAATGGAGCGCAAGGCCAGGCTGAAGGCCAGGTTTCGGCAGGAATCCTCTGATGAACTCATCAGCTTCTGTAGGTTTGTCTGAAAGATGGACAAATTTGGATCACAGGGCCATCCAGGGARCACAAACTCCTCAGACTGGCATTACTGCCCCTCCACACCAATCCAGCCCAACACAAATCCAGCAGGTACTGGCTGACCCCGGAAATCCTTCTTCGTAAGACGGATTATCCTGGTTTTGAATACTTTAAAGTACCCTTCTGTAATCTTATTCCATGTGGGACAGCTGAATTTTCCCTAGGCTCCAGTTTTTTCAACAGAGCTGTTCTGTTCTCTCCTTGCCCCAATACTGGGAAGGGACAGAGGGTTAATTCTTCCTCTGACATAAAGCAGATGATGGCAGACCCAGTATGCAACGGAGGGAAATACTGCCTGCACTCAGAAGGCCTAACTGAAGATACATTTCTCCTAAGATGCTGCAACAACCACCCAAAAAGCAGAGGAAGGGCAGTGCTGAAGCTGGCTGTGCAACACAGACTCTGGTGAAAAGAATCTCTTCCTTCCAGTGGCAGTTTGAGATACCAATACTCACAGCAAAAAAGGCAAGAATTTCTGGCCTCCGTCTGGACATCTCATCGATGTCTGTCAGCACCTCCAGGATGTCTGGGGGAAGACACAGGTTAAAAGGGTGACTGAAATTCACTTATCCAGGAAAGGATCTTTTCTTTTTCCCCATAAAACCAATCTCCCAAGCCATCAAGTTTTCCCACCTGCACACAGAGTTAGTGTAATAAAGGCAGTTCTCAAAAAGGAGAACAGGGATGTAACAGATCAGCACATCCCAACCTGCCCAGGCAGAGGAAGAAATTAAATGGGGTGAGAGGTTTAAGTTCCAGAACGCCTTCTTCTGTAACTAAAGATCTTCATAGAGTGTCTCTTTTAAAAACAGTGTCCAGGCAGGACTTTTTTGTCCTATTCTACCTTGGAAGGAAAACTGTCACCCAATATCACAAYTTAGGTTTGAACACTGGACACCTGTAATTTCAGAAGACATTGAGACAAGAATATTGTTCCCATATGCCAGGTTAACATGATTTTCTTCCATGAAGATTTCTAACAAATCCTGCTTCTCATCAGTTTGGTATTTCATTCCTATCAGCACTTCAGACCTGGCTCGACAGAAACTGCAGCACTCCTTGATTTACTYATACTCTCTCCCAAAGTAGTTAAAGATCCTTGAAGAGCCCCAAAGCAGAGGCAGTTGAAATGCTGCTGAGTGATAACAGCATCATAGGAAGCCTCTGTCACAGAGTCACAAGAGGTTATGGACAAATTAATCCAAAAATGGAACAACATCCTAACTGCTGGTGACTTCCAAATACAAGATTGAAACAGTAAACTAGGCTGCTACCGACAGATAAGAAACAAGGTTGACAAAWGTCTGCATTTGCCCTGTGTCTTTGCACAGCTCTGCAGGTCCTCACTCACCCTCCACTGTTTGACCTCTGGAGAGCCTCTTCATGTACGGGGCCATTTCAGCCGGCGTGAGGGGAGTGAAGAGAGACACGCTGACGAGGGGGAGAGAGCCAGCAGCTGCTTCATCTGGGGGAGACACAGAGAGCAGGGCACTCTGACAGTCTGTGGACTGGCCAGTATCCCCTGCCAGCACAGTGGTGTATCACGAGCCCACCAGCAATGCTGTGATACAATTCCTGGCTCTTGCACTGTCTCTAATCTCTCTGCGCCTCCTGTCACCCCCTCAGCTGACTCTGAGGAGGAAGCTTCGCARGCTCTTTTAATGCTGAATACTTTTCCCGTGCATGTTGTAAACAGTGGAAGAGTGGATGTACCCTTAGAGTCCCCCCAATAGGTCAATCCTTAAGTGTGGCTGAAAAAGGCAAAATCCACAACCAGGAAACTCACCCCTCTTAAGGGCTCTGTTCTGCTCCAGTAGTGATACCACTGGCAGGAAAACAAATTAACCCATCCCAGATACTGGTTCCCAATTGCGAGCATACAAGTGCCATTCTCCACCTTAAACACATGGAGCTGTTATGAGAAGAAAAAGCACAGCATATACCCCATAAAAGCATCTGTTCTCCAAAACACACTGCAGGTTCACCAGCCAGAACAACTCTTCCCCCACTCAGACTCACCATCCTTCTCTTCATCAGAGCCCCTGTCCAAGATGCCACTCTTACTAGGCAGACTCAGCCCAGCCAGGAGGGACTTCAGCATTGCTAGGTCACTGTTGTCTGATGACAGGTCACTGGGGGAAAGAGGTTTGGCTTTCAGTAGCAAAAAGGGCACAAGGACAAGTAACTGCACAGATGCATACACTAAAACGGAGCTTCTCACAAGCAGAAACAAGATTTTCCTTTCTTCATAACTGGATCTCAAATGCATTTTCCCCACAGATCTGCAGGTGAGACCCTGCAGCCACTGCTTCAGGGAAAGACCCTCCAGCTGTCCCTTTGGAAAAGATTGCAGGGCACTATAATAACTCAATATGACATTTAGGCCATTATGTGAGTTAAAGTCATTATGTGACTTCCTYGTGCTCAGTTTTCACCTATATAAAAAAAGGGATATGCTGCTCATCTCAACAGACTTAAGGGAGCCAAGGGTGAAAAAGTGCCATATTAACAGCTATAGTGTCACATCCTCTTGCYGTCTTCTGTGTGATTAGCTCTTGGCAGTCTGACTGTGTGTGGGCTAACAGGCATAAGGAAGCTTACTGGAGTGGATCCGAGTGCTTCTGCAAGAAGGAGACAGCTGCCTGGGCATTGCAGGTGATGTACTTGTGGATAAACTGGACAAACTTGCTGATGAAGGCAGCCAGGTGTCGTGAGGATTTCCTGTAGTTCTGGGAAAGGATCAAAAATGTGAGAGTTAACAAAAAAAAAGCTGTGATGCACCACCCCGTCCTGCACCTCTGGGTACCAGGCTGGAGTTTCTGAATCTCCTGCCTCCTCTTCAAGCTCTCCAAGGTACTTAATGCACTTTTTTGTTCTTGGGCATAGGAAGGCTTTCCCTCCAAATGGGAAGAGCCGAGATTGGCCCTGTGTTACACGAGCTTCCCCAYCTAGTGGCCGGCAGCCGGCACTCGGAGGGAAGCAGGGGTTTTCCTACCAGCAGCAGACGGATGAAGGACAGGAGACAGTCCCAGAGTGCCGCCTGGTGCTCATTCTGGAAGACCTGCGGCTGGAGCAGCTCCAGGATCCCCAGGACGTGGATGAAGAAGGTCAAGTGGTTCTGCTGCCTGAACTCCTGGAAATTGAGGTGAACGCGGCCGTGCAGCAGTGCTGCAATCATTGGCAAGTGCCTGAAACACCAAACAAGAAAATCCAGATCTAGACCTCTCTAAAAACAGTTACATGTTGTTAACACCTCAGTTCCTGGAAGGCAGAATCCCTTATCCTCTCTCAGAGTCCTGGACTTGCTCCCTGTATCCATAGACCCAGCAAGCCCTATTTCCCACCCATATTCTGTTCTCAGGTCTCCAATTCCAATAAGATTATTTCCTGACAGATACGAGTGTTGCCTCATTGTAAGAGATTTAACTTTGCTGCCCTTTTTCTTGCCTTCTGTACATGAAGGTGAATTCTCTCACCATCACTGTGATTGCTGCAAGCTTGTTCCCTTTCTAGGACAAGGGCRGATGCTTTTCAATGAGCCCCAGCCACAGAGAGGAGAGAGAGGTACCTAAGGAGGAGGATGGGATGAGCCACAGCCARCTTCCTGCAGGCCATATTGGCATCCCACACGCGGCTTTCGGATGACTTGGAGTCACTGGTGTCTGCAAGGAGGTTAATGAATCTGTGAACCAAGGCATCAAGCTGGAAGAAAAATAATGAGCAAACTGTTAAGAAGTTTAATGTACAACCCAGCCCCTGGCTCTCCAGCAGTGTTYCCCAATTCCTTTCCAGCTACACAGGGGGGTTAACAGAAATTATTTTCAGGTAGAATCTGYGAGTAGATGCAATGTTCCAGCTGGCATGGGATCTGAAGTCCATCGTCCCTACAGACAGCAAAGCAGGATCAGATGCCTGCACACTTGTGCCTTACAGAAGCCTTTGGCACACAGAAGCTTGTGGAGCTTATACTATTTCATAGGACAATGCAAAATAAACCACACCAAAATTCTCTGCTCCTGAGAGTGCAGGCAGGGAAGGGGGAACAGAAGAGCAAAGCAAAGAAACCAAAGTCATCCAGGAAGCTTTTGCCAGTCCTTGCCTTCTAAACCRGGCACCAAGGTAGCATCCATTCTGCATACACAACTGGAAAGGGGTTTTTCTATGCCTTTAACTTTACCTTGCATGTGCTGCTGTCTCTGGCTCCTTCACTGGTAAGAAGCATCTCAGGCATCGGCACAAGGAGCTCAGGTAGTTGCAGGTATATCTGCAGCAGAAGGTCCTGGCAGCATTTCCCCACAGAGCTAAAGAAAAAAGGAAGAGGTCAGCCACTGGCTACTACATTAGTTCAACCAGCAAACATCCCAGACCCAGCAGATTAGTAACAGCCTTACTGCACATGGCAAACAGAGCATGTAAAAACACAGACATCACTAATCTCAACCAGTGTTTTTTAAGTCTTCGCTTCTTTTGAACTACTCAAATAATTCACCATCTACAGGGATCCACCCACATTCTGTGGAGATCCATCACTAGACCATTTAGAGTGAGAAAACTGCACATTCAAAGGGGAACAGGACAAGAAAGCTCTGCTTACATCTCCAGTGAAGAGTTCCTGCACATGGTACTCATGGTCATYCCCATTCCAGTTGAAGGAGAAGTCAGAACTACAACTATTCAGATAGCCAACATGTTCTCTACACACCTGAAACCCCTTTAGATCCTTGGCATAGTCTGCACTGGGAGGCAGTAGAAAGCAACAGCAACTGAGATTACTCAGTGTCTTTCCTAATATCACCATAAGCAAGGTTGGAATTAGGTCAGTTCCTTTCACTGCCACAAAAATATCATCTTCGCGTTCTTTCCACAGTCCTAAAATAGCTGTTAAGAAACAATCTGGTCTCCATTCAGCTTTGAAAGCAACAGTCAGAAGCAGGATGTATTATAAGCAGTGACTCAAGGGATGAGTAGACAAGAAATCCCACGTTAGGAACTAGTAATTAAAAATAACCATTGCCTTAAAGAAAGAAAAAATACCCCCAAGCACGGCAAGAATTTCATTCTGAAATCCTAAAAGCAAAAGGGTCCTTCAACTTCACTTTTGAAATCACCACTTGAAATGACTTGTTACTCCCCCAAACCTCTGGGAGGATAGTGTGCACTTCTCATAGGGGCTCTGGAACACAATATTCTTAATGAAGACATACTGGCAAGTCTCATCATTACCTGCCTGCCTGTGCCCAAGAACTACAATTCCAGCAGACAATGCTGCCCATTTGCAGCCTCACCTGCTTCCCCACTGCTGGATGCAGCTGGTCAGATACTCTGTTACTTTTTTGATGTTCTCAAGGTCTCCGTGAGAACAGCTGAGCAACAAAGGCAGTCGAGACTGGATGAGTGTGCAGGAGGCCTCGTCAGTGTTCTGGTATCTGGTCTCTGCTTCAGCCAGGATCAGCTCCACCATRCTGATCAATTCTGATGCCTTCAGGTGGAGCACGAATTCCTCACGGCGCTTCTGTAATGCAAGAGAACACCCCAAATGATTCCATGCCAAATCCCAAGATCCTTAGTTCCTTCTAGTCACACCTTCCCTAATGGAAAGGGAACATCTCTTAGAACCACATGTAAGAACTGCCTCATATCTAAGCTCTGAAAGCATTACAACCGCAAATAAAACCTCTTTACCCCTCCTCTACTTCTTCATTTACTTCCATCTCAGCATGTGTGATGCATCAGAAATCATAATTCAGTCACCAAACCAAAGAAATTCTGTGGAGAAGAAACACGACTGCCTTTTCTTTGTAAAATGGCAATTATCCCACGTGGGGTTTTAGCTTGCTTGCCACTCTAGCCTTGTGCCTTTAAAAATATTGTGGCAATTGCTGCAGGGGAAATGCCAAGTGGGCAAACTTCGTGTGTTCCTATCAGCTTTTTGGACTCCAAATTGCCACTGTAATATGTAACATAGCAGAGCAGCTAAGTAACCAGCTGAGGTACAGGCAGCAAACTTGGCACGCTGCACCTGAATCACTCCAGCCACCTCTTGGCCATGGAAAGATCAGGCACTGTGAAAACACTGCCTCTCACTCCATCCAGACAGGAATCTTGGAAGAACTGAACCAATACCTGAGGAGTTCTCTGGTCCCTTCCCTGCCAGATTCGAGGAATGTGAATACAGGCCCACAAGAAATCCAAGGATGCAGTTGGGTCAAACCTGCCAGAAGACAAAAGAAGACAGATTTGCAATTAGAACCAAMACAGCCCTCGGGCAGCACACAAACACATGGAAGCATCACTAAACAYGATGAGSGCTGTGAAGAAAGAAACATCTGCAAATGTAAAAATAGGATCCATTAAGTCCCGAGAAGGGGGTTGGTTCTGTTCCCAGATTATGACTAAATATTTGTTGCAATAAGCACAGCACAGGGTATGCAGCAGAACAAATGGCATTCAGYAAGAGTGGGGGCTATGGAACCCTGCACCACAAGGCCAGGAGCTGGTCATCAACACAAACAGTTGGTACAGACCAATGACCTTACTGTCCCAGTGTGTGGAACATCCTATCACTGCTGTTATCTTGGATTGCAGAAATTCGTGTAATTTTGAGCAAGAAATCAACAATAAAATAATAAACAAACTGAAATATTACCAGTTTTAGAAGTATTGCTGGTATTAGGTGATAGCATTTCCTGGTCCATAGCTGTAACAAGTTTAAGCACAATACTACTACAGTGGTACTTCAGTATTTGAGAGCTGTGTACAGAAGCTGAGAGCTAGGGCTGCTCCAGAGGTCAGAACCGGGAGCCTGATGTCAGGAAAGGGTTAGAGAAAGACTGGCAATGGAGTTTAGTACAACCAAAAGGTTCGGCAGGGCCTGCCCAGGTACAGACACAGACCTCAGTTCGCTCTCCAAGCCATCTTGCAAACCCTGTGTTCATAATGATCATCAGCAAGGGCARTGCAAGATGGATTACCCACAATAAGCACTTCCTGTTTAGAACACAGCCAAATCTTTATGTGCTGCTTCCATCAAACAGTAAGCAACATTTATATCAAGGTACACCAATCAGCAGGACTGAAATCAGCATCCTTTTCACAAACACTGTTTTTGGCTGACTTAACATSTCCTGGCAGGCTCATCATGAGCATGGCAGCTCTTGTTCTCTCTCAAACAGACATACTCAACCCCCTTTGCTAGGCCTGAAAAACAAGACTCACCTTTGCTCCCTGTTCCTGCCAAGCAGAAGCCTGATGCACTGGTGCAGTGTGGTCCAGCTGGACTGGTGGGTCAGAAGAGCCAAGAGGTAGGGGCGGAAGGAGGGCACCTGGGACCCTGCCTGAAAGCACCAAAASAGCAAGAGATGTAAATAAACAGATCCTTGTAGTGAGGTGGATGTAGGAGATACGACGTGTATTGCAGAAAGATGACAGTCCAAGGAGACAGACAGCACAGGCAGCAAGTGGATTTAGGGCAGTACTTTCTAACAGAACATGGTATCAGCCCTGAAATTCAGTTTCACCCTTGGCTTTGGCACAGGACTTCTGGGCAAGCTATTGATCCGTCTGCAAAAATACCAACAGAAACACATCTGGCTGGGATGTTATGGGACCATGTTGTATCTGTAATGCACTTTGAAGTCCTGAAAAGAACACAGTTGAGGAAACATAAAGAAAAGATGAAACATAAGCCTTGTGCTAAGAAGAATGCACCAGAACTCCTCTCCTAGACAGTACTGTTTTGGAACTCATACGGTAACCTGTGGCAAAACATAAAACTACCCCTTGCCCTGTTTCCACGTGCAGGTCAGTACCCCAGAAAGTCGTTTCAGCACAGCAGTCCCTCTACCCAAAAAGTCTTACTTTATTCCAGGAGAATAGTAGCTTCTGCTGGAGATCAGGGCAGCTGCTGATGACCTCTGGGTCTAACATCTCCAGCCAGTCATTGAGAAGGCCAGAGGCAGGCCCTGGCCAAGCTGATTCAGCACTGTGGAGAAAGCAGAGGCCAGTGTCACTGSTGATATCACGCACCCAGACCTACCAGTGGACTCCCATCATTGCCTTGGCTCACCTGCAACTGTCCACCTCCTTCTTTACTGGTGTTTCTTCTTTGTCCTGGAGCAACAAGGAGCACACCACAGCAATTGGTTTCATGGCAGGACATCTGGCAGTGGTCTCAACAGTAGCTGAGAACAGGACAGTCAGGAGCTCCTCCAGGTATGGAGAGTGAGTTTCAATCAGACCTTGAAGGACTAGCAGAGGGACAAAGATGCCACTCATTAACTTCAGGATGTGGTGAAAGGTATGCAACCTTCRAAGTACTATTCCCGATAGCCAGGCTCAGTGAGGAAGAGGGAAGTCATTCTTATCTGGGATAGCAGGTTTCCATTTCTCTTTTTATTAGTGGAAACCAACAGTTTATTGAGAGACTTAATCCCAGCCCCAGACCACAGTTTATAAACCCACATATGGGGSTGAAGGAGGTGATACAAGATAGGGCCAAGCTTAGATCAATTCACATTTTCTGATCCAAGGAGAAGAGAGATTCCCACAGCCTGCACAGTAGGCACTCCCTTGCTGGGCTGGAAGTTCAACATGCTGCTGCAAAGGAGGAGAGCATCCATACCTTTGCTGATGAGCTCTGGCTCCACATTACACTTCTCTCCTGATTTCAGGGTTGCAATGATGGCACGGACCGTGGAGCTGATCAAGTCAGGGTCACGACGGAAAGAAAGAGCTTCTGTGAGGTGCAAGAAGCCACCTCGAACTGTAAAGAAACCACAGCACTGGCATCACAGGGACAAGCCAGCCCCACATCAGACTTCCCTTCTACAGATGCCCCATGTGGCTCCAGGGCACAACTACTCAGACATAAAAACACACTACATTCTACTGCCATTTACTGCCACCGCAACCCTCGACAGCTCTCCTGCATGTTATAAGGACACGTGGCTAAGAGAAAGCTCTGTAACCACAAACCCATTTCCATGCCCAAGCTCTTGATTACAGAATCCTCCCCCCAGTGGATGGCAGATGATAAACAACTCTACAAGTCACGATGTGACCTTGTTCCAGAGGCATTCCTGCATGCTCATCTACCAAAACTGTAGCTCACACAGAATGCCTGGCCCGAGAAATTGGAAGTGTGCTTGGTGAGATGCTACCAGCTGTCTATGGCAAGCCCCCAGAGCTAAGGCACTTGTTCACATCCTCTCAGAGTTTCTGCAGCACAGTGTACTACTTGTGCTACTCCCTAGAACACCTCTCTAAAAGGCTGCCCAGCACACTTCCTGCTCTGGGTCTGTCTCTTTCTTGTCCCACTTGTCCCCTCCGAGTCCCATAATCTGCCCAATGGCAGTACCATCATTGATCCTGTGCCTTGAGGAGAACTGCACAGCAAAGGCCTTCAGCTGAGCACGCAGGGGACCATCTTCCACGGCAGGGTTCTCCAACCACTGCAGCATCTGCATGAGCACTTTGAAGAAAAGTGAGGAGAAGGCAGTGTCCTGTGGCATGGAGCGCTGGGGAGTGTAGCACAAGAGACTTGCTTAGACACACATCAAAAAGACAACAAAGATGGCAGGAAAGATGCAGACAGTGGCACACACTGCCAAGAATACACAGAGCACACCAACTCTGTCAGACCACAGCTACCTCAAATGAAGGCATCAGCTTCTAGTGTACAAATGCAAGGCAGAAACTCAGTCACACACAAAATACTTCTCCCCGCATGACCGAGGGTAACTTTGTGCCTTCCTTCATCATGAGGAAAGGAATGTGATATTTCACTGGATAAATCTCAGCGTGCTCTGAAGACTTCAAGGAATTGTTCAAAAGGCTATTCCACCTGGAGAAGCCTTCAGGAAGACCTTCTAGCATCTAAAGGGGACCTACAAGAAGGCTGGAGAGTACTTTTGACAAGGGCGTGAAGTGATAGGAAAAGTGGCAATGGCCTTAAGCTGAAAGAGGGCAGGTTTAGGTAATATATTGGGAAGAAATTCTTTACAGTGGGGGTGGTGAGGCACTGTAACATGTTGCCCAGAGAGGCTGTGGACTCCCCACCCCTGAAAGTGTTCAAGGCCAGGCTGGATGGGCTTGGAGCAACCTGGTCTAGTGGAAGATGTCCCTGCCCACGGCAGGGAGATTGAAGCTAGGTGATATTTAAGGTCCCTTCCAACCCAAACCATTCTATGACTCTATGAATTAGATTTCATCTCTCAAACTGTCCACAAATGCCCTGGCTTGTAAGACATGCCCAATGCTACAGAACAGCACAGACTAGAGATGCCCAAACCAACAGAGACCCACAGCTGCAAATCCAGGGTGCTGCACAGTTACCAGGCCAGGTAAGGTACACCCAACTCCGCAGGTGAGTCCCAGCAGTGCTAGGCTAACGTGGCCAGCCTGCATCCAGATGCTCATGGCCGGGCAACCTGAGCTCAGCATTACGCAGGTGTGCACACAGCAGAGCGAATGCACCGCAGACTTCCCGCTCCTTCCTCGCCCCTCTTTACGCCCCCAAACCCACTCACGTGGTACTGGTAGAGCTGGCGCAGGAGCGGGCAGGAGATGAAGTGGTGGCGATGCATGGCCATGGCCAGGGCGCCGCCGTGCGCCGAGTTGAGCAGCGCGGCCACGGCCTGCAGCAGCCGCGCGGCGATCCCGCTCCCCGCGATCCCGCTCCCCGCGATCCCGGCCGCCGGCGCGTCCCCGTGCCGGATGTGAGCCAGCTCCTGCCCCAGCGCCTGCTGCAGCGCCAGTGCCACCGGCCGCAGGCTGGAGTTCTGCCACCGCGGGTCCGGGTTCAGCGGGAAAAGCTGGGGGGATGCAAAAGGGAGTGAGGTTATGACAGGCGGTGGAAGGACTCGCCGCACCACGAACATCCTGGGGCAGGGGAGTGATTTACCTCGTGCAGTTATACYGACTGTGGGCTAACGGGAACCTTCTGATACAGCTTTTTCTATATTCTGGTGCCTGGTACATGCACATAAACAGCACCTCTGCAACCCCAACATGCCTATCAACACTGACACTGCAGGGGAATCCTACTACCCAAATATCAACAACCAACTTGGCCAATTAATTCCCTGTAGGCTCCTTCTGGAGTCAGTGGAGAGAGGGAGGCTCTGTATGCAGACAAGCCAGAGTACAAATGCTGTTTGCACACAGCTTTGCTGCCAAGGCCCTGTGAGCATTTCACAAATCCTCCATCCACTGCTGAGAGGAACGGCACTATACACAGAACAAACAAGGTGCAGAGACAGTAACATGCTAGTAGTCACTGACAGAACTAGGCACGATCAAAAGCTACATCACATTCCAACTACAAGAAAAAAATCCTGCAAGTATCAATTCCACGAGGCTGCAATGGCACAGCCTCAGTGCATCAGGGCTTTGGTATTTATTGCCTGCAAACACTGCAGGAGGAAGGGGTCGCAAGATGCAAGTATAAGAGAAATGGATTTTGTAAAGCTGCTGCAGGGAAGCAGCTACTYAGCTGGAGGTTTTAACAGTACCTGCAGAAAGATGCTTGCCAGATCATCTTCTGGGCCCAGAACACGGACCTGGCTCAAGGCCCGGATCCGGCTCTGACTTTGAGAGTTTTCAGGACTAGATTTTGACCTTGCAGTCTCAGCACTGTCTGCAAGAGGAATAAGAGGAAAGAAGGGAAAATCCCATTATGGTAGTCAGTATCTGGAGCCCCCAAATCAGATCAGCTTCAGCTTTACAATCTCTAACTACTGAGGAATTCAGCAGCTTTTCTCTTGAGTCCATGCAAGACCTGTTTTTCCATATCACTCAGAAAAGCTCCAAATTCTAATAAACTCCAAAAATATTGGAATTCCTCCCTTTGCCAGAAGCAAAAAACTCTAGCAAGGACTGGTGTCTAACTGTAGCTTGCTGTTATATTGCAACACGTCTGCTTTGGAAGACAACTCTGCCTGTTCCTCCCAACAGCAACAAAGGAGGGAGTCTGGAAGATGATTTTGAGGTTTAGGCTATCCCAGGCAGTACCTCGGCGGGCTGGTAAGGAGGCAGTAAGCAGGGAGTGGAAAGTCTGGCCTCCTGTTGCTCCYCTCTCATGTTGAACCTCCACGAGATGAGCCATGTAGTCTGAAAAAAGGAATAAATAAGAAYACATCATCATCTCACCGCCTTTAGTAAATCAGGACAGAACTGGCTGTTTGTACAGCTCCCTCAGACAAGAGAATCTGCTGTTCCTATAGACTCTGTAAAGATGATGCCTTGAAAACTTYGTTTCTTTCACAAAGTATCTTCCAAAGTACTTTTTGACTCTGTACACTCCAATACAAAAAATCCTTGTCTATTTTGGGAAATACAGCCAAGAGCCACCCAGGTGTCTACAGTGACAGCAAGCTGCCAATGCAGCCTGTGCACACAGTTTGCTGAACTAGCTTGGATTTTTCCAAGAAAGTCACAGGAGATACTCATGGCAACTCTTCAAGAAAAAGTAAAATGCCTAGTCAGCCTCATCTGAAGCTCTTACTCTTGTCCATGATGTTCTGCTCCAGCGTCTGTGGGTCATGAGATACTGCCTGATCCAGGTACTGCAGAAGTTTGCTCATGCTGGAAACTGGGATTCCAAAGGACTGAACAAAGAGAAGCAGCTGCTGTGGCTCCAGGTCCTGCAGGGCTGAAATACACAAACACTGAGACCTCAGACCTCTGAATGGCCCACGGAGGGTCATCTTTATTACCTGATCTTTGTGCTTTTGTCTGGACCAACAGTGACACATTAATGACACAGCTGCAGAGAGCCTAAAGCCAGAAGTCTGACAGCTGCCTACTATATTTTCTTTCCTCTGCAAATCATTGCCGCCTTATTGCATCTTCCAGTTAATTCACTCACTGGCTAATTTGATCTTCTGTTTAATTTTATTAGAACCTCAGTAATGCAATCATTCATATTAAAAAATAACTTCCACCCTATCTCTTGATGGCTGCAGGCAGGAATTATTGAATAATTCAATCCCTGGCTATAGACAGCTGTCATTTAATTAGTAAAATGAGATGAAAGCTCTGAATACCAAGAAGAAAGAGAACACTGAGGAATGGTGCAAGGAGCAGAGTAACCAGAGGTTTAGCTTACATCCTTCAGGCATGGCTTGTCACAGGGCTGTGCCTGTTGTCTGGTTACTGCACAGCTTAGTTCCATTTGAATTGCTGTAAAAGAGATGGGACTCCAATTCAGAGCCCCCCATTTCCTTTAAAATACACAGAAAGCACAATATCCACACAGACTCGCTTCCCTGCTTCAAAAGTAATAGTGACTGATGGCCCCACCCAAAGGCATCCAAGTAGAATGGCCGGGCATACCTGAGCAGGGAAGCCTCTCCCTTTCCTTTCAGCAGGGTCTGGAAYACCAACAAACGTGCCACAGGCTCACCTGCATCCACGAGACGTGGGACCTCGGAGCGGATCATCCGCAGCTTCAGCCAGTCGGGGAGCAGCAGGGCCTCCTCTGAGGTGTCCACCAGAAAAGCAGTAGGAAGGGGCTTTTTCTCCGGGAACCATATATCCAGTAAGGTGTAAAAATCGCCATCCCCTGCTTAAGAGTGGATACAGAATCAYTTCCCATGTTCACAAGCACCTAGAACACCCTGCTCTTCTCTATCAAATCAATACACCGGAACACACCATTTTTTTAATATTTCCTGCTCTCTGTAGAAGGTAAAAAAAAAAAAAAATCAGCCTGCAAATCATTCACTCTCTGCAGCAATATTCTGATAAATCTTACAGCTACAAACAAGGACTGCCAGGGTCAAGCCTGTGAGTAGAAGGATTAACACTAGTTTGACCTCTTAGGAGATGGCAGATAGAGAAAAGACCCTCTGTATTGTTCATTACCCCCCGAAAAAATCTGAGCACACTTCACTAACCTTGAGGTGGCCCCAGTGTCAGGAGAATAACCATGGCATGAACCACAAGGATGTGCATAGTGGCTGTTTCCCCACTAGTCCAACGAAGGAACACCTGATCCTGGGACTCTGACTGGAAAAAGGCAGAAGAAGACAGAATGGGCAAAGGTGGGGAGAGAAAGATCTTTGAGCTACAGATGAAAGGAGAACACGAGGATGGACAAATTTAGTCAGACCAAAGTTCCCAGTATCTCCAACAGTGGCCACAAAAGATACTTGGGGAAAAGTTTAGAAAGCTTTTTACGAACACATAGGCTTGGCCCTGATATTGGCCACCATCTGATTATTTTCAGATCAGGGAATTCTTGAATTGGACCTGGTTTATACAAACTCAGTAACCCACAAAAAGGGCTTCTCTTCTGCTAACTTGTCCAGTTTCTGTGACCTGCCGAGGCAAGGCAGGGGGGCACTCACCCAGCTGTACACCTCCTCTCCCTCCTTGCTCTGCCGCATGCGCTTGATGTAGCGGGAGAAGATGGAGAGCAGAGCCACGAGCACCGCGTCTGACTCAGCACTGTAGGAGAGCTTGGAGAAGAGGTGGGACATGATGGTGGAGCGCTCCACGATCAGTCGGGCGACATCCTGCAAGGAAAAAACAGCCAGGAGGTCTTTACTGCAAAACACAGACAGGTCTTCCTGTTTCATTGCATCACGGTCTCCAGTTTCCATCATCAGCCCAGTAAACACCACTCTGGAGATCAACTTGTAGAGTCAAGAGTACAACTGACACAAGAGGGAAAAGGCCAGTGCTTTGCATGCATCTTACAGTGTCCCCAGCTGAGCACAGCTGCCTTCTGATGCATCCCATTACAGAGTAAGCATTTATGTAGCATTTCTCTGAAGAAAAAGATCTACTGAATCTTATCATTTAACTTTGTCCATGTATCTAAACAGATCTATGGAGGCTCACCACATGAGCCTTAAAAGCAATGAAAAAAGGCACAGAGAGATAGAACAATGAAAAAAAAATCATTGTTAAAAAAAATTACCAAAAGCTTTTTAAAAAAGAAAAAAACCCACAAACAACCCAGAAATCTAGTTTTGGTTATAGGGGTGTGCATATCCCACCACTAGGTTCCTGACTTCCCATTCTCTCTCCACATACATATGATTGCAGGTTTAGCACCTGCTTACTTATGAAACACTGCCAGGTGGTGGGATTTTTTTCAAACCACTATCCACTCTTGCATTCCCCATTCCAGMTGATGGGCTCCTGCACTGGAAGTTATTGCTCTGATATAATTTCATTATACGAAACAAAGACACAGGTTGCCTTTCAACCCATACACAGAGACACAAACACGCAGTTACCAGAGTAACATGCTCCCAAAAACTCATCCTGCTGGTACAGCAAATCCCATGCCTACCACAGTCCTGGACATGCCACGTGTCCCCTGTGTAATCCCTCCCCTCACCAGAGCAAGGTCGTTGTGCTGTCCCTGCTCCTCCACTGGGGCGTGCTGGGAGAGGTACACCAGGTAAGCACTGATGGTCTGGGGATCTGTCTCCATGTGGATGGCCTAGAATGAGAATTCTTTTCATCAGAAATCAGGATTTAAAGAAAACAAACACCAGCATAAGAAAAAATTCTTCTGCAAGCACATGTTGATGTCACAGCCAGATGCAGTTTGTTTTAGCAGATCTGTTTTAGCACGAACAGAAAAAGAACAAGCTGGACACTCCCCCCTTCAGCTCTTACACCCACCTGCTGCAAGGCCAGAGCTGTTGTGGCTCTCACACTGTCAAACAGTGGCAGCCTCGGGAGGTCTCTCAGCAGCCACTGATATCCCTGCAGCAGCTCGGAATCGCCGGAGTCTTCCTCCATGGGGTGATCCTTCTCYTCTCCATCACGCATTCCTCCTTCTGACAGCACCAAGGACAGGCCCTGCAGAAGTCACACAGACAGAAGATACAGCTGTTGCATTTGAAGCCACAGCTGGACTGCTGGTTTCGTACTAGTGAATTTAACAGAAACAAGCTTCAAACACCACAAAATAATCCAAACGCAGCACACAACAGGTTTCATCTCTCATACAATGTTTTTTTGACAGATACCCTGCTTGAAGTTTCAGTCTGAGCATAATCCTTCTGAACTCCCTGCAATTCTCTTTGCCTTGACTATACTCCAGAGAACCAAGTACTCACTCACTCACTCACTCAC
Source organism: Amblyornis subalaris (assembly GCA_018881555.1). Lineage (NCBI taxonomy): Eukaryota > Metazoa > Chordata > Aves > Passeriformes > Ptilonorhynchidae > Amblyornis > Amblyornis subalaris. Next base: position 5,217,463 of record JACAXG010000028.1, on the reverse strand, counting down.
TCACTCACTCACTCACACTTCCCACAGACAACAGCCTCTGCCAATTACTCCACGTAGCACAGTCTCCCGAGTCTACACCTGAACTTCACAGGAAACATAGCAAAATCCAGCTCTATCTCAAGAAAAAGTACAACTTGGCTGTTGAATAACAACTCCTGAGCCACAGGGAGCAGAAGTGCATTTGATGGGGTTTGGAGATTGAGACAAGTCACTGAAGGAGGATGACATGAAACAATTTCCCTGTGCTGGCTCTGGACTCAGCCTAGGGCTCTGCCCTGGGCTTCTGACAGACCCCAGTCAAGATTTTCATTCTGCTCACCTTCATGGCCAGGACTCGGGAAGCCACCTGGGAAGAGCTCAGGCGCCGTAGGAAGTAGTCRAGCACCTCACAGGTTGTCTGTTCATCTGCTTTGGGTCCCAACAGCAAGTCTTGCAAGCGTCCAAGCAACTGCCTTTGTTTCTGTTGTCKCTGTGGAGTGAGAAGTTGGCCTGTCCAGTGAAATCAAATCTGGGCTGCACAGAAAGTAGGTAGCAGAAGGGATCCCCAGGAGACTGCTCACCTGGCGTTTCTTGGCACGTTGGTCCTTACTCTCACCCTCCTCTTCTTCTTCGCCTGAGGTGGATTCATCAGCAGCATCATGAAGCAGGAACTCGCAAAGGCACTGCACAGGTAGGACGTCCAAGGAGCCCTCGCTGGACTGAACCAGATCTGCCAGCCATGGCATTGACTGTGATGAAGCCTGGGAAGCAGGAGAGTAATAATATCAGCAGAACATAGATGCAGCACACTGATCATTTAATTCCTGAGCAGCAAACCACCTTCCCCTGCAACTCCTTTCGCCCTTCACTCTGCTCAAGTTTCAGATCCAATCCCAACACAGCCCACCTGTCTTTGGATGATGTTGAGAAGAAAGTCAGGATGGCGACTGCGACACAGAAGGTGGCCCAAGCGAAGCGACTGGTTCAGGCTTTTCACCTGCTCCAGGACATGTGGTGGAGGTCTGCGAGGGGGSCCCCTGCCACAGAAACAACAAGTTACCCACAGGCTGACAGACTTTCACTCTGGTGGGATGAGGATCTGTCAGCTCAGTAGTGCATCAGGGACTCATAGAGGTGGCAACAGAAGAACAAGGACCAAATGTGACACACATCAATGTCGTCAAGGCCAGGTTGGATAGGGCCCTGAGAAATGCGGTTCAGAGGAAGGTGTCCTTGCCCATGGCAGGTGGGTTGGGACTGGATGATCTTTAAAGTCCCTTCCAACCCAAACCATTCTATGATTCTATGATCCCATGGGCTACCAAAATACAGGGTTCTTCTTGCCCATATCAACCACCCTGCGGAGAAGCAGGGTTTCCTGACTAGTGTTAACTGGGATTTCATGATGGCACCAGAATGCAGATGGCTACTTACTGAGGGTCCAGACTTGTCAGCTGGGACAGCAAAAGGCTGCTGCTTTCTGTAATTGTTTGCTTTGTGGATGCAGCAGCCAGATGACCCTCAAATGCAAGAATCTCCTGTTTTTCTCTCTGGGAGATTTGGAGTTCACGATTAATCATCTCTGTGCGCGTCTCCTCATCCGTCAAGGTACATTGAGGATAGGAATAATTACTGAGAAAATAAGTTTAAAAAAAGGAAATGGTTATCTTGTTCTACTCAAAATTCATGAACCACAGTCAGAAAGAACACAGAATTTCAGCTCTCACAGACAACAAAGAAAAAAACAAGCAGTTTCTCAATGGAGCCAGGAGACTGAGACCTTTTCAGCAAGGCACAGCACAGTCACCTCCCCCTGGTTTTTCTCAGCTTTATTCCCTTGCTTATAATATTTTTGTTGAGGAAAGGCACTTTTCCCACTCCAACTGCAGTGTTGCTGCCAGACAGCTTATTTTACACCAGTCCCACTGGAAAGGAAGGAGCTGCATGGCACAAACCTAATTCAGAAATGTGTGGTTTTGGTATTTGATTTATGTAGGGATTTAACCATACTAACTTGGTCATGACCATTTCCATGAGCATCTTTAGAGAGGGGTACTCCTCCCATGCAGCCAGACCTGCAGTAGAGAAGAGAAGAACAATCAGGAATACAGGAATAAAATAGAGCCTTGATATATATTCTAACACATTCCAGGGTGGGGAGACACAAACTCACTTGAGAACAGCTCATAACACTTACAGCACAAACAAGGTGATTCCAGCCACATGCTGGTCCAAATCCCACCTCCATGTATTCTTCACCCACAGAGAATACAGTTATTTAGCTGTCCCCAACCCAGCACAGGCTTTGCACACAAGCAAATGGACTTCCGCAGAAAGCACCTTGGCCAATTTTTGCAGCAGAACTCATATCCTGAGAAATATCCACACTCACCAATGTTTTCAGGATTGAATGCAGCCACTACAAGCAGGAGAGGCCAGGCTTTCCAGTACAGAGTAGAAATAGCTAGATTTGGAGGCTGGTACCTGTGAAAGCCAGGAGATAGAAGCAGTCAAATTTGGTTCCTTAAGCCCATCTCAAGTCTGCTTTTCTCCTTAATCATGCACTGTTTAGATTCAGTCACGCCAGTTCAGTTGTTTTCCCAACAAACACAAAAAAACCCCACAAAACCTTTCAGGAAAGACAGCAGAGTTCAGCTGAAGATTTCTAGGGCAGAAAGGTCAGTGCTTGCAGAGCAAAGTACATTCCATGACTCAGGTCTTGATTGCTCTAGAGAAATTCCCACATGAACACGACCCTGAAAAGGCTTTCTTGTCATTTTGTTATTACAAATCGTAACAGAGAAAAGCATCTTAAAATCTGTGAGCTAGGAGTGTTAGTCACAAGGTGAAAGTGAGCTAGATCACAGCAAGATTTTCTGTGTGATAAGCCTTACCCTGGGGGTAGCTGGATATTCTCTGGATGGTGATAAGTGCACAGATTTAAGACAGCATCGATCAGCTGGATTCTTTCTACCCTCAGGACCTCAACATCTGGAGGAGAAGAAAAGACTGAACAAGTTATTGACCTGTCTACCTGCCTGAAAGTCCTTCAAGTGTAAGAAAAATTTTACTTCAAGCAACTATGTTATTGTGGGCTTGCTCTCATGATATTACACAAACAAATCCCCAACATTTAAAAAACAACACCACTTAAAAAACCCTATGAGTCAATATATAAGGATATGGAGCTTTTCAACTGCAATTTGGTTTAAATTCTTAAGGGTAGGTTTTTTCCCAAATGCATCCAATATGATACTTGTAACTTTTTCAGACCTCGGATACACTCCGGGTAAGCAACAAATCTGCTCAGAACTTCTAGGGCTCACAGGAACTAAAAATGCATTTCAACTTTGTTGCAAGTTTTCAGATTAACTCTAAATTTTCCAGCATTTGAAACGCTGCAGGATTTAAAACACTATATGAGAAGCTGGGCAGATTTTCAGAGGATACTGAACAGCAAAGTCTAGATCATTCCACAAGCACTGAGCAGTTCAGGACTACTCTTTGCCATTAACCAGTAAGAACTAAGAGCATGTAAGATGTTTTAGAATCAAACTCTGACAGCACCCTCATCTCTGCCACAAACATGTACAGCTCAGCTGAACGGACATATTTCCCAGCAATGTAGGAATCTAGACAAATGCTAAATGAATTCATAAAAGCGGTAAGAGGAAAGACTGCTTTTGTAACTGCTATTCTGTAAGTGTTCCAATAATGGACTTGGGAAGAGCACACAATACATTGGTTAATTAGTTTAACTTCCAACCCTTCCATTTCTGCATAGCCTAAAAATTGCACTTTACAGTATGCATGAAGGACTAAATTGAATTTTAAAACGCTGACTCAAAACTCTGGGTGGTTGTTCACAGTCCTTCATCCTCAACACAACCAATAATTTCCCAAACACTCCATGATACAAAATTAGTAACAGGGAGAAACAGTAAGAGAAAATAAGAAGCTTCTCTAGTGAGAAAGCAACAGCAGTACATGTCTGGCTTTGAGCCAAATGCTTAGCCATCACGACTAAAATATGCTTTAAGTGATGCAAAGGCTCTTTGGTACGTGGTAGGAGCTGTCTCAGCCCTGGGCGGCAATGAAAGGACGTGGAGACAGAAGCAAGCTCTTGCGGGCTGGAGCTTTGTGCAGCCTCACCATCTGCTTGCACAGCTGCAGCCCTCTTCACCAAGTGGTCGGCGAGCTCCATGGCATCGGCGGGGCCCAGGGGGAGGTCCCGCGACAACCCGATCACAAGGATCCGCATCAGGGTGTCCTCCAGGATGGGCACCTCGGAGCACAGGCGGAGGAAGAAGCTGCAGGAGACACAAGACAGCAATCACACTTCCTTGGACAGCAGTGTGAGGGTTCCTGGAACCCTGCACAGACCCTGGAACTCATGTGAGCAGAAGATATATCACCACTTCAGTTACAACACCTTCCCCAGTCTCCAGCTCCAAATGCAACTATGTGAAACAAATTATTACTGGAATACCATTCGCATTGCCTTGTGCCTCTACACTTCAGCCTGCTTGAGTCTGAGCTCCCTAATGTCACCCCAGTTACCCACCCAGTGCAGGGCTGCCCTCCTTACAACTACAGCATGAAGATATAGAACAGCTTGGCACAGGGAACAGGAACGAAGGAGGAAGAGGAACAGATGGAGAGCGGAACAACACCCCTCAATTTTAAGGCAATGTAACAGATGAAGAAAATCTGAGCGCAGTTCCAAGCCTTTCCAACACAGAGCTATATAAGGATCACCAGAAGACACCCATTCCTCTGCCTCCAGCTAGAGCAGCTCCCTGCCTGCACCCACCACAGGAGGGGCACACACTCACTTGCGGTCACTCTCGGGGGGCCAGTTGTCCCATTTGTAGTAGGTTTCTGGCTGTTCTGTGAAGAGCACCTTGTGGAGGCTGTAGAGATGAAGAGGACAGTAAACACCATCTGTGAGGCTCAAGAATACATACAATAGTCCAGTCTCCCCTAACTACTGCTAAAGCTTCCCATCCTACAGATGAAGGAACCTCAGATAAGCGAGTCTAGCAACAGTAACAACACGAATCAGAACAGAGAGGACTTTACAGTATGGGCCCTGGGCTTTTACACTTTCAGTAACTTGCTTACTATTAATACTGGCTTGACCTGTCTCAGTAATGCCTCGCACTAAGACCCCAGGATACCATCTGTCTGTCCTCCAGAGGCAGGCAGTGAAGACAGAACTATCTGTGGAGCCCTCAGCCATACAGCCTGAAAAAGGATGTTAGACAAAAAAACAACAAAGAGTCTACAAGGATTGTGTTTGGTCATGTAACTAGAAATCCCCTGCTGGACTCAAATAATACAAATCAGAAATATTTTCCATTATCACATATTTATGGCAAGAGGATGCATCTGAAGGAATTTCAGAGAGGATGACAGTCCCAGTCTGGATCCTGCTAAAACTGTTTCTGGTCCCTGATAAGGGGAGTGAAATCTAACTAAACCCTGGCATATACCTGTATTTTCATAATACATCACAGTACTGGGGAAGGGACTGGTTATGCACAGAGATGACCAGGCTGATTCTCACCAGTGCACGTAGTCCTTTGGAGCCAGTTTGCTGATGGATGGAACAACTGTGTGCAGCCACCACACAGCATCACGTTGGATAGCAGCAATTTGGTTCTGGAAAGATCGCAGCACCTCCAGGTCTGAAAAACAGTCAGGTCACAAAGCACACACATACCAAGGGCCCCATCAGGAGCCAAGAAGGAGAGTGGCAGTTTCAACACAGTAAGCAGACGTCCGAGGCATCAACAGTAAATCATAGAAGCACAGAATGGTGTGGGTTGGAAGGAACCTTAAAGATCATCTTGTTCCTGCAACACAGGCAGGAACACTTTCACTAGAGAAGGGGAACCAGAGAAGGGGAGTAGTATACAAGACAGCCTTGAGCCCCCCAGCTCTGACAGCACATGTACTTTGCTTCCTGACACGTGCTGCAGCAAAACCTCCAACATATAGCACAGATGGATTAGTTTTGTGAGAAGAAGGCGTGTGGGCAGTCACATTAGTGCCACCCCAAAGACCTGTCTTCTCAGACCCCAGTACCTGGTAATCCTTACAGCTGCCCCTTCAGGCTTGAGGCCCCTCCCTTTCCCCAGCCTCTCAACCACTACTTCCACAGATACAAGAAACACCCAGCCATGCAAATGCCACATCTCCTGTCTCTGTCAGTCTCAGGATGATAGCAGGCACCCCCATGCCTCCCTTCCCAACCCAGCTGTAATGTTCCCCCAGCATCAGGGGCAGATATCTACCAAGCCGCCCATCTTCAGAGAGAACTGAGGTTGTTTTGCTTACTCTTTTTCTCTCCTTTGTCCCAAGCAATTCCAGCCTCCTTCACCTGGGCTGTGATACCAAGCATCATGGAGACAGCCAGCAGATCGGTTATGTGGATGACAAATCGCTCCTTAAAATAGAAAAGAAAAAAAGTGAGTTGAATAGCAACAACCAAAGCTGCCTTCTGGAAGTGTTTTGTCATCAAAAATGATGAACATGGATGTTTGGAAATGAGATATGGGAGTGCTGCTATGAGACATACAAATAGTGACTCACTCAGATACCAAAGAGCAAAAGAAAGAATGGCCAGGAAAGCAAATACAGCAAAGCTCAGTACACCACTGGCACATCCAGCAGCATAAGGGTCAAAAAGAGGTACCTTGAATTCCATCTCTGCATACAGGGCCTCCTTCCGCTCCTGCATGAGGCCCAGACAGAAGGCCTGGAAGTTGATCTCATGTTTTGTCTGTTTGATGATCTCCCGCAGCAGGGCCCGCGACGCCCGCAGGTAATCGTCCTTGGTGGTCAGCAGGTCCTGGAACACCATGGCCAGGTACTGCGGCCACACAGAGAGAAAACTTTCAGTGCACTGCAATGGGTCTGCATCCACAAAATGAAGAGACACAAGGAAACCATGCTGGTGGTATCCTGCCCTTCAGACTCCTGGGGAGCTCTAATAACATTTCTCTCATGAAACTGCATTATCACCCAGAATGTGGGAGTTAGAAAATGCCCATTTATGTTTATTCCTACCAAGAGTAACAATATAGTTTCAAAATAGTATGATACAGATCAGACAGCTGTCTGTGAAAAGACTTACCTTTGGAGCTTGTTCTGAGCTGTGCTGAAGCACAGTATACAGGATCTGCATGTTGTTGGGATTTCTTGCATTTGATAGTTCATTGAAAATCACAAACTTAATGGTGGTGCCCAGGTTATCCCTGTGTGCATTCAGCAGCTCTCTGCAAGGAAGACCAGAGATACCCAAAATGACATTTCATTGCAGTTGGACACACTGTTTTGATTTCTCCTTGAAGTATTTAACACACAAAAGCAAAAAGGACAGAATAGTACATACATCTGACAGTGGACTACTGAAAGACTTCCAGGACAACGAAATCCATTTAAATGAACACAAGACACCCCATGGTTCAAGCTGGTTTTTAAAACCACTATGCAGAGACCTTGAGAGAGTCTGGGCACACCTTTCACAGTGCTTTCTCTTCCTGTCACAGACTCAGTCACTCACCTGACACACAGCATGTAGTGGTTGAGAAGGACTTTTGGCTTGAGACGAATTTTGATCAGGTTGGAGATAACTTCCATGTCCTCTGAGCTGTGGGTGTTGCAGTTCATACAGACTGACATCAGCAAGTCCTGAGCTGGCTTGGTCAACTGCAGAGGAAGAGCAGAAAGACTCCAACCACTTGCCATTATAGACCAGAAACAGAACTAGCATACAGTATCCAGCTCTCCTGGTTGGATTCCAGACCAGGGCTGTGCTTCAACACCTCTTATCCTTACCTTTGGATTCTGCAGCCACATCTCCAGCCTCTGCACAGCCATCTGCCGCACCTCTTTGTAGCCACAGGTTGCCGTCAGCAGCCGCAGGAGGTTCCTGGAGACGTTGTCCATGGGCTGGCGCCGGTTGAGCTGGTCCCGCAGCATGTCTAGGACATACTCCTCCACACTCTCTGCGAGGTCTTCATACCTGGGCCACACAAACTGCACTGTATTCATTTCCACATGAGCCAGTCCAGAGATCAGCACTCTTTCTTGTTTGTGGTATGACTTTCAAACTAACAAAAATCCACTCTCTTCTCCTGGAACCAGTTTTATCTGATGCTCAACATCCCCCAGCAGGTGTCACAGGACAGGTAGTGCAGAGAGGGAGCTCCCTGCCACAGCTCTGTAGGGTGGGTGAGCACAGACACATCTACAGACACATGTGCCACACAGCTGTATTAGGAGAGAAAGAGGCAACTGTACCTGGGCATGAGCTGGCCCGCCTGCTCTGGGCTCATTTTCTCCTCTGCAATCAGCAGCTCACTCTGGCTGTCCTCCTCCTCTGTCATGGAAGGGTGTGGGCTACTCCCTAAGAGAACCAGGACACAGCACAGTTCATGAGACAACTCCTCTCTCTAGAGATCAATCACTTGTGCTCTGGTTTGCCCAGCTTCTTTCAGGGATCTCTTTCAGCAACACTGAGGCAGGCCACAGCCAGTCACCTCCCCACACTGCGTCACATACAGGCCCATTTTTCACTACCCTCAAACATCTCCTGGACATGAAAGCGCCCCAAAGAAAGGAAAAGCAATGCCTGGAACTCAAAGCCTGGTCTATGTGACTCCATCCAGTAACAAACTATTCTCACAAAACCTGTAAGGCTCCATTCTCTCCCTAAACCTTTGTTCCTGGTTCCCAAACATCTTCTTACCAGCACTAAGGTCCCCCCCGCTACGTCCAACTTCTCCATGCAAGAGCATGGTCTTGGGAGGCATCTTTGTGTTAAAAGCTGTTTGGATGTTATCCACAAATGTCTTGCAGTGAGGGCTGTCCACCCAGATGCGCTCCCCAAGGGAGTCCTCAATGTACACCTGCAGAAGGGAGCACAAGCCATATTCACGGGGTTAATTAAAGGAGTATTTGCGAGTTTTTATGGGTTTCCAACATACAAAGTAGGAAACTAGCATAACCATTGCATGGATGAAAACCAGACCAGATGACTGCAGGCAAGTCACACAAGAGCAAAAAAACAAACCATCACATCCCAAGCTCTACTGGGCACCAACCCTTCTCAAGCAAGAAAGCTGATCAGCTTTAGCAAAGACTTTACAACAACTTCTGCCACCAAAATACAGAAGCTGGTCAGCTCAGCCTTTTTAAACTAATGGGATGTTTTAATCCCTACAGACCAAACAGAAAGCAAGGAGTCTCTGCAACATTTACAGACATCGCAGAAAAGAGCAGAGATCAGGCAACAAAAGGCAAAGGAGGCCACAGCATTTCAGAAACCCATGGAGATTTTTCTTTAAAAGGACGGGGCCAAACTCAAATTTCTGCCTCCTCCAGCTGAATTCCCACGCTGGACAAGAGGACACTAGCTACCCCCTTCTCTGCAGTTGTAGTAAATCCTATGCTGCTCTCCTATCCCAACATTTCCCAACCCAGCCTGCTCACCACTGCCTCAGTCCAGCAAAAGCCCCCTTAGTTCAACAACCTTGACAAAGATCTCTGGCCAGTTCTCATCCTCTTCATAAGCTGCCATGAGAAGGTTGCACGCCAAGACAGACACCAGGCTATTCCCTTTGGCTTTGAAATTGATGGAGGCATCTCTTCGGAGTAGGCTGCACAGCGCCTGGAACATCATCCACAAAAAGTACAATAATAAACAAGTCATCTACTAAGAAAGCATGCAGAGAAGCTGTAGAAAAAGAAATACAAATTACAGCAGCTTTCCACAGAGCTTCTGCATTTACAAAGCCATGCAGATCACACTCTGGCCTGAGAGAAACTGCAACTCTGCTCACAAGTTGGCAGCAATGATCTGTCAGTAAGTTCAGGAGTCCTCACCTCGATAACCCCTTCGGTGGCAAATATGTTGGGTTTGATTTTTGCCAGGTACATAAGGCTCAGGTACAGCGTGGTGTCAGGTTTGGCTCTGTTCATCTTCAGCTGCTTCACAGCTCCACACAGCACCCCCTCAATGCGGTCGTCGTTGCCTTCTGCTTCCGCTGCCTCAATCTCATCCAGCAGCACCGTGGGGACAACTGGAACCACCAACACACAGGCATCAGCATTTACCCTCACGCCAAGTAACCACCCTGAGGTGCTGCAGGGCCAGTCACAAGGGCAGCAAAGCATGGACCCTTTCAGCCTTTTCAGCCCCAAACCACTTTGAAATAGCTTTTCCCTACTCAATTGCCACTAAAAGTTCTGTTTCACACCTGACAATGCCCCTTCATTGTTTTTCCACGCACACTCCTCTGCAAGTGTATCCAACATCAGAAACGGAATGACAATTCAAAAGGCAACATTCAGACCAAGAGTATGCTAAGRAAATATGTGAATAAAAGACCACAATCTGGACTTAGAGATCTCCTCAGGGAGTATTTCAGATGCTGCTATTAAACAGCTCTTAGACAGAATGAACACAACCCAATGCCAATGGAAGAGAAAATCGTGACTTCAGCTCCATGTCCAGCGGAGGAAACCCTCAAGGACAACACMTAATTACTGTGTGCGCTTCAAGAAAGGCTCCTGGGCTGAGACTCCAGAGAAAAGAGAAGTTTCACGCTGGCTTCCCTGTGGCTGCAGGTGCGCAGCGGTGCCTCACCTTCGATAGGGATGACGGACGGCTCCTTGATGGAAGGCGAGATGGCTCTTTTCTCCGCCACGGCCGCCTCTGCCAGGCGTCCCAGGGCGCTGAGGGGCGGCGTRGAGGAGAGCTTGGGGCGCTTGGTCAGCCCGGGCAGCCCCGCCGGGCCCGCCAAGGCGGCGGCCGCGTCCCGCTTGCGCTCCGAGGGCAGCCCGGGCGGCGCCGGCTTCAGCAGGGTCACGGCGGCCTTGCCCTCGCCGCTCTGCCCCTTGGAGCCCAGCGCGATGAAGTCTCCGGGCGGTGGGTGCGCTGCGAGGGGGGGACACAGGGACAGTGAGCGACAGCGACAGCACCCGCAGCCCCCCGCCCGCCCGGCCCCGCGGCACTCACCGGAGGGCTTGGGCACGGCGCTGGGCCGCCGCACGGCCGCCGCCTTCGGCCGGTTCATGGCGCCGCCGAGCAGCGGCCCCGGGACGGACCGAGCGACAGCCGGGACCGACAGACACACAGCTGGACCGACAGCCGGGAGCCACGGACGGCCGCGGCCACACGGAACCGGAACCGCCGCCACACGGCACCGCCCGCCCCGCCCCGCCCCGCCCGGCAGCGCCGTCTGGCGGCGGGAGGGGGAACTGCGCCCCGCGGGTCTCGGGGGGCTTGCGGGAGCCCGAGGTCGGAGAAGGGCTGGAGCTGTTACAAAACGCGGAATATGTAAAAATGTTCTTACGAAAGGATGTTCTTTGATGTTTGATCAGCTTGTTCTCCCAGGCAGCTAGCAATAGGACAAGGGGATATAGTCTCATGATCTGCCAGCGGAGGTTTAGGTTGGACATCAGGAGGAATTTCGTCACAGAAAGGGTGATTAGACACTGGAATGTGCTGCCCAGGGAGGTGATGGAGTCACCGTCCTGGAGGCGTTCAAGAAATGACTGGATRTGGCACTCGGTGCCATGGTCTAGTTGAAAAGGTATTGATCGGTCAAAGGCTGGACTTGATCTTGGAGGTTTTTTCCAACCTAAATGGTTCTCTGATTCTGTGATTGGGGGATCTGGGTTCAGAGAGGGGAGTCAAGGAAGTAGGACTGGGGGTTGGAGTCAGGGGCTGAAATTGGGGAGCTGAAAGTAGTGGCGGAAATTGGGGGTCTGGGATGTGGGGCTGGAATTGGGTGGGTTGGATTGGGGCTGAAATCCATCAGCTGAAATCAGGGGGATGGAGCCAGGAGAAYCGAGCTCCGGGACTAAAACCAGGGGCCCCACAGCAATTGGCTGCCCACCCCCTCACCCCCCTGCCACCCCTTCTGTCCCCACATCATGCTCCAGGACAAGCTCTCCACATGCCTTTATTGCAGCAGGGACGGTGGGTACCCACACCTCCACCCACCCACACCACCCGGGACCATGCTGGGGGCACCCGGCAGCCAAGYCCCCATCCCACGCCCCCCAGCCCCAGCTGTGCTGGAGGGGGACACGCAGCAGCAGGTGACAGTCCCCAACGCCTCCTCCATGGCAGCATCCTGGCTTTGGTGGCTGGAGCATCGAGCATCTCCCAAGTGGGTGGTCCTGGCGAGGTGGGGGTGACCCCACGGCCCCCAGCTCACAGCCACTGCAGGGAGAAGCCCTGGCTGAGGCTGATGCCAAGGTCACTCACGGTGAGAACCTGTGGGGGTGAGGAGACATTTTGGGGTACAGCCTTGGCAGGAGGGAAGTGGAGAATGCTTTCTCCTACTCAGCTTGGCTRAGCTCTGCTTCCCCTAAACCCTGGCATGGCAGGAGAGCCACACCAAGTCCTCATCCACGTCTTTGGCCACCAACACTGTGACCCTGGAGGAGGAGGGCTGGAGACCCTCAGGAAAGGGAACCCCAGCCAGGAAAGGGCACCCTGACATGGGGCCATACCTGATTGTCCAGGTAGGAGAAGGGCTTCTCCTGGCCATTCAGGAGGACCTTGCTGGGCGGCTTCTGCACCCCAAAGATGCTCAGGGTGCCAATGGTGACCTTGGTGGCCTCAGTGCTGGCATGGAGGACGGTGGAGGTGAAGATGTTCTGTAGGARGGGACAGCATGAGCTCAAGGTGACCAGGTGCCATGGGACCGCCCACTCCTGTCCTCCCCACCACATCCCACCTGCGTGACATTGAACACCAGGTAGGAGTAGTTGCCTTGCTCGAAGGTGTCCAGGCTCTCGCCATCATCCCAGAAAAGGTCCCCCCAGGCGGTAGCTTGTGAGGACAAGGCCACAATGAGTTGCAGGGGGTTCCCTCGAGTCACCTCGGTGGTGGTTCCTGGTTTCTGGGGTTCAAAGACACGGGTTCTGTAGGGCCACAAGCACCAGGAATGGGGGTGCAGGAGTGGAGGTGCTGGACACACTCACACTGCGGACAGTGCCCAGAAAGGTGATGGGTGGGCACTCACCTGGGTGGGCAGGATGGAACCTTCCCGGATGTGCAGGTTGAGGTGCTCCAGGGGGGCCGACATCTTCAGCATCTCCCCACTGCTGTTCACCGAGGAGCCCTGGGCCGGCAGCGAGAGACACGGGTGTGAGGGAGTCAGGGGCATGGCGGGGGCTCAGGCACTGGTCTGGGGAGCAGCCATCCCCACCCCTKCCTCCATCAGGGCTCTCTGGGCTCAGCCAGGGCTTCCCACCTGCAGCCCCGAGAGGGTCAAGCAGGGATCCCCCAGCCCTTGGCCGAGTGCTGCAGTGCTCCTCACCGTGTAGAAGTCGTACCACGTGCCTCGGGGGACATAGCCTGTGACCGCGTCCACCCCGGGCTCCAGCACCGGTGTTACCAGCAGGCTCCGGCCCCACAGGAACTGCCTGTCCAGCTCCCAGGTGGCCACATCCCCGGGGAACCTGCGGCGAGATGGAGACGCCGCTCGATCGGCCGCTTCTCCGTGATTCCACCCAAGCATSTCCCCAGCTCCCGGTGGGGATGGTCTTACTCAAAGAACAAGGGCCGGGCGACGGTGTCCCCTTGCAGGTGGGCACGGTGGAACAGGGTGTAGAGGAAGGGCAGGAGGGAGTAGCGGGTCAGCAGCACGTCCTTCATGGCCGTCCTGGCTGCCGGGCTGAACRCCGTTGGGTCCTGGGCCTGGGGGAGATGCGGGGAGTCAGCAGCCATCCCACCCCAACCCCACCTCCTGCATCCCCCATTCTGCATCCTCCATCCCACAGCCCACCTCCTGAATCCCCCGCCCCACATCCCACCACCTACATCCTCCATCCCACCCCCAGGATGCCTCCCACCAGACAGGATGCCTCCCACCTTCTCGTTCTGGGTGTTGTGGTTGCGAGCGAAGGGGTAGAAGGCACCGAGCTGCATCCAGCGGGTGCACAGCTCCTCCGAGGTGCTGCCGGAGAAGCCGCAGATGTCTGCCCCGACCAGCGGGATGCCAAAGAGGCTGAAGCTCAGCAGCCCTGAGGGCAGGGACAGTCAGCAGGGTGCAGGGAGTTTCGGAGATGTCTYCAAACAAGCAGAAAGCTCTGGGGGTGCTGGTAGGGGGTCTGTGCCACCCACCTGGGATGGAGTAGTACATGTCCTTCCACTGGCTGTGGTTGTCACCCAGCCAGTGCCCCGAGTACCGGCCCTGGCTGGGAAAGGTGGAGCGGGAGATGATGAAGGGGCGCTYCCCCCGGATCTGGATCAAGGCGCTGCAAAACAACAGGGAGAGCTGGGGGCAGAAGGTAAGAGTAGCCCCCCAGGTGTTGGCCTTATCCCACAACAGTTGAGGGAGAAGTCCAGGCCCATGGCAGCTCTGTGGTGCTGGAGGGTTGGCCYGAGCTGTACGGTAAAGGCACCAGGACTGGCCTCATCCACCCATCCCTCCCAGAGCAGTGTCAGCTCCCCTCTCCTCCTGGGTTATTCCCCTCCCAGAGGCTGCGAGCAGCCAGAGCTTTTCCCCTTCGGATCAGGCACTCAAATCTCCATCCTTTTCCTACTCAGCTCTGAGAAGGATTTTATCCCATCCCATCCCCAGGGTGTCRGGAAGCAGGATGCTCAGGTACCTTGCTGTGGCTTTGGCTTCCATGAGCCCGTAGAGGTTGTGGAGGTTGTAGTGCACCGAGGCTTTCTGCTTTGCTGAGGCACACACCGTCTTCGAGGAGAGGGAATCGCCCAGCACGGCTGCCAGGAGGGACAGCCCAGTTGGCACCCAGTGGTGGTGGGGGGCAGGGGACSTGGACTTCCCACACTTCCTGGCTCTGGGTCAGCCCTCTCACAGGAGCCAGCCACTGCTGCCACCCCAGTGCCAAAAGCTCAAGTAGACGGCCCCATCCTGCACCCTGACATGGCCACAASAAGTGTGCAAGGCTTAGACATGGATACCAGCACATGCAAGCAGGGATGGAGACATTCAGGGTGTAAAAGAGACACAATGTGTCTTAGAAATTATTTTCCCCCACCACACTCGGTTGGCAGTAATTTCAAAGCACACAGCATCTACCAGCATAGCCTTATCTCTCATCTCCCTCCTTACCTGGAGTGTAGGGTGGGCTGTCGAGCTCTCCTGGGGGGCAGCCGTCTTCAGACCCATCCATGAAGTTGGATGGCTCATTCATGTCCTAAGCAGAGAAAATTGTGGAGCAATTTCAAGGGTGTCATTTTGGGGATTAGTGGATAGACCTGGAAAAGCTGCATTTGAGGGACAGTCCCACCAGGACACACACCAGGCACGAGATGAGCTGCTGGCACGGAGCAACCCAGGGGCAAGGAGASACTTACGATCCAGAGGCCATCAAAGGGCACGTGGGCATAGAAGCGCTGCAGGTTCTCCAGCCACCACTGGTGTGTGTCTGGGTTGGAGAAGTCTGCGAAGGCAGTGAAGCCAGGCCAGACCTGTGGGGACACCACAAACCCATGGGTTCAGCAAGCAGGTGATTCGTGGGGAGCTGCCACGGGGAACAGGGTACCACAGCACGCTGAAGGGACCAGGGGTGAAATAGGCAATGAGACAGAAGATAAACCMAGGCCAATGCTTCGAGTCCTGGATGCTACACACACAGCATCCCTCCTTCCTCCATGGTACCAGGACTACCAGGTGCTGAGGACATTCCGTGGGYACTGGCAGCAGATGGAGCAGCTGCTCTGCGTCCCCTTGCACGAGGCCTGACACCACCTCACCGAGGGCATGTCAGGGAAAACCTGTGATTTCTCCATGCTTTGCCTCATTCCAGGAATTTTAGCCGATTCATTTTTCCCCGTGTTTTCAGGCTACATCAAAAGCACCCTCTTTGGAGATGGTGAGGGAGAGCCAGTGGGAGGAAACAGCTGGGTGGGCAAACTGGGAGGGAACGGCGGTGGAGCAGATCTGGAGGCACGCTGTCCATCACAGACAACCTCCCCTCACCCCAGAAACAGGAAGGGAGAGAAATCAGATGACAAGCCTTGGGCAGCACTGCTGACTCTGTTAAGCTCATATGACTTCCACAGGCTCCTCTGCAGGGCAAGGACTGGCTCCCGAGTTCGGTGAAGACACCAGGAGGTGACACATGAGGACAAGGGCTGAGCCAGGCTCTGGCAATCATCCCGGAGAAGTCCCTTGGCCACTTGGCTTTCCCTCTGTTGTGAGGGGTGAAATCCCAACCCTGCTATTGCACAACCCATGGGGCTGGGATTTCCTCCTGGAGTTCCTCACCTGCCCGATGAGCGGCTGCCCTTGGCTGGTGTTGAGGAACAAGCCCCGCCTCAAGCCTTCATCGAAAGGCCAGTAGGAGCCGTGAGGGCTGGTGCTGCTGATGCCAGGATCCTGGGGATAGAGCAGAGGGTTGGTGCCATTCCAGGCAGACCATGGCCCCTTCCCCCAGCCAGACCGGTGTGATTCCCAGAAGAGAACCCAGACAGGGTCAGCCAGAGCCCACACACGGCGGCTGTTTCCTCCCAAGGGGAAGAGAAACTTGCTTCAACACTTCCAGGCATGTTTTCTAAAATGCCACTTCTGCAAGTCCCCAGGACCCGTTACAGCATTTTGGGAACGGGGGGACAAATACAAGAAATCTTGCACTTAGGCAAGAAATGTCAGGTCATGGACAGGCTTGAGCTACTATGGGGAGTTCAATGAGGAGGAAATCCAACCTTCCCCCCCACGGACCTGCTGGTCCCCACTGCCCCCAGCAAGCAGCCTCACGCCCCTATTCCTTGCAGAGGGAAGAAGGGAGGTCACAGCCAGGTCACAAGATCTCAGCACTTGTGTGGATGTGGGGGCACCTGAGCTGAGCATCCACAAGTTGAACTGCCTGACCCACAGTTCCTCCGTTCCTTCACCCATGGGAGTCAGGGACATCCTTGTACCCCAGAAAGACAGGGGCACGGCACAAGAACCTGGCCCATGTCTCCAYGGTCCCTGCATTAGGGGGATTTCCAGTGGCAGTTTACAGCTGCCTGACCAGCCTTGGGGACYGGCCTGCTACAAAAATCCCCTGGAGCTGGGGATGATCAGCTGGGACCATGAGCATCCCTTACACCCCTATCTTACATCCAGCTCTGCAGCAAAGACAGCACAAGGAAAGAGGAGGGGGAGTACCAAGATCATAACGTAGCGCTGCCCGTGTTTGTGGAGGTCTTCCACCAGTGAGGGGAGGGAGGCAAATTTCTGGGAATCCAAGGTGAAGTCCCGGTACCCGTCCATGTAATCGATGTCATTCCACTGTGCATCCTGCGGGAAAGAGGCTCAGGGATGGATCATGGAGCCCGGACACCCTGCTCCACAGGTCCGAGGGGTTACCTGGGGGATCTGGTAGTTCCTCATGGCTCTCACGGTCTGCCAGGTCTCATTGCTGGATCCGTAGCCCCAGCGGCAGAGGTGGAAGCCCAGAGCCCAGAGGGGAGGCATGGCTGGGAAACCTGCAGTGGGAGAGTGAGAGCAYAGATAGGGTTTCCCAAGATGACAGCAGCATCTTAAAAGGATGGGAAGGTAAGGGGAGAAGAGAGAAAAGGAGGTGATCGCTGACCTCAGTGTGCTGGGAGGAATGAGGATGGGATCGCTGGGGTATGCTGATCCCTCCCCAGTTGGGAGGGCGAAGCTGGGATGAGACAGAGATGTGGGCATGGGAAAGGTGCCTGCAGATAGCCATGTTGGGGTGCAGGCACTTACCTATCACCTGCTGGTACTGCTGGATGACCATGTTGGGATCGGGCCCCAGGAAGATGTAAAAATCCAGAACCCCTCCGATGGTCCTCCAGGTCAGGCCTGGAGCAGGCTGCAGGGCCACCTCTTTGAGTGGGAAGAAGAAGAAAGAAAGACAGTGACAATTTAGGAGCAGCTCCCAGACCTCAGCCCCARTGATGGGGACCTGGCAGCACCACACGCAGTGCTCAGGGGAACAGAGAAATCCCTGCCTTGCAATCAGCAGATGCTAAATGGGTGACTGGAGGCTTAAATCATCACAGCCTAGGGAGTTCATTGGTTTATGCTATCTTGAAAATCTGCTCTTTAAGCTCAAAGCTGCGCCAGCTTCCACTGCTGGACCAAGACTAAGCACTKAAGTGCAGTGCTTTCCTTCGTGTCCTCCCCCAAAATCCCCTCCTAAGTGAATTGAGAGCTACATTTACAAGCAWGCATGCGGGAACAAGGCCTTTCCTGGGAAGGGCTTTTCACATGAACGAGCCTTTGGACCTCAGCTCAGGTAGCTGCATCTCGAAGGAGCTCCTCCTCGGCAGCATCGCTGCAGCAGAGCCGAGCGCAGCTGGAGCCGCCGGAGCCCCGGTGTGCGCGGCATCGCCCCAGCTGGCTGCAAGCGGCGGCTGCTGGGAGGAACGGGTGGTCCCGGKGCCGCCCCCGACACGGCAGGAGCCCGCAGGAGCCGCTGTGTTATCAGCTGGCAGGCACGGGCAGACCCCACGGCCGCAGCTGGCGCAGCACAGCTGGGAAGAGCGCGGGCGACAGACGGCATCCCCGGCTGCTTCCCAGCCGTGCCCCGCCGCCGCGCCTGGGGGCAAGGACATTTCGGCGGAGGGGGAACGGACCTGCATGCAAGGGTCTTGCTTTCCTGACGGCAACTCGGCAGCTGGGCGTGTGGTTAAACTGCTCGGCAGTTGCTAAAGAGCCCCGCCGTAGCCAGGAAACAGATGGCTGTGCTCAGTAACGGAGCCATCAAACCACATCTTTCCCTTTTACGGCTTCCTCTCACCCCCAGTTCCCGAACTGGCCGCTCCAGCAGCTCCCATCTGTCCCAACCTGCCAGGTCCTCCACCAGGGGACAAGCTGGCCTGGGGTCCCCTGGACCTACCCATTGCGTTGCTGTTGAGGAGGAAAACGCCATGAGCATCTCCGCCCTCCTCCATCAGCAGGTAGAAGGGGTGAGCACCATACAGGTTGAACGATTCCTGCAAGGAGGAGGTGTCAGGTAAGACARCAGAGGGGCCAAAGCAGGAGAGCCTCACATCACTGAATAAATGGCCCTGAGCTGCATATGCTGTCCTCACCTAACCAGGCATCTGTCACCCCTCCAGGGGACAAGGCGAGGGATGAGGATGGTTTTGGAACTGCTGAAGGCCATGGGAGGCTGCTTCTTCCTTGCAGTTCAGGGGCTGCTACCGAGCTGGGCTGGGTGAGGGGGAAACTTCCTGCCTCACCACAACACGTTGCATGAGGAGCAGGGTGGAGTGGAAAACACCCAGTGCCCTCAGAGTGCCAAGGGCATTTTGCAATTGCTCTGAAATCCTCCCTGGCACATACCTGCCCATCAGCCTCAACCATCTCCAGCCTCTCCCAGTGCTGCTGCCCACCTCTGCCATGTTTTCCCAGCATTTGTCCAAAGCCCAAGAGAGTGCCATCCCTGTCCTCACCCCCTGCACCCCCACAGGGAGACGGCAGATGTACCGTGGGAGAGACGTCACGGGCCCACAGTGTGAGGGTGTTCCAGTCCAGGCTGTGCAGGAGGCTGCCACGGTGCTCCCCCAGCCCATAGAGGAACTTGGATGGGAGTGATGTGGATAACTGGAGAAACTGGTCAGCAAAAATCAAGGGGGCCACAGTGGTGTTGAGCCTGTCAGGGTGACATCAAGGAAGAGGGTCAAGAGGGAATTCTGAGACTCATTAGGATCCATTTGCCCATCAATAATTGATCTCTTTCTTCTCAAAGCATCTCAAGARCCAGTCCAGCAGCCCGTCCCACCCYGTATCCAGCCCCAACACTTYGGCCCAGGAGMAAATTTGGGTCTGGCTGGACACAAGGCACAACCTGAGCCCAAACCAGCCTGACCCAGCACAGCACAGCCTTCCCTGTGACACCAGAAGTTTCCACCCAGCTTATTATTAACCACTGAGGTGGTATGGCAGTGGGGTTTCTCAGCCTGCTGTCACTGATAAGCAGCTCCCAAGTACAGGATGGACCACAGCCACCAGCAAGTGGGAAGGAGGAGGAAAGGATGRGATACCAAAACACCCTGGCCATACATCGTCCAGCTGTTGGTGCTCTCCGCCAGCTTAGTGTGGGTAAAGCCATGGAGGTGACAGAGACCAGTACAGCAAAGTCACCCACAGTCCTCTTCCACAAAAAGCTTCATGCTGTGGGTGTCCCTATAGGTTGGACAGCTAGGGAAACCCAAAAGCAGGGAGAGGGCAAAGCCACAACTCTTCATTGGCCTTTTTCCTGAGCTACCAGGTTGCTTATTGGTGGTGTGCTGGGGACCTACACAACATTTCGCTTCTGTAGGACCAGGGAAGGAATCAGGGCCCTGGGAGGTTTTTTGAGAGGTGCTGATCCCACCCAGCTCTGCCATGGCCTTAGCAAGCAGTGGCCAGTCCACAGGGACAGGAAGCCACAYGCTGCTGTATCCCCATGCGAGCACCACTAAAAAAAAGCATGACAAAGAGTAGTAATTGGCTGGAGATCTCACAGCATGGGTTTTCCTAAGGAAAAACCTCTGGGATGCATGCTGGAGCCAACCTAGGGTGGGATAAGCTTCTCCCCACCTGCCACAGGATGAGGATGAGATGGGTTCTTACAGCACTGTCCCTGTCGCCTTGCGCCACAGCAGAACCCCAAAGGGGTCCCAGGAGAAGTTCAGGCTGTAGATGGGGTTTTCTGCTCTCTTCATCACCCGGGGGACCTCGAGGGGAACCTCATACCGTGGATTGGCCGCATCTGTTATCTGCAAAAGGGAGAAGAAGCACTGTAAAGACCAGCAAAGCAAGAGGGCAAAGGGCTGGAGATGCTCATTGGCCCCACACAGCCATGCCTGGAGCACAGAAACTTCAAGACTCAGTCCAAGCAAGGGACAGCCACCTCTGGGATGGCAGGTGCAGGGGTCAGGAGCAGCAGTCCTGCTCTTGAGGGCAGCCAGCAGGAAGCTCACCTTGATGTGCAGCCGTGTGTCCGTCTCAAACTCCACATCCAGCCTCAGCATCTCAATGTCCCGAGGGTAATAGGCCTTCTCCCTTCGCACCAGCAACCCCACCATGCCCAGCGCTGTCTGGTTGAGGCTCTCCAGGGTGTAGCTGGGGAAGTCAGGGGGATAGAAGCACCAGGGCACCCCCCGCTTGCCCTCTGCCAAGGGGGGACTCTGGATGAAGCAGCACCCTCGGCTTTCACAGAGCTCCTGAGTCACCACCACGTGCCGCTCSGGGTAGCAGTCAAAGCGATGGCTTTCGGGCACCAGGAGACATTTGGGGGGCGGCGTGGGTCCGAGCCAGCCCCCCGACACTTGCCGCAGCACCCAGACCGTGATGGTGCTCAGCAGCACAGCTGCCACCAGCAGCCCGCTGCCCACGCACCACGGGGCCAGCTTCCCACGGCCGGTGGGCAGCGCGGCAGCCCCTTCCTCTTCCACCCGGCATGCTGCTGGCTGTGTCGTCGTCAGCTTCTGGTAAGACTTCATTGTCCTGGATTGAAGGGGARATGGCGGCAGTTGTGAAGGAGACAGAGGGGGAGAGCTTGCCCAGGCCTCAAGGACAGCTTCCCCCCCTCCTGATGCCCGTGTTTCAGGCAGAGCCTGCCCGCCTCGGTACCCTGCAGCATCACATTTGCACATTCGACCAAGATGCACCTGGCAAACTCAGCAAAGGAAGGCTTTGCCAAGGTCAAGTGGTCCTGACCCTGCTAAGAGTGGGGAGACGCTGACACACGATTCTGCACTAGCCTCGAGGGACAAAGCACCATCTGCCTGAACCCCTGCCTGCTCTCGGGGGATGGCAGAGTGGCTCCTCAAGGAGTTTTTCCCAGGTCTGAATTTATGGGCTGCAGTGTTTCTGGAAGGTGCAAGCAAAATCGAGTTTGCCCTGTCTGTGGGAACAGAGCTGTGGTGCTGAGAGCTGCGGATCCAAGGTGTGGAGCATTCTCTGCTCTGAGCATCTTCTGCTCTGAGCATCCTCTTTAAGCATCCTCTGTCATGCTCGTCCAAGGCCCTGACTCAGAGGTTTTAGACTCGGGGAGGGCTGGGCAAGCGATGGCTGGGAATATGCCCTTAGTCCTTGCCTCCCACTGATAAAAGCTGATTGTAACAGCCTCTCAGGCAAACAYCTCCCGGACTCTAAGCAAAGGAGACCCCCATGCTCCTGGTAAGTTTGCAGGAAGCAATCTCAGCGCCTTAAAAAAGAGACACAACTTTCTTCTCTCCATCTCCTGTCACCGTCASTCGGACCCTGCTCCCCTCACCCTACGACCTGCAAAGGCTCAGAAAACGGCTCCACACCCCCCCCCCGCCAGGTTTATTCCCCAGCAGCGCTCCTCCACCTCGGCCACCCCGACGGCTCGACCCGCCGGGGCCCGGCCGCGAACCTCCCCGAGCGGCAGCGCCTCCGCCTGACGCAAGCGCCCGCCGCCTCCCCACGCGCGGGCGGCTCCGGGGCGGCAGCGCCCACCCGCCGTGTCCGCCCGAACGCGGGCRCCCCGGCGTGCCACCGGCCCGTGCGCCCCGGGCTCCTGCGCGGCCGGCCCGCAGCGGCGGCACCGCGGGGCGGGGGGGACAGACAGCCCCGGCCGGGCACGGCCAGCGCCGCGCCCCGGGAGCCCCCGCCCGCCCGCGGGCCCCGCTCCGGCCGTGCCGGCGCTTACGTACACGTGTCTCCTCTTGACATTGTGGCTGCGGGCGGGCGGCGGGCGGCGGGCGGCGGGCGGCGGGCGGCGGGCGGCGGGCAGCGGGCAGCGCTCCCGGCGCTGCAGCTCCGCCGGCTCCGCCGTAAACACCCGACGAGCCGCCCGGCTCCTACCGCGCCTCTCTAGTAGCAGCGCACCCACACGCGCCCCTCCGCCGGCCGCTCCTCCGCTCGCTCCTCCGCTCGGTGCGTTTTGTTAATTTTATTTTTAATATTTGTATCTACGCCCAGAGCCGTTCGAGGGTGGGGGATATGGGAGGTCAGCGATTTTTTAGGTTTTGCCCAGMTGATGCACGCAGGGTCTCAAAATCCAGAAAACGAACGCCTCTGTCCCCCCTTGTAGGGTGAGAGCGCTTTATCCCTGCACTGTGGCTTCAGGGAATCGTGATGCTGGGCGTGTTTTGAGCACACAGCAGCCCGGCCAGATCCACAAAACCCCACACATCCCAGAACACAGCCCTTTTTCCAACCAAGTTTTCACCCGAGGTCCTGTCTTCCATGCACTCCTTTTCATCTGCTTAACAAGTGTATGTAACTCCACAGGCTTTCCCACTTTAAGACTGGAGAGCTGCTCCTTGTTTACTATTGAAGGCCACAGCAGTCTAAAGGTCAGCAGCAAATGAAAACAGACCTTTGGAGCAGATGTACTTTCATGAAAATGAAAACTAACCTGTGGTGAACAGGACGATTCAYCCAGAAACAGAATTTCGGGTGACATGGCCGATCCCCTCCTGCCATTTGTGATCTGTCAAASCCATGTTGTTGCAAAAACAGAGGAAAATACCTCAATTCTGGCGATTCCCATGTGTGGGGCTGTCACCATAGAGGGTGAGACCCTCACCTAGAATGCAGCCAGCCCATCCCTCCTGCCTTTGGGGACCATCATCTCATGGATGTCTCAGGGATAAACCTTGGATGACACAGGATGGGTCCATCCACTCTCGGTTATAACCACTCAAAGAGAGCACAGGGGCAGGTGGCTGTGTTGGGGACATCGGTGTCCCCAAGACTACCACCACTAGCACTCCTCTCCTTGCTTGTCTTGGCTCTCTGAGCCACCAGAACCCTCCCAGATTTAAAGGAGATCTGGAGACAAACCTCAGAGGCATCAGTGGGGACCACAGGAATGGCTGAAATCTGCTCTCGCACCCTGAGCTCACCCTGTCCCACCACCCAGGGCAGGATTTCAGCCAGAGTCTGCAAATCTGGGAGAGGTGAAGGCCAAAGCTGTTGCACCCACACTGGGCAGCAGCTTTGTGCCACTGCCTGGGAAATTTAGCCAACCTCATTAGCTCAGTTCCAACGATAAATAGGGATTTCTTAATAACAGGGAGGTGCATTCACCTAAACCTTGCTCTGGCTGCCCAGATCCATGGGGCTGTGCCAGACACGGGGCTTCCTGTGTTTTGCAGCTTGTGTTGTTCAAAGGGAGCAGCGAAAGATGGGATCTTACTCAAAGCCTCAACTATGGCCCTTGGAGCTGCTCCAATTAGGATATGTGCCCCAAGGCTGGAAAGCACAAATTGCATGGGGCTGACACACACTTTCTAATGTAGTTATGGACACAAAGAAATCAGAAGGAGCCCAGTTGCGATGGAGGCAGTTCAGTTTAGTCAGCTGCCTGTGTTATTACATTTTTTGATGCATTATCATCATTATYGGATGCTGCTGGGGATGCTGCTCACACCATTGGGGTCAGGGTGCTGCATTTAGCAGCTCACGCAACTGCACAAGGGAAGTGCAAYGGTTGAGCTGAGGATCCAGCCCTGGGCAGGATTTGGCCCTGCTGCAGTGCTCGGGGGGCTCCAGAGCAGGCAGTGCTGGGCAAAGKCTGGTCCACGGCTGGTGGAGGAGAAGGCTGGCCAGTGGCCACCTCCAGGAGCCCAGGGAACAAGTGAGCCTCCCCGAGAGCCTTGGAGTGTCCAGGACATGCTTTCCCACCACCGTTTGCACCACAACAAGGCCAAGTGCTTATGCTGCACCTGGGTTGGGGTAACCCCCGGTTTTCAATCCAGGCTGGGAGACAAACGGATCAAGAGCAGCCCTTCCAAGRAGGACTTGGGAGTGCTGGTGGATGAGAKGCTGGATATGAGCCAACAAGGCACTTGCAGCCCAGAATGCCAGCCATATTCTGGGCTGCATCAAAAGCAGAATGACCAGCAAGTCGAGGGAAGYGATTCTGCCCCTCTACTCTGCTCTGGTGAGATCCCACCTGCAGTGCTGTGTCCAGCTCTGGGGTCCCAGCACAGGAAGGACAGGGACCTGTTGGAGCAAGTCCAGAGGAGGCCACCTCTCCTATGAGGAAAGGCTGAGAGAATTGGGRTTGCTCAGCCTGGAGAAGAAAAGGCTCCASGGAGATCTTATTGCTGCCTTTCCCTACCCGAAGAGAACCTGCCAGAAAGCCATAGAGGGACTTTTGACCAGGGCATGTGGTGACAGGGCAAGGGGTAATGGCTTTAAACTGACAGAGAGCAGGTTTAGATTACATGTTAGGAAGAAATTCTTTTCTGTGAGGGTGGTGAGGCACAGGTTGCCCAGAGAAGTTGTGGATRMCCCATCCCTGGAGGTGTTCAAGGCCAGTTTGAGTGGGCTTGGAACAACACGATCTACTGGAAGGTGTCCCTGCCCATGACAGGGGGGTTGGACCGTGATGAGCTTTAAGGTGCCTCCCAACCCAAACCATTCCATGACTCTACAAAACGCACCCGTGTGCGAGGGTGCACAACGCCCGGCCACGCTGCGCCCCCTCCATCGGGGCTGATCCGGGCGGGAGCTGTCGGAGAGGGGCGAGCCCGGCGGGGCGGAGGAGATGGGGATGAGGATCAGGATGAGGATGGCGATGAAGGGCGGATGAAGAGGGCACGAAGACGGGGATAAGGGGGGAATGAGAATGGGGATGAGGATGGGGACGAAGGACGGCTGAGAGGCGGGTGAGGACGGGGACGAGGATCAGGATGAGAACGGGAACGAGGGTCGGGATAAGGATGGGGACGGGGGYGAAGGGGGGCGGCTACGTGCCGGCAGCCGCGGCGCCCCGCCCGCCGCGCGCCCTTCCCCATGAATGAACCGCGCGGGCGGTCCCGGGCGGTGACGCGGCGCGCGGGGCGGGRCGGGCGGTGACGCGCGCGGTGACGCGCCATGCCGGAAGCGGCGGGGGCGCTGGTTGGTCGGCGGCGCGGCGGGGGGGAGGCGGCCGCCCCGCGCTTGTTGTTGTCCGCGGGACTCGCTGGCAGGGAGGGAGGAGGGAGCCGCGCAGCGCCCCCGCCGCCGCCCCCGCGCCCCCGCCGCCCCCGCCGCCGCCCCCGCCACGGGGCGCTCCCGCCGGCACGCAGGTGAGGAGCCGCCCGGGCGCGGCGCGGAGGGGGCGGGGGCGGGGGCGGGGGGGTGGGTCGGAGCCGGGAAAGGGGGGGTGGCCGCGCGTTGCCGCTCGATCGCGGGGGAAGGGGCGGCTCGGCCCGRTCCGGCCCGGGTTCGGCTCGGTCCGGTCGGGTCCGGTTGGGCGCGGGCGGGCGGGGCGGCGGAGGTAAAAGTGCTGAGTCACCACCGCGCCGGGCACGTGGTGCCGCCGCCCCTCGCACCGGGCCGGGCCGGGCCGGGCGCGCACGTGGGGCCCGGCGGGGGGCGAGCGGCGGGCGGCGGCGGCCCCTCCGTGGGGGAGCGAAAGGAGGACTCGGGGAGCGCCTCCCGACCCCGCAGAACGGCCCCCGAAGCCCCCGGGGGGCGGGGGCGCGACGGCGCCGCGGTCACATCTTCCCTGTCACCTCGCACCAGCGCGGAGCCGGCACCGCTTAACCCCCGTGGGACGGGGCTGGCAGCACCCCCGCACCCCCGGGGACGTGGGGCAGGGGGTCCCCTGGGTGTGTGCCTCGGTGATGCTTTCCTGTCCCTTGTTGTTATTTTCCTTCCCCCCGAGGATGAGCGCGCTGCCTGTCTCTGCCTTTGAATGGCTCTTAAAATACATGYGAGGAAACCTGTTGTGACGCCGCGCGCTCCGCCGACTAAAAATAGCAGCTTTTGTAGTACGGAGGGAGCCGGGGCGCAGCCGGGGCCGGGCAGCGTGGCCGCGGCGTGCGGCGGTGGCCGGGCGTGGTGGCGGCTTCGTGATCCGCTCTCCGCCCCGGGTTATCGGGCAGGAGCAGCCGCCAGCGGGAAGCGCCAGGCGGGCGGCTCGCTGCCCGTCGGATGGGCTGGGGGTCAGGGCTGCGGCGGGTGGGGGGCTTATCTCTGCTGAGCACAGCTGCTGGTTGGGTCGAAAGAAGGAGAGGTGCGTGGTGCGCTCGGGCTGGCCCCGGAGCCTGTGGGGAGGGAGGGATGCGTGTGCAGGGGGCCGCCCTGGAAACGGGGTGCTCTGCGGCCGCCCAGGGACTGGCAGTGGGAGGAAAGGGGACGGTGACATTCCGGGAGCGGGCACTGCCGCGTGACTGTCTGGTGGGTGCGGGACGGTTTCGGGATTTAATGAGAAGTGAGGAGGTGGGCGGGGGGAACCTCTTCAGGCTCCCTGTGACGGCAGCGGCATAAGGTGGGGAAAGATCCCGGCCACGAGCGAGGGGAACCGAGATCGCCAAAGTCTCACAGTGTGTCAGGGTCTGTTTCCTTCCTCCTCTTCCTCAGGCTGAGAGCCCGCTCCCCTCCCTCGTGGGCTGCTCCGTGGAGGATTTATTTTACAGGTTCTGCCGAAAGCAGGCCATGAGGTCTCAAATTAGGAACGAGCCCCCTTTGGGCAAAGTTGTTACAGAAAAGGGAAAGGCCTCCATTTTCGCTTTTACCTGGCCGCCCCCTCCTTTGCCAGCGTGCCTAAAGCCGAGCCGGGACTGCGGAAGGTGGAGGGAGCCAGTGAGAGGAAAGTGTTTCCCTGAAAAGCTGCACGCCTTTTTCTTGCACTTTCAGTTTTTATAAGCCCTGTGGGGACGCAGCCCTGCGCCCCAGCCCAGCGTGCCGTGCCGTGGTGCTGCCGGGGTGTTAGCAGCGAATGGGTTTACCTGGCGATTTTTTTTCTCACTGATGAAAGGAGCGTGCGTCCCTCCGCCTTTCCCCCTGTCCTTCCGTGTGTGTCCGCGGTGCTGCCTGCGGAGAGCCCTTCCTCAAGCCTTCCTCGTGCAGTCACTTCCTCGGGGTGATGGACGCCGCGGCTGCCCAATGGCAGCGCGCAGGGCTGCGCGGCCCCGGAGTTAACTCCGCTCCCGCCCGGCCGAGCTGCCGGACCTGGGGCTGGCAGCCACCGGCGACGGGGCGCCTGCCGCAAGGTTGGGCGCACGGTGACTCCCGCCGTCAGGACRCCCTGCCCGCTTCCACAGGCTCCCAGCCCGTCGGGGCTTTGAGCCCTGTTAAATGTTCCCGGCTGTATTACGCCAGGCTCTTGCCTTGCTTCGCAACTGTTTCTGAACCAGAGGCAGGAATTTGTTGGCTTTTTTTATTTTTTTTCCGCTTGCCTGTCAAGGACAGCGTGCTTTGTCATGTTTTATGTCATTTCTGCGCCGTCGCCCGTCTCGGCAATCTGTTGCGGCATGGAGTTCAGCACTGCTGTGTGCCTCCTGAAAGGGAAAAATACAGATCAGCTTGATACCCTCTGATTTCCATCAGCATTGGAAGATGATTAATGGCATGGAATGTGCTGCAGGACTTGGTATTGAAAATCTCTAGCTGTGTGAGATGTTTGGGAAGCAAAGAAAGGACAGCTGGGAGCGCTGGCCCCTGCGGCAGTCGGGGTTTGTGGGATAAGCTTGCTCGCTGATCATTTTTGTAAACATCCAGCTGTGAAATACTTGAGCGGTGCTAGCACTTTCAATTATCAGGAAGTTTCAGGCTCAGCACCCTGTAGAGATGAACAGGCAGTTTCCACTTCTGTCGCAGCTATTGTTTGAGGCTATCTTCAAACTTGGACAGGGAGTCTTCCAAGCATGAAGCAAGCACAGGCGATGCACTGCTCTGTGGCCATCAGCACAAGGACTAGGGGAAGGCAGTAATGAGAGCAATTACCCTGCCACTGTGCTCCCGAGCAGAGGGACAGGCTGTGTAGTGGATCCCACTGCTTTGCAATATTGCAGGACGCCAAATAGCAATGCCTCTGTGTTCCATTATTAGCAGTTAGTGAAGATGTCTGACTTGATGGCTGGCACTCAGGGTCAGGAGCAGCAAAGTTAGGAATCCCAGTCCCGGCTCTGCCCCAGGATCCGGCTGTGCGTCTGAGCAAGTTATTTGTTGCTTGGTGGCTCAGCTTGTCTGGCTGGGGGAGATGCATCTCTGGGCTGGTGATGCTGAGGTGTAATTCCAGTACATCTCTGTCACCGCGTTTTACGAGCGTGTGATGGAAAAAGTGCTGTAAGCTTGTCAGTACCAGGGCTGGCTGTCGCATACCTTTCCTCTTCAGCCTCCTCCTCCATGAAGTTTCAGAGGTGACACACAGGCGTACCCGCCTGGTGCTCCGTATCCCTGCTCCCTAACCACAGGCTCTCTGCAGCTTCTGACTAGGTTGTTTACCAAACCACTGAAGACTGTCTGATCCGTGTCCAGGCTTCCCCAGAGAGCGCCTCAGAGAGCTGTGTCCTGGCAGCTCTCAAATGTGCTCTGAAGGTTCCTGAATCTCCTCTTTGCTGCTGGATGCTGGTTCCGATCCATAAGGGAAATGGAAAGCTGGCCAGCTGGGCGAGGGCTGCGTGGAGCTCCTCTAGAACAGTAAACAGTGACTCACCCCCTCCTTGTGTCTTCTCTCTCTTCATGTCAAATATATTGCCTCGCATATGCTTCTCTACTCTCTGATTCACACCACCAGCCCGTCCCTCCCCGCTCTCATTACAAATGAGTGACAAGCGTCAGTCTGCCTTACAGGATGTGTGAAGGTTGTCAGAGCAGGAGAATGGCTTTTTGAATGATGGGGAGAGGGATGGTGCTCTGCCTACCATGCTGCAATGTGCTGGAAATCCGTGTCGTGCCTCCGAGCGGCAGAGGCACGGCGACGAAGATTTAAGCATCTGTAGTTCCCTTCACCTGTCAGCTCAGATGTTATCCTTGGTAGGCACATCCGTTTGGCTAGCGCTCTGGAGCTGGGAGTAACTTGCGGATAAACGAGAAATTTAAACAGCTGCCTAGGAATTAAATGGCTGCTTTTGGGAACGAGTAGAGTATTCCCTGTGTAGCTGTCGGTGCTGAATTGAGACGTGGTGGCAGAGATCCCCGTCGCCGCTTGAACCTTGCGCTGTTTTTCTGCCCTCGGGAAGTCGTCGCTGGCCTGGCGGAAGGTGAGGGTTGCGTGTTTTCGGTTTGCTCTGTGTGTGTGAGGATGGAAGCTAAACACCAGCAGGGCTGTCTGCCAGGCACTCATGTTCTGGCCGGAGTTGTCTTTCAGCGTAGAAAGAGTTTTAAAATTCAAGTTCATCCACAGTTGTCGGGTGTCGGCAGTGACTTTATAGTAATTCCTTAATGTGTAACGCGCTTGGAAAGCCCTGTAGCGTGGAAAGTCTGAAATCTCACTCTGGCATGTTTTCTTTCTTAATTGCAAGCCTTGTGTGGAAAGCTCTGTCCTACCTCTGCCTGAGTCAGGCTTTCTGCTGCCTTTCCCTTTCCAAGCAAAAGAACTGGAGCTCTCTAGATGCTCTGAGCTGAGACTGTCAGGCTTAGGATGTCAGCTGGAGACCTCCAGTTTTTTGGGAGGATGCTGCAAGAGGCATAGGAGCTGTCTGAGAGAGGGAGAGGGCGTTGGCAAGGCTGTCAATGGGTAACTTTATTGCAGAATTACAAGGGCTCTTTATGTAACCCACAGTCAAAACACTTGCTGTAAATACAAGCGTGGAGCTGCTCTGGAAAAGCCTTTTCCCCTCACAGTTGGTGTATTACTACTTGCTGCTTTATTGATGTAGCGTTCGAAGTGTGTCGTACTGCTTACAGAGCAGGGATGTAACGCGGTCCTTGTTCCAAAAAGCTGAGCTCCTAATTTTAGATGTGATGCAGCAAACGCAATTAAGGAAAGAAGGGCAGGAGTAGGGTAAAGACTAAAAGGGTTCTAATAATCAAATCGCAGGTAGGGTCCCAGAAGACCCCTGTGCGACATGTTTAGGGAACGCTGCTGGGTATGAGTTGTTTGCGGAATGGTTTATGATTTTGTTGTGGGGTTTTGCTTTGTAACTGTGGGAGATGCCATGCTGATTTTTAGTGTCTTCTTGCCGGTAGCTGAATAGTCCCAAATAGTCCTGATGGGAAGGATTTGGTAGATGGGGAGACAGAGCCCAAGGCCCTGGAGGGCTGCTGGTGAGGGTTGCAAGTGTTGTTGTATCGGTTTCGAGTGGAGCCCGGACCACACCTGTGCCTTCACCTAATGCAGAGATAAGACTCTCCCTGGCACTCATATCTGAGTCTGAAACTTGAGCCTGTTGGAGTGTTTCCACTTGCTCTATGAAATCTTGCATTTTGGGTCAGGCAGCCCCCAGTCTCCCACCCTTGGTTGAAGGGGGTCTGGCATCACAATTCCTGATGGTGCCTTGAACCTCCTCATTAATGTCAGCAGCGGCTCTGGCCCATCGCCGCTGGTGCAGTAGCATGGATCTCAGCCTATCTGGGAGGGATGCCGGCCCAT
Organism: Amblyornis subalaris; assembly: GCA_018881555.1. NCBI lineage: Eukaryota > Metazoa > Chordata > Aves > Passeriformes > Ptilonorhynchidae > Amblyornis > Amblyornis subalaris. Next base: position 5,186,251 of record JACAXG010000028.1, on the reverse strand, counting down.
CCAGGGTGCCTTGCCATGCGAGAGGAGGCAGGTGTGCAGCAGAAGGCCCTGTGCCGAGCGCCTGTGCTGTCCGCTGAGGAATGTGCAGGGTAAGGAGCTGTTGCTTTGGTGACATGGAGCAACAGGTGACCAGAAGGGTTTCATCACTCAGAGCCGGAACATTGCTTGGGGTGGCAGGTGAGCCCTCACGCTGACCCCCACTGGAGGCAGCCTCACGCCTCGGCTCTTGTTTTCCATGATACTTTACATTTCTTTCCATCCCCGCGCAGCCAAGTGGCCGCGTTCAGTTTTTCCATCGGCTGGCGCAGAAAACGCTTTGAAGACGCGCTGGGTGAGGATCAAAAGGCTTTTTGTGCAGTTGGTGGGTGTGACGGGGCTGTCGTTGGCCTCCCCCTCCTTTCTGCCTTTCCTTTTCCGGCGTTCGCAGCGCGGCGAGCGGCCAGCGCGCCCAGCGCGCCCCTTCCCTTGTAGGGATGGGGGCGGCGAGGGAGGGGGGATGCCGCCGAGGGAAGGAAGAGTTTCTGATGCTGTGGGAATGTGAGCGCTCAAACTCTGTAAACAGCTGGTGACTCACTGCATAACTATGGCACCAACTGCCTGCGGCCCGGCTGCGCCTCTGCAGGGAGGGGGCTGCCGGCCCTTTCCTCTACGCACTGGCAGCGCCTCTGCGCTCCTCAACTCCGAGACCAGTCCTGTTGGCCAAGACGAGGAGCTTTTTCCTTCCTCCCAACTGCCAGTGCCTACGTCTGCGCCTCCGGCCGGGAGGTAGGGGTGGGCGGCAAATGCCTGGTGCGAAGGGGAAGCGATGGACGGTGAAAGGGCAGAGCTGGGGTCTGAAGAGGTGCCTGTGCTCGCAGGGGATCCTGCCCTCCCGAAAAGCAGGCAGACGGAGCTTGGGCTCATCCCCGTCTGTCGGAGGCAGCTGCGGGGGGCTGGGACTTGCCCCCCTGCCCCGTGCCCTGCTCACTCCTGCAGCCCTGGCGAAGCAGGGTCTGTGGCTGGAGGTGTGCCCGGGGTGGGGCTGAGTGCTGGAGGAGAGCAGGGAAGGACTCGGTGATGCTCTAGAAAATGCAGCGCACACCAGTTGCTGTAAGTGGTCCATTCATCACGGAGCATCTTGGCTTGTGCGCTGTGCGGCTGTCCTTGTCCCTCCTCCAGACATGGAGAGCTGTGCTGTCTCAGGCTTAAAAATAGAGGAGGCGCCTAAATACACTCCCTAATATCTAGGATAGTATCTTGCAGCTCTGCAATTACAGGATTATTTTTTCCCCCTCCTGCTCTTCATCTTGATTTTTACGTAAGTCGTGTGATGATGAGGTGTCTTGACTGATAAAATTCAAGTGACAGCAGCACGGGCTGAGCCAGCACCTTCACCCACCCGGCTCCCACCGGTCCCCACGCCCCACCTTTGCACCCCCCCAAATCCCGCCACCCCTGTTTGCAGATATGAATGAGTTTGTTTACTCTCCGACGACCTCGTGATGTCTTTGCACAGACATGACCTGAAGTCATTATTGCTTTTGGGCTTCTCTGTTTCCATGGTGACTGTCTCCGGGTTGGCTACTTTCCCAAGGTCACCATGGCAACTATCAGAAGGGAATCATGCTTGGGATGCTTTGGCTGGATTTTTCATGAATGATTAGGATGTGTGACACGATGCAGACGTGGAAATGGGGAGGGTTTGGGCTGGGCTGGAGAAGGTGGGGGGAGAGAGAGGACTCCCGCCAGACAGGCTGCGCTGCGGTGCCGCGGGTGTGCAGCCCTCGAAGCCGCCCTGCGTCGGGGGCACCGGCGCCTCTCCCCCTCCCCGCTGGGGAGCCACAGGCAGAGGCTGTGATGGTGGCACGGCTGCTGGTGCCTCTCCCGTGGTAGGTACCGTCGGGCCGTCGTGCGCCGTCACCACGGGGTGAAGGGCTTGGGCGGAGGTGCGGGCAGGTGGATTTTCTGCAAGGCGCTGGCTAAGGTGAGAGTGAAGGGCAGTGTCGCGGCGGGGGACGGGCTGTCTGTCGATGGACATGCCTCCACGTCACTAGAAATATCATGCAGGTTGGCTCTCGCAGCCTGGGGCTGGAGGATTGGGAAGCAACAGTCTTGGTGTGTTGGGAGAGGTGAACTCCTTCCTGGCTTTGTTATCGGGGGCTTTTGTTTCTGTTGTTCGGGTTTTCTGGTAGCGTCTCCTTTGGGTGGGGACAGCGCTGGAAGCAGGTTACAAACCAGGCAGCTTCTTTCTGGGTTGCTGGTTCAATTTCAAGCCGGGTTAATAATCATCAAAATGAGAATGAAGGGAGTTGTTGTCTTGTGGCTTTTCAGTGCCTTTTATGAGCAGAGGTAACTCTTAATTCAGTCCCTAATAGGCCATTTGGAGCATCTGGGATTCCTCCAGAGGGAGGTGAGCCAGTGACGGGGCCTTGGAGGCCACGCTCCATGCTACCCTTGGGAATGGGTGGCACATGGCAAGGTGCTGCGTGGTGCTTAGTGTGACTGTTGTTTACAGATGAAAGTGAGTGTCCTTCCTTCCTTCCTTGCCCTGTCTTCCCAGTTGGATCTTAGCGTAGTTAATAGCAAAATACGAGGTGTTTGTGTTAAAAAGCAATGCACTCGTCAATACAAATTTCTCTTTCTTGTGTCTGAATAGGGTAACTGATGTCTGAATCCACCTCAGTGCTTCAAACAACTGTGTGGTTATTTCTTTTAATGGTGGTTGAGTTGGGGGTTTGGACCATGTGCTGGGTATCTTCTTCCTGCCCTCATCTCCGAGATTAACCTGGAAACCTTGTTTTGTTTTTCCAGTTGCAATTTCTGAGCAGTTTTGTCCGGAAGACTGTGCTCAGGTTATGACGACTAATCCCAAACCGAACAAGGCATTAAAGGTAGGGAAGAAGCTGAGTGGGTGGTGCTGGGTGGCTGGGGAGGCTGTCGCAGAACTGTGCGATGTTTGTCGTACGTGACTGTTATTTTTCATTCCAAGAGACTCTTACAATTGTGTGCTGATACAATTTCCCACTATGTACAGGAAAGGTTAGGGTAGAAGAACACTGGTAATAGCCAGAAGGAGGTCTGAAGTCTCTGGGAGGGCACAGAGGCTGACATATCCAAGAGACTTTTGACTATAGGAGGTATTGGCAGCATCCTGAAACCAGTGCTCCCAGGCTTGTCAGTGAATTACTTTTACTCTCAGGTCTGGGAGGTACTGGGGAAGGGACTTGTTCAGCTGGTGTCCCCCAGATCCATGAGACAGTAAATGCCTCGGACATACCAGCATGGTGGTAGTTTGTAGATGGGCTGTTCATGCATTGTTGAAATTTCTTTCCAGTGTTTTAGCTCTTCATTCCATATATCCTGCAGTCTCTGAAAAGACAAAAGGATGGTGTCTTAAAGGTTCTGGGTTCAATGATATTAACAGTCTTTTTCAATGTAAATAATTCTGTGATTCTGAAAAAAATGGTAGTGGCAAACCTGCTTGAGACAAGGCACTGGTGGTTTTCTCATGTAACTTCAGTCTGGCCTGTGCCCCAGCAAAACCAAGTCAGGCTGTGTCCTTGAAGCCAAGCAGGGTTGGTTTTGTTCACTACTCAAATGAGCAATCTTCAACGAAAAGCCACAAAATGCTGAATTAAGCTCTGCATAGAAGCAGCTATTCTGCTTTTGAGATGCTGCACTGGTGTCCCAGCATAATGCTGGGAAAAGGTGTCATCTTTAGCATTCAGTATGAATTCCAGATCCTGACAAAGGACTTCACAAACAAAAGGCTTCAGCTGGCTTTACATTTACCTCCTTGAAAATCTTGCTGTCGGGTGACCCAAACCCAAACAACAACAGTGCTCAGGTCTCTGCCATGTTTAACCCAGATGTTTTAGTGGAGCTCGTGCTTTCCATAGCACACTGGGGGTGTTCTCCAGGTAGGGCTGTCACGTTGCTGAGGGGTGGCCTGTCTCTTTCTGCTGTCCAGAACACCCGCTCGTGTCGGGTTGCTGCTACCCCTGTGCTGTTGGTATTTGCAGGTAAAGGAGGAGTCAGGAGAGAATGCCCCAGTGCTGAGTGATGATGAACTCGTGTCAATGTCCGTACGGGAGCTGAACCAGCACCTGAGGGGTCTCACCAAAGAGGAGGTCATCCGTCTGAAGCAGCGGAGGCGCACGCTGAAGAACCGGGGCTACGCTGCCAGCTGCCGCATCAAGCGTGTGACTCAGAAAGAGGAGCTCGAGAGGCAGCGGGTTGAGCTGCAGCAAGAGGTGGAGAAGCTGGCCAGAGAGAACAGCAGCATGAAGCTAGAGCTGGATGCCTTGCGCTCCAAGTACGAAGCACTCCAGACCTTTGCTCGTACTGTGGCGCGAGGGCCCATTACCCCGACCAAAGTTGCCACCACCAGTGTCATCACCATCGTGAAATCAGCCGAAATCTCATCCAGTTCTGTGCCGTTCTCAGCAGCGTCCTAGTGCCCTCGGTGGGGGGAACTAGCAGCCTTTCAGAGGGGAGGGGATAAGGCTCTTATGCATTGTTCCGGAGTCCTTGGTCACGTCAAGAATTGGCAATTTAAGAAGTCTCTTCCAAAAGTGCAAAAAAGAGAAGAAAAAGAAAAGAGAAAAACAAACAAACAAACCCAAAGGGTTCCTACAAAGGGAACTTAACTGGCTGCTTCTGTCTGGACTCAGTGGCTCCATCAACCTCTCGTGTCCAGGATTTGAGCTCTGTATGCAGTACAAATTGCAAGATCTGCTTCCTCCTTCCCCTTGCCTCCACAAACCCCTCTCAGCTGTGGGCAGCTTTCCAGCTGGGAGAAGATACCTGAGGAGCCTCCAGAGTCTTCGTGAATGATGCTCAAGAGCCAGGAAACAGATGGACCATAGAAATCATCATGTGAGATGAATGTATGGGGAAAAAGAGTTTCCTTCAGTGGCCTCCTACTCCTTGTAAGAAGGGTCTCCCCTACCTTCCCCACTTCCATCTGATATTATGAGGGCAGGAATATAGGCTTTTTGGATTTGATTTCATCCTGCTGTGAGTGCACGGGAGCGGGAGGATGATGGAGATAAATGCTTGGGTCTGACCACACCCATTAAGAATAACCTTTTGTTTTCAATCCATGCTGTTAAAATATGGAAAAATATATATTTTACATATTTTAATATGCCCCATTACCTGTGTGGCCTGTAAAAACTACATCACAGCCTCCTTTATTCCAAGCCCAAGTTTCCCGATAGCTCCTTCCCAAAGGTGTGCCTGTGAATTGGGTATATTTATGCAGTTTATTTCTTCCAAATGATCCGCAGTCTTGAAGTAGCAGCTTTTTTTTCCTGGATTCCCTGAAGCTGAAGGGAGGAAGGCACAGTAAATGCTGTGAAGAGCAGTGTGGTGGGGAGGAGAAGGGGAGATGAGGAGGAAAAACACTGCGGGTATTACTGGTGGAGGCAGAACTAGCTGTGAGAGAAGGTGGGACAGTTCTGCTGGGATCAGCACTATGAGGAGGGGTTTGTGCAGAGTATTTCGGAAGGATGTTTTTAAAGCACTGAAGTGTAACTAGAGGGCAATAGCGTTCAGCCAGGAGGAGAGAAGTTTAGAGTCTCCTCTTTGACAAAAGCATTGGTAGGTTAGCAATGAGCATCCTTAGCTGGAGAGCTGCGCTCGCCAGTCCTTGGTGATCAGAGAAGGGCTGTGGGGAGGTCAGGTGGGAGCTTGGAAGAGTCTTTTCCTCTCCATAGCACATCAGATGCTGAATTTGGGATCCAAAGAGTACAGTGAACAACCCTCAGTGTTCAGACAACCTGTGTGAATGTGACTCTGAAACTTGATGCTTTCTCTTGCAAATAGGTGAGTTATCCCAAGAGGTGCACGGAGGGCAGGATGGAAAATCAGTGTGTGTAGGGGACAGAAGAATTGGGATCGAGAAGTTGTTTGTTTGGCTCTGAGCAGTGGTTTGGGAGAGGGATTTCTGGCTTGGCAATGAGCAGGAGATGGGAAGCTGAAAGGAGAGATTCTGCTGTCGCGCAGCAGTGCTGAAACGATGAATGTTTCCAGGTCACTGTAAAAAAAAAAAAAAATAGCTATGTTGGTGTTTGTGTGTTTTGTTGTTGTTTTTTTTTTTTCTTTTTGAAGTAGGAAAGAAAAGGGACTGTGAGTTTTGTAGGGCAGGTCAGAGACTTGTGGAATGGACGATGCCTGTTGTCATGCAGGTGAGAAGAGAATGAGATTGCTGAGGTTTAAGATGAGGAGAAGAGCTTAGAGAATTTGGGCTCCAGAATGGAAAACAAAGATCACGGAGAATTCATAAGTGGTTTGGACTGAAAGAGAATAATCAAGTGCTACCGTTGTTGCAAAGGGGACAGTGAACTGGCATCTGACACCCAGTATAATTTGTCATTTGAGGCTTTGTCTTGCCTTGAATGGCAGTAAGTTGGTAGAAATTTAGTGAAGCCCTACTTGTCTTTGGAAAAAGTTGTTAGCTTGCTTTTTCTTTTTTTTTCACCTTGTCATTGGAGTCTCTGGATTTCCCAGGAGGATCCTTTGTGAAATAGGTTAATGAAAAGAGAAACCTCAGACTTGGTTCTCATTCAGTCCCCAACATCGACATCCGTGACCTTACTGAGCCAGAAAGGGTGTCAGTGAAATGCTTCCTGAAGGCTCGTTCCCCCTGCCAGATCCGTGTGTTTTGGAAGGGAGCAGGGAGTTTCCTTCGAGTGATTTTCCAACACTTAGAGTTTGGATGACACTTAGTGTTACCTCATTTCTCCTCCATTCCCTCCCTATGTCCAAACAGGCAGATCGATGTCCTGTGTATCAGTACCAGTTATTGACTCCCACAGCAGAAGCTGAGGAAGAGAAAGATGTTACGGTCATTTCCTGGTCCTCTCATGTTCTCCAGCTCACAGACATTGGACACTTTCCCAGACCTTACAGGTGCCTCCAAAAATAGGCAAAATGGAGACTCCTGGCACTGTTGGGGCTTTAAATGAAAACTTTATTGAAAAAGGCCAGTTGACTTGAAAATGCCCAAATGCTTCCAGTCTTTAAGACAGCTCCAGAGCTCCATAACATTCCTGGCTAGATAGGAACACCCTCTGGCTGCCCTTGACACCCCTCCGGGGAAATCAGACCGGTCTCACCGAAGGGGACGGAGATCGAACTTTGTTCTGTGGGGTCTTCTTGCTGTTGGAATGAGTTGAGAAACATATCTTTATGTGGCACTTCCCTTGTGGCCAAGTATTTCTTTTTTTTCCAGTTCTTGGAAGGGTGCCAAAGGCTTGTCCAAGTGATTGCTAGTTTAGTGCTGGTAGGCACTTAAATCTCTGGTCACTCGATAAAGAACAAGAGGCCTGGGTGTTGTTAAAGCTGTTGATACCATAGCCATGGTAGGTAATCCATATTGGATATCCATAAGGACCACGTGGAAATATTTAAAGAGAGAGAAATATATATATAAATATATAATTATATACATTTTATCGTACAGATTTTTCGTAAAAAAGAAAAAAAATAATTTTTTTTCCAAGTTTGATACTGTAAATCTTTATTAAAAGAAATTGCCAGTCCAGGGCTCCCTGGGTGGTGACCTGGAGGGGAATGAAATGTCCTGGCTAAACTTCCACAGAGGGATCAGAATTGCAAGGTAGCGTGGAGGGAGGAATGACCCGAAAGCTGTTGATCGCGTTGGAGACCCAACTCCTCCACCCTCCTCCCTGGAGGGCCCTCCAGCTTGGGGTTGTCACGTTGCATTCCTCTGGGGTTCGGTTTGTTTCTGTTGTGTTTTATTTTTTGTTTTGTTTTGTTTTTTGTTTTTTTTTCTCTCCGTCCTGCACTTGCCAGCCTGACACCCAGGGCCAGCGCGGCGTGGGGAGCTGGCGGCGTGGGACGCGTCCCCGCAGCCGTGCCTCCTGCGCATCTCTTTGCTGCAGTACTTTGGATGCCGGGGCTCCCTTCTCTGCCCCTCTTAGTTTGTCCCCCCGACCCCACTGAGGAGCGGGGGCTCTGATTTTTGAGTGCTGGGATCCTCTCCCCTGGGCCTGGCCTTTCTTTGGTTGCTCCCCATCCGCAGTGTGACGTGGAAACCGAGGGCTGGGCGGGAGGCAGGAGAAGATGAAAGCGTCGCGCAGGGACCGGGAAGGGACATCTCTGTTCTCGCAGACCCGTTTGCTGTGCTCTCTGTCGGGAGTGGGGAACCTTTCCCTCCAGGGCAGCTCCAGATCCTTTTGAAACGAGGCAGCGTCTCCGCTCTTGCCCAACTCTACCGTCTGCCAGGAGGAGACCGCGAAGTGCAGAGACCTGGGTGCCACCGGGATGGTGGGGAGGGACGAGGCGCTGGCACTGGGCCGGGGCGGAGGCGAGCTGTGGCAGGGCCACCGGGCGCGGGGCCACGGCGGTCAGGCCACGGGATGGCTCAGACCCGGGGAGGAGGAGAAGGTGGCAGTTTTTTCTCTCTCGAATCATTTAAACTTCATTGTCATGATTGTTTTTATTTAAAAAAAAAAGAAAAAAAAAAAAGAAAAAAAAGGAAAAAAAAAAAGAAACAAAACAAAACTGAAAAACTTTTGTAATGTGGATTTGTTTTCCTTCGTCTGTATTTCAGTCTGCTGGGGTGTTTCTGTAGATGGTGGATACTTGCTTTCATTTTTTTAATGATAGAAGTCTTCTGTTTTAAGTTGTTTTTTATCACCAGCTCATTCTATCCTCTGTGGTTACTCAGTAATTTCATTTCAATATTTATTTTTGTGCTGCTTTTTTATTATAAAATAAATTATTGATATACCAAGCAATGTGGATTCCTGTTTGTAAGGCGAATAGCCCTGTGTATGTGTCCATTACTTCTCTTGACAGCCACAACGTAATTTATTGCTGTAAATTTAGCTGCAGTGACTGGTTTTTTTGTACCTTTCCAATAAAGCATTTTCTGGTTTCAGACTTGCCCTGGTCTATGGTCAGCATTTTGGAGCCTGAATTGATCTTCAGTGGAGTGTTTTCCTCGGGATTTTTTGCTGCCTGTCCCCAGTGCAGCACCCGGCTGGCTGCTGGCTGTGGCGCTGCGGTGAGCGATGTGTTTTTTGGAGGCAGGCTGGGCTAAGGCGAGTGGGATGGCAGCTTGGGCTTTTGCAATCATCTGACCCAGCCTGCTGGAGCCCGTCTCAGCCTTCCTGTGGTGCTTTCTTGGGACACTTGGAATGTGCTCAAGGGTTAGCTCTTGTCTGAGCTGTTTGTCAGGTTGGTCCCGTGCTCCGACCATGTGTATCTGTTCCTAACCCAGGGGCTCTGTCTTTGTGCACAAGCAGTGGGTGTCTGTGTGAGCACAAGCAGGACTGACAGCTCAGCAGGCACCTTCCTGCAGTCGTGACGCTGAGCAAGGCCACTTGTGGCTTGGAGACACTGTGACCTATCTCCAAGTGCTGGAGAGACACTCCTCTCTTCCTTTGGGTTGTGAAATACTGCTTCACAGTTTTCCTGTGTGACTGCTTGTGAATAAACTGCTTTAACCCCTTATATCAATACTTCATCTTTTTGCTTTTCCCTGTTAGGGCTTTAAAAAGGTGGTACCTTGTGCCAGTGAGCTCCCAGGGGCTGCCTTGGGTGTAATTCCCTGTTCCAAGTGGTTGATTTTCTTGAGGGAACAGCTGAAGGGGGTAAAACACTGTGGCCTGTGTGGAGGCAGTAGGTGTGTTGGCCAAAGCTGGAATTAAGAGGTAGGGCAAAGTGGAGAGGAGCCGGGCTGAAAGGCTTTGTGTGTCAGCAGGTAATGGACGGTCATTAGGTGGGGCCAGGCAGGCTTGGCTGAGCAAAGCCTGGGGGTGATGGCATTCTCTGTGCCGAGCAAGGAAAGCAGCATCAGCTGCTTTTGCTCCTGCCTGGAGAGACTGCAGTGAGGAGCTGGTGACAGGGGAGAGGATAGGGAGTTGTGACTCTCGGAGGGATGGAGGAGGAGCATTAGTTCAGGAGGAAAAAGGCATCAGGAATGGGCAAGGAGGGGGTTCAGCAGTGAAAGGAAACTCAACCTTCACCATGCAGAGGGGAGGAGCAGTCCTAGAGAAGGGTCTCTGTGAATAGGGTTGTGAAAGCACAAATCTTGGTCTCTGGTGTAGGTCTGGCAGTCTGTTGCCTGTTAGCAGCTGGGCCCAGGGACTCACTGGTGGGTGCTAGCACCCAAAAAAAGAACTGTCTCTGCCTCCGACTGGGTGCTGTTCAACAGTGAGCAGCCGTGCGTGAGAGCTGGCTCTGCGTGGTGCCAGTGGCCACCTTCCTTCCCCTCTGCTTTCAGGGTGGTCAGCCCAAGCTCCTGCAGGTGCAAGGGCGGGGTGTACCCTGTGAAGATCATGCGTGACATGAGTGGGGTGTAAACCTGCCTGATCCAAGCCCAAAAAGCACCAGGAGCTCTGATAGCTGCAGCTCAGCCTTGTCCTTGGGGAACGCCTGAGGACAAGCGACAACTGGAAAACAAATCTGCCGACCACCAGAGCCTGCTGCTGGCAGTGAGAGATGCCTGTTCCTCCCGGGCTGCCTGCTGGCGTGGCTCCAGGCACAGCAGGCTCCTGTGTAGGTCACCCGTGTGCTCGCCGCCAGTTTTCCCCGTGTCCTTGTTGAGGAGGTGGAGGAGACACGCTAGCAGAGGAGCACGGGACCGTGTCCAGCCTCCACCACCGTTGGCATTTCTATTCCCCATGGATGCGTTTTGACAGCCTAAGGGGTTGAGGGCCGTGACAGCGCCCAGCCTGAGCCGTCAGCTCTTGCCTCTCTCCCCTCTCCAAGAAAAAGGACGAGCAGGAGGCCCAGCTCGCACCGGCTGGAGCAGGGAGGGTGCCTGCTGCTGCCGTCGCGGCAGCCAGCTGGTGTCCAGCCCAGCACGGCTCCTTCAGGCTGGTATCACACTGCTGACTTGCATGAGTCACAGCTGACTTTTTTTTTTCTTCCCCCCCTTGTTTGGCTTGCAAGAAAGATCTGTTTTACATATAATACAGTAATCAGGGCTTGACATAAATAGGCAAATGTTATTGTCTGCGGTGGGATTTGCACCTGCTGGCAGAGCAGTGGAGGCAGCCCATTATGCACCGGAGTCGATCATTTGTGCAATGAAGTACAACCACGGTTCTTGCTGTGTTCTTGTGCAAGTCTTTATCTCAGCGGCTGCGGGAGTGCCGGCAGATGTGCCATCATCACCTTTGCAGTCTGTCCTCGCCCCGGGAGCCGGAGCAGCCTCTGTTCTGCAGCTGTGGCCATCCTGTCCCAGAGGGGAAGACCAAGATGTTCAGCTGAGATGTCCCTGCTTCAGCGCTGGCTGTGTTACAAAGCCAAGCAGCCTTGTCCCTGCGTCCTGAGGCTGAACTTTGTGGGCAGGACAGTCTTGCTCCCAGGATGTGCGGGATCCTGGATGAATGCCTGGATGTGCACAACATATGGCTCTTGTTTATGGACCTCATTGCAGGAAAAGTGGCAGCGGTCTCACCGGCTGAGCAGGTACGAGCAGCACTCCTTCGGACCAGAGGGACTTGCAAGACTGGCTGAGCTATAGTCTGCTTGTGTGGAGTTTGGGCTTCGGCATGGTAAGGATTTCTCCAATAATCATAAACAGAGGTTGTCTTATTAGTGCTGGAGTTTGGGCTTAGCTTATCTAAACCAGATCTAGCACCTCTGAACCGCCTCATCCACAGCTTAGGCGAGGATTGCAAGAGGTGCTGCGGAAGGAGAGGAAGCAGGAGACATGCACATTCTTTGTGGAGTGAAAAAGATGAGCACAAATCCTGTAGGAATGCCAAAATGTGCAGGATGCTGCGTGTGCAGGTATTTCTGCTGGGCCAGCATTGAGGGGCAGGGAGGACGTTAAGCTTAAGAGCATCAGCATTATAGCAGGAACAGGCAGATCGTGGGCTTTGCTTGCTGAGCTCAGTGAAAACGCTTGCTTGCTCTCTGCTAGAAATTGCTGTTTATTAGAAAAAAAATAAATAAAATAATTTCGTGTTGTGATTTACATTTTGCAGCTTAAGAGGAGGGAAAAAAAAAGATCCAAATTCTACAAGCTGTGTTTAAAAGGGCTCCAAGCCTTGTCCATCGGTTTGTTTGCCACTGCAAATCTGAGGCTGTAGATTTGCCTTATCCTTCCACTACCCCCTTAGCACCCCAGACAGTGCCTAACTTCCCAGGGATCATCTCATTAATAGGAGAATAGAAATTGGACTAAAAACTGGGGAAGAAAGGAGGAGAAGTCTAACAGAAGGATGTGCACTCTCCATCACTGATATGAAGAGCATCCCTCTGTACACAGTTTTCCCCTGCCTGTGGTCTTGACCCAAGTGGCAACATCCCTCAGCACCTCTCTATCTCCACCATGGTCACCCGGCTGGGCTCAGCTCCTAACCGCCTTTCCACAGGTCAGGCAAAGCCCAGGGATGAGGAATAGTGAAGAGTTAGGAGGAACAGACAGTTCCCAGTAAGTGAATTCCTACCACCACCAGTCACAGTCTGGTTCCCTAATAAAGATTCTGATAAAGAAGCTGGAATCCCTTTTAACTTCTGATCTGTTCAGAGATAAGCTGGTTTAGATGTAAACAAGTGCTCTGTCACCGGCAGCTCTCAGAATGCAGCTGCAGACCTCTGGTTAGTCCCAGTGAGGTCCTGCCGTGCTCCCGGGGGAGTTACTTGGACAGCTGCATCCACATCTGGAGGGAGAAGAGGATGACTTACTCCTCCTCCATGGTAAAGGTTTTTTGCACATCTCCATAAGCTTTTCTGTGAGAAGGAGAGGGGGAAAGATGTAAAAATAAGGAATGACGTCTTTCAACCTTTACCGGGTTTTGAGGTGAAGCGAAGTCACCTTCCTGGGCTGGTTTTCTCCACGGAGCCCTTGGAGATCATTTTTTACTCAAATTGGGAGAAACTAGAGCAGAACTGTGCTGAGAAAAGCATTTCTCTCAGGCCTCAGCAGTGCTTGGAGGTAAGAGGAGGGCGAGGGTGGTTGGTCTGTCCTGCACCCCRGCTCCCCTCCCTGCCTGGCATCCCGCAGCATTGGCACAAGGCTGGCAGAGAGACACCAGCAGTGGGGCAGCAAAGCCCGGGCTGCAACACAGGGTCCAACACAGCTTCATCCACGACAGCAGAAGCTGGCACTATGTGATTTAACCTTTTCTGGGTTATTGCATCTTGCCTTTGAGAGACTGGCTTTTTGGGTAGAGTTCCTGGCTTCTCAGTACTCTGACTAGACCAGGCTGTCTCAGCCTCAAGACACCTCCCCTTTGCATGGCTTAAAACCTCTCCACTGTCACTGTCTCTTCTGATACCTCCTACAGCTCCTCATCTGACAGGATCAGCATTCTCTTTTCAATGTTTTTGCTCTTCCTGCTGCTCTGTCCATCCGTCTTGGCGGCCACGTGCCCATTCTCCCCCGGCGCTTTGCGCTCGGCGTCCTGCATCGCCTGCTGGGTGTACTGCTGGTACGTGGGCGAGAAGTTGTGGATCGCGTCCTGCACGATGTCCTGGGGGCTGATGGTCTCCTTCAGCCCACTCGAGATGCTCTGCATCGGGGCCAGGTTTGCTGCAAAACAGGGAGAGCATGAGGGTGACGGGATGCCAGACAATCAATGAGCCCAAGAGCTCCAAGACACTTTTCCTTAGAAATTCGAGATCAGGGGCTCATTGTGGGCTATGTCAGCTTGTGGTTCCAAGTTCCACGGAGAAGGAAGGCAACTCCAGCTCCATGTTTCAAAGAGGATGGCTCCTCTCCAGCAGCATAGAGTAATACCACATGGGTATTACCACAATCCCCTAATCCTGCCAATCCACACCAAGGTCTCTCTTCGTAGTCACCTGCTATAGCATGTGGGTTTTGTGAGAGAGAAGGAACTCACGGAGCACAGGGTAAGGAAATTCCTCTTGTAGTTTTTAGCATCCTATTGGTAATGGGACACTAACAAAATAAGGGGGGTTTCCTATTTCCTTAGTCACTGAAGAAAGGAAGAAGTGAGGAAGAGTTACCTGTTGAGTTTTCTTTCTTCTCCTTGTACACCTGGCAGGTGAATGCGTAGCGCAGGGCAATGGAAGCAAAGAACATTTCAATGCAGATGATGAAGTTCTGGTAGCCAGCAGCCACCGTCCCAGCTCCCACCTCCTTCCCATCGATGATCTGAACTTCAGGGATCACCCTATATTTCTCCAGGATTGCCAGCAGCGTCCCTGTGCAGGGGAAGGAACAGGGATCAGTTCTGCTCCTGCATCCCTGAGACAGGTGGGGCTATGGGAGAGGGAGCGCTGGGCGTCCATGTGGGGACCCACCTTGCCAGAAGGAGAGGAAGATGACGGCCTTGATGGTGATGAACTTGAGGACCGGCTCAAATGGGCGCAGCAGGTCCATGGTGGCGAAGTAGAAGAGGAAGAGTGCATAAAGAGCCAGGCTGACAGAGAAGTTGTAGATGATGGTGATGTAGAGGTATCCACTGTGGACACTGCAGGGAGAGAGAGAGAGAGCTGCTGCTCTGGGCTGCGGGGAGAGAAGCCAGTGCAGCCTGGGGCAAAGAGAGATCAAATGGGAAAGGGGAGGGTGTGCAGCTTTGCTGTGGGGGAGAACGCAGCCCAGGAGGGGAAGGAGGGTAGAGGGAGCAGAGGGCCACTCTCAGCTTTTCCTGTTGGTGGGACCTCTTTTATTATGGCTCACAGGAGTTTTGTCCCTTTATTGTTTGGGTGCAGTGAGTCTCCATTCCCCGACACTTAGGGCTCGCAGTTTTCTCACTATCCATGGAACAGCTCCCTGGGGAGACTGGCAGGACACACTTGTGATGGAGCAGGGATCCATCCTCTGCCATTCACCCTCCCCTGCCCGGACCCAGCATCCTCACTTGAAGTCTCCGTCATGGTACTTCCCAAACGCCTGCAGGATGATGGTGACGATTGCCATGAGGGGTTTCACAATGCAGAACTGCAGTGTGGCCTGCACAGGGGAGAGACATGGTGTACCACGGGCAGCAGGTGCCTCCCACTCCCCACATCCCAGCCCCGGCCCCTCCACATGACCGACCACTCTGCTCCTGGGGCAGAGACACAGAGGAGAGAGCAGTGCTGAGGGGGGAAATATGAACCAGCACAAGGACTGCAGACAGAGGGAACGGGGCTTCCAGAAGGCAGCTTCCGAAAGGCAGCGTAGCCACTCTGAGGTGAGGGACTGGGTGGGGACAGATGGGTAACAGGATTCAGCCCACAGTGCAGTGGTGGAAAGTGAGAGCGTCCAGGCTAACCAGGGACTGGACAGAGATGGCAATCTGAGCTCTGCAGTGGGAGGAGACCCTGACTCAGCAGTGAGTCAGAGGCAAGGACAGCAAGCAGCCCTGCTGCTGGCCAAGTGCCGGCAAGCTGGGTGACCTGACTCCCTCAGAGGAAGAAAAACCCAAACCCAGCATCTTGGGAGAGTGATAAAGCAGAGCCCTCTTGGCAGGGCAGTGGGGGAGGGACCCACCACCCAGAGAGCCCTCGTCTGAGGGGAGTGGAGCCGATGCTCCCCATGGGGTACCCACCTGCTTGCAGAAGCGCAGGAACCCGATGGAGTAGGACATACCCTGAAGGCAGCAGGTCCCGTAAAAGCAGCTGGACCTGGAAGCAGAAGCCGAGGGGATGCCGTTGGGGCTGCTGGATGGGTAAAGTGGGTGGAGAAGGAACTCACAGGATGCTGGGACTTACGCAATGGGTTTCCCTCGGATCTCTGTCATGATGGTGCTCTCCCCTCCGAGGTACTCGAAGCACAGGCTCAGGAAGCTGTAAATCACAAAAGCTGCCAAGGCAAGGGCAGACATGATCAGCAGGACTGATGGAAATGCAGGAGCGTTTTTTGCATCTCACATTCCTTCCTGCTCAGGTGTTTTGTCATCCAACCTGGCACCACATCAGGATTTGGAATGCTGGTGGGTGGGAGGAGCAGCAGGTCAAATCCATCCAACTTCCAAGTGGAGTCAGACACACTGCACTATGTGCAGAGTTCATTACAGATGCAGCAGCTCCTCTGGGCACTCACAGGCCATCCAGGGACCATCTGCATGGAAGGACCTCAGAATTGCTAAGGGGCAGCACAAATGGCTGGTGGCCAGCAAGGAGGAGGTCCTGAACAGTTTTCTTGGACATCCCCACCACTTATTTTTCACATACTGCAAACATGAAGTAATGCCAGTGCCCATACAACTTAGTTCCTGAGGAAGAGAGGAACAAGGTAGGAAAGCAACCTTAATCCTGACAAGCTTCCTCTGCAACTCAGAACACCCCAGCTCCCCAGTCTCTTGGGTACATCTGCCTTGTACTTGTAGAAGCTGCACTTCTACCCCAAAGGCAGACAGAAAACCTCTTTCCTCAGGACCATGGTGCTGGGGTCCCTCCGAGCCTGTGTCTGAAACGCACCAGCTCGTGTTTGTCTGTGGGGCATCCCCTCCCTGCTGCCGACAGAGAAGAAAGGGGAAAACTGCTGCTTGAAGGGAGAGTGGGAAGGGAGAGTGGGAAGTGATGGAGATTTGCCACTTTGCAATCCAAGATGCTCCAGAGACAGGTCAGCAGGATGAGAGCCCTGCTTTGCCTTCAGCCTCCCTGCCGAGGAGAGGCTGTGCTCACCTTCGTAGCAGTCGCGCACCGAGTCGAAGTACACGTAGTACTGGTGGCTGCCGAGGAGGAGGAGGCTGAGCCAGGAGTCGAAGGCATAGACGGGCACGATGAAGAGGATGCGGATGATGTAGCGCTGCTCCTTGGGCATGGTGTAGTTCCTCAGGTGTGTGTAGATCTGCAAAATGCCCAGCATGCAGACTTGTGGCTACCACAGGTCAGGGTGGGAACCAGAGGTACCCCCAAGCCCACAGGGGTGCTGTGTTAACCCTCCTCCCAGGGGTGAGAGCTCTGCCAGCTTTCCACCATAGACCCATCGCAGTGCACAGACACAAGACAGGCTCCATCCCAGGCCCTGGGGCAATCGCTTGCATGAAAACAGGTGGAAATCAGATTCCTTCCCTGGGCTGTGCAAGGAGTGTGCCTTCCTCTGTGTAGCCCCGTCCCAGCGCTTGGAGACACCAGCTTGTCCCAGGGCTGCCTTCAGCAGCACCATAAACCATGCCCACAGGGGGTATGCCTCAAGGCAGCTGATGCTGTGCACCCCAAACACCCCGCCGGGTGTGGTTTCTGGGCAGTGCCAATGCCCTGCAGCCTCTCCTGGCTCTGGCAACCACTTGGGGAGAGTGTGGGCAAAGTCCATCCTTACCAGCTGCCAGCACCAGGCTCTTGACAGTGGGGATATCCCCTCTGGGCAGCAACAGAAAGAAATACTTATCTGAAGCTGGGTGATTTGCAATAGACTTGGGGGCAATCAATAGTTTTGCCCTCGTGTCAACCCCAGCGCTGAGCCCCTGCTCCGCTCCAGCCCATACCTGGTGGAAGGTGACGATGAGTGCTGACCACACGAAGATGCCGGAGATGGCCTGCGCCGCCGTCGTGGTCAGGAAGAGCTGCTGGTCATCCTGGGAGTCGTTGTGGGCAGCCGTAAGCAGTGCAACGGCCGGGAGTGGGGGGCCTGAGGCCAGCCTGGCAACTGCGCCAGGTCCCAGGGTGCCAGGTGCCACAGGAGAGGGCACAGCACGTGTGGCATTACTCATCTGCAGGGAGGGAGAGGGGAGTGGTGCAGGAAGGCAGGAGCAAGTTAAGCTGGTGACAGGGAGGGTCCCAGCAGATTTCCCAGCCCGCACAGCATGTACAAACCTCCTGTGTGGTTTATCTCCTCCCCAGGGTTTTTCCAGGGTGTTCCTCACCCAAACCAGCCCATTTGCCATGATTGGTATCATCCTGCTTCTCCCAGCAGGAAAATGCAAATGTCCTTCAAGAGCAAACCCTCTTTTCCCTGAGGAGGTCTATGCAGTTTCCATGTCTCGCACAGACTTGCTCCTTGTTTTCTCAGGAATCACTATCCCACTTAAAAAGGAATGACCTGCATACATTTGTGCCCCTGTGAGTTCACACTTGTGGCTCAAGACCCTTTTCCATCAGAAACCAGAGATATAAGGGCTAAACCCATCCCTCGCCCATGATAATAACAAGTCCCTTACCAACCATCCATCAGGACATGCGTGTCCTCCTCCTTGAGAGCCCAGAAAACACCGGGTCGTCCCCCACCCCAGTTTGGCTCCTTTCATCATGTGTGGCCTGCTGGGGGCAAAGCCTGAGGCTGTCTAAAAAACCAGGCATTTGGTGTCACCCAGTTCTTCACCCAGCTATTTTGGAATGGTGGGGGTGTCAATGTGCCAGCAGTGCCAACCCCGAGACCTGAAGGGCAGCCAGCGGTCCCTCCTGCACCCAAATTAAACACAAGGGAGCAAGTCTGCTGCTGCCCTTTGGGGATGCTGGATTTCTATGGCATTTTCCTGGTCAATGTGTGCTCCTCAAAGCCTGCTGCCCCAAGGCACTGAGCATTCCTGGCGCAGAGGGTGGCTGGGCATACGAACACCGTGTACCCTGCAGCTCCCGACAGCAAGGACCAACCTAATAATAAGCAATTATTTATAGGGCAGCTTCATATCTCAAGGCCAACAGATGCATAAACTGCCATGTTTGGGTTCTCTTTCTGCTAATCTGTGGAAAGCTGTTTTTTCCCAAGTATAACAATAGCAGTTAAAAAACCCAACAACTTGCAAGCTGAACTCTAACAATATAGATGCTTCTCAGTGCATTGTTAATAAACAAATATTTTAGCTGCTGGGTAACTATCGCCTGGGGTAAAACTGTAAGCATGAACTGGAAAGAAGCATGAAAATATCTGCCATAGATAAGAGTGGTAGGGAATGACCTCGGTCCAATTAAACACTGAAAACACGCCATAGCAAGAGCTCGCCCTGCGGCTCCCTCTCCTGCCCTCTCACCGAACCCCAACCTCACAGGAGAGGAAACTCAGCTGGTGTCAGATCAACAGCCCTAAAAATACCTTTCCCCGGCTTCGCCTGGCAGGAGTCGCCTGTAAGCGGAGATGCCGGGGCGGCAGCTGGCGGGGCCCCAGGAGCTCACCCCGCAGTACCTGCGCCCGCGAGCGGGGAAGCGGAGCCGGAGGTGGCCGGAGGGAGAGCGGGGCCGATAGTGTTACAGAGGCAGCAGGGAGCCGGGTTCTTCCTCTCTRCGGCCGTCCTGTGGCCCTGCCCCGGCCACCAGGAAGAAGGATCCCGGGAAAGCCGGGGCGGGATCTGGTCTTTGGACAGACTTCGATGCTGCCGGACCTGCCTTGTAAACATTAACAGGAGGACGGAGATAGCTCGTGGCACCGGGAGAGAGTTAAGAGCCCCGTTGTGCCCCCTTCCCCAGTCACTCCTCACTATTTCTGGGGGCTGCCCTGCTGCTGGCTGGGGCTAAATTGCTGGATTTGGCCATGCTTTCCCTCTACCAGAGCATCATGATAGAGCAGGATGAAAGCTCACTCTTTCTAGTCACTCCCCAAGACATGGCAGAGAGCTGTGCTCATCACTGGACCCCTTTATTCTGTTTTCAACGCAGCGCTGTGCCACAGATGCTTGGCCCAAGACATCCCATCTCCTCTCAGCTTTCCCAGCCATCACGGTCTGAGCACGGTGGCACCAACAGCCGGTCCTGGCAGCCTCCCCGACATTGTCACGCTCCGAACATGGCAGAGCAAATCATTAAAAGCAAAAGCCTCGGTGCCACTCGGAGACAGGGCTCCCAGCTCCAGAGGTAATTAGATCCCGGCCGTGCAAGGTAGTCAGGCAATTCAATGCAGTTAGAGAGCCATTTGCTTCCAAAACAAAGGCAGCAAGGAGACACTGGGAATAATATCAGCTGCAAAATACAGCTCCTCGATGGGACTGAGCCAGTGCCACATCCAATCTGTTTTCAAACACCTTGCATGTTCCTGCCATACAGTGTCTACCTGTTACGCTCACTCCTTGGGATATTAGAGATGCTAAGTGAGCAGTGAGAAGATAAACTGAGCAGTGAAACCTGTGTTCAAGCAGGCCACCTGCAAACGGGGCTTTTCACCTTGCCAGGGATTCTTGTCCATCTGCAGGCTGCCAGAGCCCAGACTCCCAGCTCACATCCCTCCCTGTGTCCTGAAGCACCTGGGACAAATCTCCATCTCGGCGGCACCCCCGTGGGGTGAAGCAAGTCAGTAGGGAAAGGTGAGCCCTCGCAGCCCCCCAGCAGTGCCTCTGAGATCCCTGACCCACATCCCGGGGTGGGAGCATCCACGTTTAGCCCCACAAGCACAGGACACATGCCTTTCCTCCTGAGTGATTTCAGATAAAGCCAGGACACTCCGGTTATTTACCCGACCAGCCTCTTCACACCACCATCAGGCCGCTCAGGAAGAAGGACCTACAGCACACAGCTACAAATCAAGGCAGGGCAGCATCGAGTCCTCCTTGAAGCCCGTCTGGAGGAGTGAGTGACGCAGGCATAGGGCTCTTACAGGAGGCTCTGCCCTCCCACCAGCTCCTACAGGTGCTCAGAACCAATGGCTGGGTCAACCTCTGGTCTGTGGAGTCTCCCCCAGCTGCTGCGCACCCCCCAGGGCCCCACTCACCCTTTGGGGCTCCTCCGGGAGCGAGTCAGGCTGCCGTGCACCCGCCTCTGCATCCCCCGTGCCCTCCTCCACCTGCACCCGCGGGAGACTCCTCCTCCGGACACCCTCCCATCCCTGCTCGCCTGCTGGCCGCGGGCCCTGCCACTGCCCCAATTACCCTCGCTGCTTCCCGCTCCCACGAGTGCTCCCCTCACCCCTGCTGTGCCCTGGCCCCGCCAGCGTCCCACTCTCCCTGGCAGCACCTCACTCGCCCTCGCTGCTGCCCGGGTCCCACCAGCACCCCACTTATCCCAGGAGCGCCCCATCTCCCTGCCAACACCCCAGCGGCCCTTGCTGTGCCCCGGGCCCCGCCAGCGCCCCGCTTACCTCCCCAGCACCCCTCGCTGCGCCCTGCTCACCCTGCCAGCGCCCCACGCGCCCTCCCTGCGCCCCGGGCCCCGCGGGAGCTGGAGCAGCAGGTCGGGCTTTGTCTCCCGCAGAAAAGCTACCCAACTTACCTTTCCAGTTCGCCGCGCTTGGTACCCACGCCCGGAAAGCAAACACTGATGGAGAGCCGCGGTGCTGCCCGACGCCGCTGCCCCCCGCCCCGCACACGTCCTGCGGCCGAGGGCGAGAGCTCTGCCTGGGTGGCAGAGGCAGCTTTCCCGGCAACTGGGAATTAATCCCTGCCTGGAGGAGAGTGACGACTTAAAGGCAGGCAGATGGTGGCATCTCGTGCTTGTTGTTTGGGGCAGGCCTTCCCCTTGGTGTACTGCGGAGCAGTCAGGAGCAAAGTCGAAGGACCAATTGCTCGTGCTCTAATTTATCGCCCGTGGAAAGGCAGCAAGGTAAGTCTGTCCTGGCTCCGAGCATCAAATCAGAGAGATTTCCACATCATTTCCTCACCCACCACCCTGTGCAGACCTGGTGGCACATGCAGAGCCAGGAAATGAAGGTGGTTGGCTTTTAGGCAGTTACATTCAGGTCTCTGGGGCGCAGCAGTCATATGCCACTGTATCACCAGTGGAAGATGCAATTTCCATCCAATTTGCTAATTCATGTATTTTTCCACAAGCTGCTGGAGCTATGGACACAGTAAGAGCACCAGGATTTGGGATATACATTGAATTTTGTGTCAGGAAAGAATCCCTACTAGCAAACCAAGATCGACAATAACTAATTCCACATGCCTCTCTCAGCCTTCCTAGACAAAAAAAAGAGAAGTGTAAAAGAGGGAAAATTTATAGTTCTGACAGATGCGAATCTTTGATTCTTGGAAGCACAGTTTGGAAAATTATTTTTAGATGAAGTTTCTTGTCAAGGGCAGCTGGAAGCCTGAAGTGTTTGAATGTATTTTTTAAAAAGAGTTTCATTTCTCATAATCCCTTAAATGCTGTAAATAACCCTTACTTCAGAGAAAAGAGTCCTTTCGAAATCCATTTTCTGCTTTTCTACTTCCAGGGGATTTTTTAGCAACAGAAATGACCCAGCAGCTGGATCACCATGGGGCAGGCACAGACTCTGTGCTGATTCCTGCTGTACCAACTGGTCTTAGTACAGCTCCTGCCTGCCCAGAATCCAAGACCTGGCCTCTGTTTGTGCTCAAGTTCATAAGTGACAAAAGTGTGTTAACAGCTTGCTTAAAAATTTACTACTTGTTGTTTATTACAAGAAGAGGTAAAACCAAATGTGCTTTCCAAGCAAAAGGCAAAAGTTTGGCTGTTAAGCTTTCTGTCAGCTCATACAACTTCATCTGATACTTTTTGTCAATGACTTGGCAGAAACAACCCTGTGCAACCCCTCAGACCCTCTGTCCCTATGTCTCCTTAGACAGGTGCTCATTGCAGGTGGTCAGCCTATGGATGTTCTGTCTCTCCAATGTATTGGTACTACATAATCCATTGGCAGAGTTTATCTTCTTCTCACCACTATTTTTGGTTCCTGTCTTCCACCCCGACATCAGCTTTCATGAAATTTGCAGAGAATAATTATCTGCCTCTCTTTAAAATCAGAGTGAAGCTGGAAAATGGATTCAGATGACATCCAGAAATGGATGGACATAAGGACAAAAGCAGCCATATAAGGCTCATTTCCTTAAAACAGGCAAGAAAATCTTTCCCATTATACAATTGCTGATTTTTTTACCAAGGCTTGTATTTCAGTTGAAGTGATTTTCACAGAGCAAAAAAGAAAACAGGTAAAATTAGATTTGTCAATGTTTCTTTTATTCTGTCTGCACTGGGTGTTGTTCCCCCTTTGTGGTACCATGCAGCTACAGAGCTTGGCATCCACTGCTCCTCAGGACACACATGCAGAGCTGAGCCCCTTCCCAAATAAATGACCCGCCCAACGTGATAAAAGTAACACCTCTCGTGTATGTTGAGACAATTGCTCTCATCTCATCACTGACTACATGGACTTGCAAACCTGTCCCAGTAACAAAACCCACACATGTTCTACACAGTAGAGAAAAATTCATGAAATTCCTCAGTACATCCAAAACCACCACAAAGCCATTCCATCATTTTCATTCCTAGTCCTTTTAAATAGGTGGTGATGAGTCACGGACTCGAGATCATTTCCTTGAATCCAGATGGCACAGCTTCACCATACTTGGCAACTTCGGATCACTTCTCGTAGAGCCTGTATTCCTTCCATGGTCTTGTCCTTTAGAGCCATGGCGAGGAGAACAGGTTTGTTCCCCGCTTCCTGCGACACGAATGCCACCAGGTTTTTGGCACAAACGTGAACGAGGGGCTGAAAAGCAAAGGGATACAGATGTACACTCCTTACTGATGGGAGAGCCCTCCCACATGAGTTAGTAGACGAAGAGTCCTGGAATGATGTGGAGAACCTGTTCATCCTAGACTTGGACTGAGCTTGCTGTTCGCTAAGCGGTTCCAACATGGTCAGCAAAGCCAAGCCATGGGACAGGCAACTTCAGAAAGCACTTTCTCAACCAGCTTAAAAGGGAAGAGTTTGGACCCATAAGTGACAGCCACCAAACCACCCTGAAACAACTTCACTGGAGCTGCACTTGATCTGAGTTTAGCGCTGTCTGGAAAACTTGGAAACTCAATACAGAGAATCTTTCCTGCCACTGATCCTCCCACCTAAGCTATAGCACCAATGTCAAATTATTTGAAATGCTGTGGCTCGAAATGCCTCTATTTCCTTCATAGCCAGATTTCTACAGAAGTCTGCAAGTACAGTTTTTGTTTAAAAACTTGTTCTGAAGAGGACATGTCTCACTGACAAGCTCTGGAAAAAAGCTGTTATTTTTGCAATTTCTCGAGACCCCCAAATGGTGCTGTATATGTATATGTTTTTGTACTCCTGGTGTAACAGACGTTGCTTTTTATTTTAGTAGAATAATGAAACCCAGAAATAGGTAGTGAGGCTGAAGAAAGAAGGAAAAGGGATGTAACCTTCCTCATGAGGTTTCTTTAAGAAGAATAGATTAGAATAGCATTGACTGTTTCAGTTGGTAGGGACCTACAACAACATCTAGTCCAACTGCCTGACTAACTCAGTGCTGACCAAGTTAAAACATTATTTAGGGCATTGCCCAAAAGGCTCTTAACCACCGACAGGCTCAGAGCATTGCCCACCTCAAGCTTGTTCCAGTGTCTGACCACCCTCTTGGTAAAGAAATGTTTTCTAATGTCCAGTCTGAACCTCACCCAGCACAGCCTTGAACCACTCAGCTCGTCTAGGTTTTATTTATTTATTTTATTTATTTTATTTATGCCCACAGTTGTGTATCTGTCACAAGGATGAGTTTGCTGGATTTTAGCTGCCAGCACTGTTTCGAAGTGTGCACCATCCCAAACAAGGATGTTAACAGTGATAAGCAGGAAAGCAGCACACTAGTGAATGCCTTCTCTTAAAGTTTAGATTGGTTAAGTTGGTTAAAATTATTTAAAAATAGAATGTAAGAAAGTAAACATAGCACTTCCCATTTCCAAATAAAACACAAAACCAGCCTGGGGGTGGAGGTGGTCAGACTTAGCAGATAGCACAGCAGAGAAAGCAAAACATCTCCCATCCAGAAAGGGAAGGCTATTGCTCAAGAGAAAGAACTCCATAAGGGGAAGTCATGGATAGAATCAGGAACTTGTGTTGCTACAGCTTTTCTAGTTAAAGCTAGCAAGTAATATTTGACAGCTTCAACCCTGATGGAAAGCCTCATAATCTTGTAGCTCTGTAACTTTCTGTTTTAACGCTTGACCAGCTGACGCTTTGCGAAACACATTTTCTTCTGTTTTCTCTCCAGCTTTGTGAAATGGTCGATAAAAACTCATTTTGTTGAAGCAAAACAAATTAAACTTTATCAAGGGAAGGTGCTGGCAGGCACACTTGGGAGTGGGCAACTAAAGTCCATTATGGGGCTGGCATAGACTGGGGAGGATGGGGGTGGGAAAACAGACCTGAAAAGGAAAACAAACTCACTGGAACAGAAACCCAAAGAGGTTATCAATGGCTGCATATTTAATCTTGCAACCCTTAAATCAACAGAGCCTTATCAAACTTTCCATAAACATGGAGAAGCAATCCATATTCTGTAGGACACAAAACAACAGATCCCCAAACCACTCACGGTTAGTTAAACTTTCATGTCAAAGAGCAGACGAGCACACATACTTTTCTGATGAGCCCCTGTTTCCTCATTTTAAAATTAATCTTATCACTGTTCAAACACTGCTTCACTGCTGTGATTCATCAACTCCCTGGCAACCTGCACAGCCCCACCTACTATATTTCCCCTTTATCCTTGCTGCCTGTGCGCTGCACATCCGCTCTCACCTCATCCTTGCCCAGCAGCACCTTCGTGGTGAGCGAGGGCCTGCCCACGTTGTCGCCGATGGTGTTGGGGTCCACGTAGACGATGGTCCCCATCTTGCCGTACTGCGTGACCACCACGAGGACCGAGTTGGAGAACGCCGTGCACACCACCTCCGTCGGGACCCCGTGCACCACCTCCTCTCTCTGCTTGGACGTCACGATGGGACTCGCGTCCATCGCTGCCGAAAAGGAACAAACCGACAACAAACAATAAAACAACATTAGATTAAAAACATGGTCTGTGGGATACAAAAGGTTCGAATCCTTCCCATACTGTGAAATACCCAGGGATAAGTTAATTTCAGCGCACAGAAGCATCCGGAGGTGGGTGTCTGCAGGACATCGGTGCGCACCCGCACCCCTGACGGGGGGATTTAGGAGACTCGCAGCGATGGCATCACTGCCCCCGCATGGCCCTGCTGCCGAGGGTGGCTGGCACCGAGGGCGAGACCCCGAGCCCCGCTTTCCGCCCCGGGCCCCGCAGGACCGTCTCCTGTGGGAGACGGAGAGACAGGGACACAGCCACCCCCGTCCCGCCGGGCCGCGGCCTCGCCGCCCCTACCCTTGCCGGGCCCGCCGCGCCGCCGCTCTCCGCCCAGGCCCGCCCCGCCGCGGCGGAAGCGGCACCTTTCCGTTCCCTTCCCTTCCTTTCCTTCCTCCCTCCCTCCTTCCCTCCCTCCCGCAGCCGGCGCGGGGCGATGGCGCAGGGCCGCCGCTGCCCTCACGGCCCGTCCCCTCCCCTTCCCTTCCCTCAGCGCCGGCGCCATTACCCGCGCGCGGGAAGGCGCCATCTCCGGCCCCCCCGCTCTCCTCACGGCCGTGGTCCCTTGCCGGCCCCGGGCAGAGCTCCCGTCCGCGGTCCCTTCTCCCGGGGATGAGCYCCTTCCCCGGGTCCACTCTCCACGCCCGGTTTCTCCTCGCTTCACACCGTGAGGTGGGGAGGAGTCACCGGGCAGGACCTCCCTGCTCCATGAGCGGTGGCGTGTGAGGGGACAGGTGACCCCGGGGGCGAGAGGGGCTGCGAATAYTGATGTTTTTCCCTCAGTTTCCTCATGGGATGCGACCACTCCCACCCGGTGGGGGTTGTTGGGCTGCAGTGTAAGCTCCCGAGTATTCTTTCCCGTCTAAATAAAAGTGGCTTATAAACAGGGCTTATGTAAAAGAGAGGGACTTTTTACATGGGCAGACGGTGACAGGACAAAGGCGAATGCTTTAAAACTAAAAGAACTTCGCTATGCGAGTGTCGAGGCCCTGGCACAGGTTGCCCAAAGAAGCTGTGGCTGCCCCACCTCTGGAATGTTCAAGGCCGAGTTAGACAGGGTTTGGAGCAACSTGGAATAGTGGAAGGTTCCCCTGTCCATGATGGGATGAAATGAGAGGATCTTTAAGGTCTTTTCCAACCCAAACCATTCTGTCATTCTGTGAAAATAAGGCTGGGTTTGGATCATGGGAGCAGCCTTGCCCTSGGCCAAGCAAGTGATAGCAGCTGCCTGCTGGAGCTGTACTGGGAGATAAAATAAAGACATCTGTGTGAAGAGAGCGAAACCAAACACGTCTGTCCCAAGTGCAAACATTAGTTTCTATAATTACACCCAATTAATCCAGTGCTAATTTTTAAATTTGAAATACGAGTACTCATGAATCATAATTTTGTATTCCAATTGATACAAAGCCCTGAAAATTGGGATTTCTCAGAGATTTGCAACCTTCCAGACTCCTGCAATTGCTGCATCTAAAATACAATTGAAACCTTCATTCCTGTGTTTTACCTGTCTTTTACCGACATCCTCACCACACCCCAAATATCCTGGCCATGGATGCAGCAATAGCTACCTGACCTGTGGGTTATATGTTCAGGTAACATCTCTTCAGGACCTCATGAATTTGTTTTGCATTAAAAGTTCTACCAAAACTTGATTACAGGAAGAGCACATGGACTTTGTGCTGAGAATCCTTTAAGGCACCGTTAGAGAGCAGCAGAGGTCCATGGAAAAGCTTTTAATTCAGCAGGTTATTTTTGTGGTTAATTCAAACAGAGAGGCTCGATACCTTTTCGGTACTCTTTGCAGTCTGGCAAATAGTCTGTTTTCCAGCTCTGAATAAACAGCATTCCTCTTTCTTGCTTACCACAATCACTCGAGGCTTTGCCTGTTTGACAGAGATAATAGCAGCTATTGTCAGTAAAACCTCCTGACTCATAAAGAAGTTTATTCCTGCTCTGCCTTCTCCAGAGAGTAACTTTACTTCAGGACATAAAGGACTGGATTCTTCCTGCCATCCTTGCCAGACTTCATTTTATTTTTCACATGACAGGAGGACAAAGAGAGTCCACAGTAGTTCAGATTTACATGGAAACACCATTCTTTGCTGTTTCACATTAGTTTGGGACAAAACAGTTGTCTTTCACAGTTTCAGTCAATTGGATGTCTCATTCTGGCATGTAGCTGAAGTGGGATATAGCAAACTGAGCTAACTGAGCTCTGAATCTTCATCACTGAAAGTGAACACATTAAAGAAATGAACTAAGGAGAAGGCTCCTGTTGTCTGAGGCAGGGAATGGGGATTTGAGGATCCACACCGTGACAGGTAATGGAACCTTTCCCAGGGGGGTCTGTCTGCCTGCCATCTGCTTCCCAGCATTTTCTGGCTGAGAAGGATCTGTATCCATACTTACACTCCTGGTTTCTATAGCACTTTTCTTCCAAAGATCCCTAATCACACTGCAAACATTATTACATTTAGCTTCATAAACTGTCTTTCAACATAACAGATGATTAATATAACCCATTTTACGGTTCGAGTGAAATAAAGAATTGAGACCGACAGCAGTTCAGAGCCATCAAATCCTCAGCTGGAGATTCCTCAGCATTTCAAGATCCCTTCTTCCATTCCCATGCACTCGCTGCTGAAGAAACATAAGTCGTGCATGTCACTATCTCAATTATAAGAAAAAATCAATGACTGTGCAGCCCCATACTTTGACAAGAAAAAGTACTCATACCATTGCAGCTTTATACCTTTGTTATTATGTATTTGAGTAGTTTCATACTACTCTTCTTTTTTTAAACTGCTTAAGTGCTTCTGTTGGTGTAGACTGGAAGGAGGCTGCTTTTATATTAGTCTTTGCATTTATCTGAACTGATTTTATAAGAACAAATGTGTAAGATCCACAGAGCATCAGAAATGTTTCCCACTTCTCTCGAACATAGACACACAGTGTTTCAGGACATCCATTACTAATCCCTGCTCTGGGGAGTGCCTCACTATCAAAGTGCTGGGTTGGTTTATTAGTTTACAGGTTATTACTTCTCTAGTTTAGATTTCTCTCTTGTATCTTTTATGATGCAGAATATAGACTGTGAGCTGGAACCTTGAGTGCAGCTGAGCTCTGGGCTGCGCAGCCGAGGAGAGAGGAAAAGAATTAGTTTGCTCCCTGATGCAAGAGCTGCTTGGGAATTATTCTGACCCTTGTTATAAATCAGGTACATGAAGTGGAGCTGGCTSTGAGTACATTCCTCCGGCCAGATAATATCAGAGTGCTCCTCTTCCCCTTATTACTGTCACAGCAAGGTCGGGGGTGTGGGTGGTGTGGGGTTGTGTGAGGGCTCTCTCTGTGGGGCCATTGTCAAAGGAGTAGGAGGGACAGCAGAAATCCACCTCCTGGATTTCTCCTTTCAAGCCATCCCCACTGTATTTAAATAGAGTCTGGCAGAGACGTGGTGTTCAGAAAACAGTCGTGAATCGAGGCCCTGGGGGAGGCAGGGAGAGGAGCACACCTGGGGCTGTTTAGCCCCAGCGCTCGGGTCTCCCTGGTTGGCTCTCTGCAGTCAGTGCAGGAGGCTTTGGCACTGCTTGGTGTACAGTGGAAACACGGCTTTAAAMCCGGCTCTCCGCAGTCGGGAGTCACCCCTGCTGTGCCTGAAGTTGGCTGGTTTATCTCTGGGTTTCTAGAGCTCCACCTGACATAGGTAGGGGCCTGCTAAACATGACCACAGCCCAGCTGCTTCTGCACGTGGGCACAGACGGGACATCGGGTGTGCAGGGGAGCCTGAGGTTGGAGTGTGAGCCGCTGAGAAGTTCAGATGTGCCCAAGATTAGGTGATACCTGAACAGCACTCTCAGAGTTAAAGCTCTGAGGCTCTCAGTTTATGTGCTGATGTTTTGAAGGAAGGTGAGGGGATTCTGGCTCTTTTTTGCATTGGTCCCTTTTCTGTGCTCCCTAGGATAACAAGAATATCAATTCTTATTCTGAGAAACAAGTCTAAGAGGTTTGTTTTGTTCTGAAGTTGTCCACATGGCTCTTATTGTATGGAATATCTCTTATTTCATTGATTGTGTAAGAGGGAGGCTCAGCCAATCCATTAGGCATTGCAGAAGCACTCCAACCTATTTTGTTGTTGATTAAACCTTTTTTTTCCCAGTGTAGAGTTCAACCAGCAAAAAACTGTCTTATAAGGTGAAACAAACATAACACTTAAAACCAAATTGTTCCCTTTCTGAGTGAGCTACACTCAACTGCACATCTGAAATACAGAGGCTGGATGTCTTTGCATGCCTGAGACTCTCAGGTCACGCTATTGTTTTGGTTTCTTGCACTTGCAGTTTAGTAAGGAAACAATATGACGATGTTCATTAATGTTTGTGTCAATAGTAACTGCCCACGTATGAGCAGTAGCAGATTTTCCTGCGAAAGCTCAATGTACAGGGCAGGATTTAAAAACATGGCAGTAAGCCAGCATGCCCTGGCTGGGCCTGGAAACATCTAGGTAGCAATTTGACTGGTGCTCTGTGGAAGTTTTTTTTAGTCAGATTTAGCGACCTATAAATAGAGGAGTACTCCAGCCCTTGTAGGACTTTTTTGTGCTGTGTCATTGGTGTTTTCTGAGCTGCCGTGCAGGCGAGGGAAGGAGGATTACAGATCCATAGGGCTGAGAGAAGAAAGGAGCAACCTTGGTGCTGGGGGAGAGTTTTGGGAAGGGGCTCTGCAATATCAGTAGGAGGCAAGTCATACCTGCAGAAGGGAGTTGCTGAAAACAGTTACTGGGGTGCTTGATCTCAAACAGCAGTAATTTGCATATATTCAGTACCTTTAACACCAGTATATCCTACATTTCTTTGCAAAAAATTGTCCAGAAATTATTTCAACAACCACTGAAATGAAAATGGCATTCCGGAAATGTGTGAGATACATCTCCAGAATCACTTCAGACTACCTAAGAGAGCTAAAAGAGCTCCAGCTACCTAAAAGAGGCAGGATTACATCATGCAGTCAACCTGGTGCTGTCTGGTGATAATTTTATCCTCGATATTTATCATGAGATAACAGCTGGCTGTTCTGGGCACTGTAGGCAGGGGGTATGGAACAGACAGAGTCATCACGAGGCAAGATTGAGTTTGAGTACTGTTTACATAATTTTCATTTGTCAAATAACAGCCCTACATAGATCACAACCGTGACAGCGCCTGTGGATGGTATCATCCATCAGCAGATCTACCCTGTGAGCAGCAGAAGCTTTGTATTGCTGCAGTGGCCGAAGGAATTATTTCCATGGATCAGTAAAGACAGCAGTAATTGCCTTAAAGCTCACTATAGTTTATGGAGGAGTTTTTCAGGTGCTTGTGGTGGTCTCTCAGACGAAAGACAACATGCAAATGGAGTGGATTGTAAAAATTATTGTGGCCTAACTTCTAAGAGTAAAACTGTACCCCTCTGTTCCTGAGAAGTGTGAAAGCACAGAAAATAACACCATGGCTCTTGCAGAAGTAACAAGAATGTCAGAGTATTAGTATGATGCTAAGGGTATAGTCAGGCCTATAAATCACTTAATTGTGACAGCAAATTAAATAGTGTTGTTGTCCAGAATTTACCCATAGTTAAAATGATATATCTTGATGAGACAAATGCCTTCTGCTGCCAGTAATAAATTAGCTCCTCTTTCAAGTGAGAAAACAATTAAAAACTTGGTTGAAAAGGGCATATTTTCTCTGTGGCCACTGATCCCTCAAACTCTGGAAGTAATAAAGTGATTCTAATAGTTGTTCATTGTTACACAGTTGAAAGAGGAAAAATCCATTGCCTCATTATGTTCAAGACAGTTATGAAATTGCATTGGGAATATTTGAAAATGTTAGAGGCATCTAACCAAATGGTTTCAACTTTGACAATGTGTCATCATTTGCAGTTCATAATGCTGCTGTTAACTTCGGGAGATATCAGTGCACACAGTGGAAAATGAGAATAAATATTTACCTTGCATTTATATACTGCATAAATAACAGCAAAGTACACAGTAGACAAATCATGATTCCATTTTGAGGGTTGTGTAACAAAAGTTTCAGAATTACAGGAGGTATTCATTTTGCAACACTTAAATATGTGGAAGCATTCAGGCAATTCCCAACAAAATGAGCAATTCTATGCCTTGCCAATGAAACAATACCAAAATGATTCCTGGGTATTACAAATTACTCTTGAATATAAGGGGAAGATTGGCCCCATCTGATTTTTAAGTTCTTTATAGGTGTTGAAGATGTTGAAGATGCTGGAAATGCCTGGTGTCTGAATGCTTCCTCTTTCGCGGTACATTAAATTTGTTTGCCTTCTAGTCAAAATTATCATCCTCTCTGGTACTTAAGTTTAGCACATAAAACTTTGGTTATGCTGTAGGCCATGATAAAGAATCCAAGTCAGACTTGCATGAAGACATTCCATGACAAGGCAGAAGAATGCAGGGAGGTGTCCTTAAGTGGGCTGTAGAGACTCTCAGATTTCTGTCATCTGCCTGTACTAACCAGACTCACTGAAAAGTGTGAGATTTTAGGAAACTGGGAGCTGTATTGAAGGACTTAYCTATGACAGAAGATTGGAAATATATTTATGAAGAATATTGTGATTTGAAAYATTTTGTGAGGCACGTGCTTGTACTGCAGGAATTGGTCTTTAGAAGAGTTTCAAATCCTGGTTATCTCCATTCCAGAAAACTTGTAGAGTTTACTACATCTCCTGTGTCTAGAGAGGAATCAAATAAATATTTTCTCTTGGAAGCAGATTTAGTATTTCAAAGCCCTGCAAAATATTGAGTCTGTTAAAGCTGAAGTTCAAAGTTAATTTTAACTGACCACATAAATTCTTTTATGAATCAACAAAAAGAAACATGTACTGAAGTTGTTCGTTAGTGACATTCGAAGTAATGAACTGAAGTTTGTGATAATTTAATTGTGCTTTTGATGGACAGTACAAATGTACTCTTAGAAGAAAATACGATTATATRCTGGGGGAAAATGGCATTAAAATGAAGTATTATCCCTTATTTCATAGGTGCTTATCTCCTGTTTCTGCACAAGAAACATGATAATTAAGAAAAGCAGATATGCTATCAACTTTTTAAGTTTTATCCTGGAAATGAGGTTGGAATATTCCATGAGGAAATCAATATAATTTTCCTACTCTATTCTGTCTCYGTAAGAAATGCTCTGCTTAAGTCCTTCTTTGCTCTGCATTTGCAATTCTTCTTCTGTTTCTTTAGGTGACTCTAGGCTGAGGTCATGTTTTTGCTCTCAACTTCACGTGAGCCTCCTTTTCTAACCCTTCCAAGAGCATTTTGGAACTAATTTGCCCTGAAACCCTGAGATCTGAGAAACACTGGAGGATTACGTTTAAACTTGTTAAACTGAATTAACACTCCTGCCACATGATTCTGGCCTGTGCCAGTCCTTCTAATCTTGTTCAGAGTTTAGGATAATTTGTTTAGTAGGGCTGATCAGCTGGAGGTTAATTCAATTGGTCTTTGGTTATTTATTCATGCCCGGATTTGCTGAGTGTCACAGCAGATACATGAGGTCTCTGTTACAGTTATGAGATGGCTTCATTAGTGTGACGGAGAGTCCATCTGGGTGACTTCCTTTCCTCACTGCAATAACTGGCTGTCAGGACTCTCTCCAGTGGAAAAAACTGCTTATATAACATCTCCCTTTCATTTGTGTCACAAGTGTATTGATTACAACTTAAAAAGCCCTTCTTGCTTCTGATTGTTGGGATTGTCAATAAACTTTCTCAATAGTGTTCCAGCTCTACATTTTCAACTGATACCAGAATTTAAAAGAAAAGTACAAGTGTGTTTTAAAAGCCATTTATTATTAATTGTGTGTTTTCATGCAGTATTTTGGTCCTTCTCACTTCAAGGTCCACTTTCCTCACAAGTGAGGTGCTGCCAGCGCTGAGTTGGAACTTGGTCAGTCTTTTGCACTATCCAGAATTAACTATCCAGAAATGGAAGACAAAAAGGAAGAAGAAAATTCCATCCTACTGAAAGCTCTGGAGGAATTTAGGTTGGCAGAATGTCGTTACTTGAACTGGAATGTGGCCAGGACACCAGGATTAATGTTAGCACAAAATGCCGTTTGATTGCAAGTGTTCGGATAACCTTGGATGAAAGTCTTATGTGAAAAGAGGCTCTTCTAACAGAAAAGGGCTCCCTGATGTTGGCTGGGACTTTGGTTCAGGGTTGACTCAGAGAATTTTTGCTCTTTGCTTCAGCAGTTTTTGAATGGGACAGCTCTTGAATGGTAACAGATCTCCCCTACACAGCCTGCAGCACAGCAGATTATTTCCCAGAGAGAATACCATGCCATAGACGGATGTCTCTTTTTAGAGATGTTTCCTGATGTATCATGCAAACATTACAAATAGGAGCCTGAAGGGAAACTTGCTGGGCAAATGTCCTAAAGATTAGAAGGCAGGAAAACTGTTCAGTGTTGAGAAGGCACTGGGACAAGCTGAGCTTCTGCAGCCACATAAATGTGGAGTAGCTATTTACGTCAAGGAGTTACTCCTGAGCAAATGAGACCATCATTTGCCCCTTTCTTGTTTTATTCTCCTCTCTGGATGTTTCTACTGTCAGTCCTCTAATACATGTTATGGCTTGGGCTGGGAAAACCAGGTGGTGCCCAGCTAAAGTTTGATAATTAAGAGCAGTGTTAAGCAAAATTTCTTCTCTTTCTCTCTTTTTTTTTCAATTAAATTGTAAATCTGTGCTGAGGAACAACCATTAGCTTCCAGGGAGTGAGAAATGTTCCCACATGCTTGGCCTTCTTCAGAAAACCCTGTCACAATTACAGACCGTGAAATATGGTTTCCAACAGAACAATGCTCCCCAAACCAGCTGGGACCAGCATTACAACTCAGCATTCTTTGCAGAAGTTTATTTGCTGTTGATTTGGAAGCCACATTAGAGCTTTGGAGAGGAGTTTCTCCTTTTCTACACAACAATGCAACGTGGGTCCCGCAGCATCAGCTCCCACAGAGAAGCTGGAGACAGCGGGACTGATGTGTCTGTACCCGTCCTTGTCCCAGACGAGAGACCTGCTGCGGGAGGTGATGGCTCTTGCACTGCTCCTGGGTCCCGCAGGGGGCAAAGGAAGGCATCCAGGGAGGATGTTGAGGCAACCTGCCATAATTTATGAAGGGGGCTGTATCTGCAAAAAGCCGGYGTGTGTTCCCAGGGGACTGGAGCCGTGTCTGGAGGAGAAAGAGTAGTGTGCAGCTCCATCTCTGGGYGCTCTCCTGACACTACAACTCCTTTACAATAAGGTGGGAGCTCCTTGCAACGGGAACAACCCTTACAGGGCCGTGAGTCAGCTACATGTGTGGATAAGCTGTATGTGAACATGGGGCTTGCTTTGCTATTTGTTTTTGAGGGCAAAACACATTACTGCTGTTGTGGTGTGAATGTGACTTAAACTGTTTTGTAAGTGGAGTTATCTTCCATTCTGCTCAAGCCCCACTGATGTTTTCCCTTGTCTTCCATGGCAAGACACCGATTGTCCCCTTTCCTCCAACCCATTTTTCCCATGCCTTTCCTGCAGCACCTCAGACTTGTATATGAGCCAAGAGATGATTCCTCTAAGAATTTACTTCATTTATTATTCCTTTTTCCTGTCCTCATTATTTTTCATTTATAGGTTAACCAGCACCTAGGATGCTCAGTGCTTTTCCTAACTTGGCTTTGACTAGTTAAACTTTTAAATTAAACATTTTTATTCCCCTCTCCTTCAGTTTGAGGGTTATTGTATAATTCTGCATTTAAAAAAAMCAGCAAACGGAGAAGTAATCACAGATACATTTTGCTGAGAAGAGATAGATGACCTGACATAAAGGATTGAACATGTTATTCCACAGATATCCCTGCATCTGACAAAGTGGGCCAAACTCGTTCCTTACGTGGCTCCACTAGGGATGAACAAGACCAGGGGCTGTAAGGAAGACCACGTGCTGACTTTTTGTTTCATCGAGTCCTTGGAACACTGAATATGTGCTTGATATGCAAGAGTAGGCTGAAATCTGCAATCAGCTCCACAAGTGTAATTGAATCTGAGTCAGGAGAAGTGACACCTGCATGATGAAGAAGGGCATTCATTATGCTGTGTTCAGGTCTGTACCAGCCTACTCATGTGGACAGAGTTCAGCATGTGCTATCTTGGGCTGAGGGATCACACCATCATGCTCCAACTATCATCTCCTATATCTATTTCTACTGCGTGCTGGACATCTCAATGCTCTGCTGACAAGTGCATGAGCACACAGCCTCCTGTCTGGATATCTGCTCTGTACGTGCACAGCAGCAAACAGAAGCACGATGGACTTATCAGTATGAACGGGGTGAAACGCATCGTGTGACCTTCACGTGGGGCTGGCTTTCCTTGTGATAAATCACTGCTGCCTTGGGGACATCGGTGTCAGTTCTGACCAATCCCCCGTCACTGCAGGCAAACATGATAAAGCTGTGCAGAGTCTATGATGCTGAGCATCTCACACATGTGCTCCCCCTGGCCAACAGTAATAAGACTTTGTACAAAAGACTGAAAGTCTCAAAGACAGCACATGAAGAGAGAAGGAGAGACCGATGCATGTTGCCACTGCCTTAAAAGGAAGTATAAGAGGAGAAAATTCCTGGGTGATCTCTTCATGCTATCACCAGGAATGGTCCTTTTGGGAATGGTGCAATGGGGAGCTTTTGAGAATATGTTGTTAAAGGAATTTTTGTTGGAAAYGTTATTTCAACACATCAGGCCATATTGTTTTGATCACTCTCTTTTCAAAAGTAACTTTTAGGTTACAATGTTCTGCTTTGATGATTTTTCAAAGATGCAGTCATTTCACTTCATGTCAATTTTTTATCCACATCTTATCTTTATGGGAAAAGTGAGCAAAAGAAAACATTTGATTGACCCAAACTACTCGCAGGACATGCTGGTTTTGTGAAAATCTTTAAAATATTTCTTCCTTTTTCTCTGTTTGGGTGGAAATCTTAGGACATCTTACCTTTTGGAGAAAGAAGAATGCACTCCAGTGAGGGCATTTGGTACAGAGTTACAAGTCGAGGTGCTAAACCAGGACTGGTACTGAATCCCTCTGTTGTGCATCTGAATGCAGAGGGGTTTTGTCTTTAGCTGTGTAGTGATCCCAGGTTTTGGTCGTGCCACCATGTGAGTGCTGTCCGTGGGGAAAGCTGGCCTCAGTGTTTGACAGGAAGGCTTTTGGGACCATGTGCTGAAGACTTCCACCCTCTGAAACACAACCCAAGGCTCCTTGGCATGGATCACCAGTGGGATTAGTCCTCAAGGAGGGCACTCAGGTGCCCTTGACAGGTGACTTAAATGGAGAAAGCAGCACACCTTGGTGGGGAGCCAGAAGAAAAAGGCAGATGGCCTTTGCTCAAGGCAAGTGCATGGCAGTTCTCTTTTCGAGGAGGGAAGTGTGATGTGGTAACAGGTAGAAGGGTCAGACCCATTCCAGCCCCTTTGGGCTTTCATTCAAGATTAGAGTTCCATGTTCCCTCTTTGTGTCAGGTGGGAAACACCTGCTGTTTCTCCATCCCCGCTGTATACATTCATGTATAAAATCAATTACTGAAAGCAAGAGAACAAAAATACTATGAAAGTCAGCAGGATCCTCCAGAGAGAGGGATGCAAAATATGTATCCAATAAAACTTTTCTGATGATATCCATAAATATAGAGCTGAAGTGCTGGCCCTGCTGTCCTCTCCAGTACCATTCCACAAGAAATGTGTAGCTCACATTCTGAGTCATCCCCAAGGAGAGCAATAGATGTTATACACTGGAAATAGTTTAATTTCTAACTGGCCCAAGCACAGTTCATCCCTCTTTCATCAGGCGAGAGGAAGATGAAGAATTTTAATATCTCCTGGTGAGATCATGGGACCTCTGAGTCCCTAGGCTTATTCAACGCAGTCAGTGCATTTTGCCAGTTCCATGCAGGAAACCGCAGGTGTGGGAGAAGTTGGGCTCCCAGACTGCACTGCAAGGGCAGGAGAGTGGTGGTGCTTGTGTAGAAAGTTGGACCTTTCTGTTTGCTCTGACCGACTGCAGGACCATGAGATCTCCATTTCCAGATGAGGGAGACTCTTTTTTAGGCTCATGAGTTTATAGTAAGGTACTCTAATGGCTTTAATTCCAGAGGCAGGGATGATGGATTCCCACTTGAAGAAACAGGTCTGTGGGCAGATGCATTCAGTGGGATCTAACACTTCATTTATCCTGGAAGACTGAGCTTGCTACATCCATTTCTTCCTTAGTGCCAGCCTGTAAGCTGAGGCAGGGATCTCACAGGCTCTGCTGTCCTCTCCAAAATAGTTTTCCCAGCATACAGAGAGGGTTGGCTCCCAGGAACCTGCCCTCACCCCACACCAATGCCTTGGGCATAAGTTTCCCTGGGGATAAGTGACTGCGACTGATGGCTGCGATTACAGGGTGAGATCTTTGGAACAGATTCAGCCTCCTCTATAGCAGAGTCAACGGGCAAGAAAAATCTCACAGGCATCCTACAGCTGTGAGGTGGCTTTTCTTTGAACGTAAACAAAAAATACATTTTCAAAGCACTTGGAATCCACAAGCAAAAAGGGAAAAAAAATACGAGGAAATCAAATGGCTGAATTACGAACTCATCAGAAGCCAGTAGGGGCTGTGGTAATACAAGCTATATTATATTGTCAATTTGTATTGTACATTGGGAACAACAACAATCAYGTTATTTTGAAATTAAGAATAACCTGGAGGGGGAAAATAAACTAACAGTATACCACATAGCTGAGAGGGAGAGAGAATTTGTACTTGGCGATAATCAATACTCATGTACGTCTTCTAATTGAGTCAGCCCAGTCTTTCTCCAGGATGTGACAGTGACAACTGAACTCCTCTTCCCGTTTGATGGATTTGGTTGTGCTGCAGCTGTAAATAGACAGTGCACCAAAAATGGCTTTGGTTTGTCCTCAGCACCCGAGCACCACCCCTGCCGGGTCCCAAATATCAGTCAGCCAGGCAGGACAGGGGCACTGGTGCTGTCTTGCCYGGAACGGTTGGAGGTCGCAACCAAGGACGTATCACACATCTATCTCCTCATGTCCCCAACATTCAGCTGCAATCGTAGAACAAGCATCTTCTAAAGAATCAAAAGATCAGCTCTGGTGGCTTTCTCAACAGTTTGATCCTTGTTCTGTCTCCTGAAATATTTTAAAAATACTTCGCTGCCAGAGGCACTGAGTGGGTTGGTTGACCAGCATGACCCAGTGCCTGGGGATCCACAGCTGAAGTGTGTATTGTTCCTTTTGAATCTGAGGTCCTTGCTCATGTGTGCAAGTTTGCAATGGTGGTTGGAGTCATGATGGAAATAATTGCAAGGACCCAGGGCTGTCGTCTGGCATGTGGCCAGGGCAGACCCCAGGCACCCTTATCTCACATCTCCACCACTTGGCATTTCCTAACTTGTATTACTTCCTCTGTCCCTCTGCTGTGGCTGGAGGCATATCCAGTTCAAATGAAAGGCTTTCCTTTTCCCTCTTCAAATTGCTACTTGTGTTGCCGACTCAAGCTCTTCACTTGGTTTGCACTGGGGGATGAGTCAAAGCCCTGGCCTATTCATATTTCACATCATGTGCACGTTAATTGGTGCTTTACAACCCAGGAACTTCCTAAGGAAGCACAGATTTGGTCTCTTAACAATTTTACTACAAACACATTTCGCCCCCTTCCTTTTCCCTCTTTGTCATAGATAAGATTCATTTTTTTCTGGACATGAATCCATTGCCTGAGGTTTCTCAAATCTCTGCTCTGGGACACCGAATTCTTATCTCTGAGGCAGAGTGGGAAAGGAAAAGTAGTACATGAGGGGAACTGTGACTCATGCAGAAATTGAAATGATGAAGCAGATGCTGCTATTACAAAGACCCAGAGGTGTTCAAAGACCTACTGGTGGAAAGGCAAAAGCCTGGGCTTTTCAGTCTTGAAAGCTTCTGCATATTGAAGCTTTGAGCACTGGATGAGGGTTGCAGACTCGGGAGCTCTCTGCTTGCCTGCTAAGTCCTTTCCATGTCAGCAGCAGTGCAGCGGAGCCGAGAGCTCRACTGCAGGCAGCGCACAGCTGATTAAAACCTGATCAATAGAAGATCTGATTTAAGCCCGATCATTAGAAGATCTGTTAAAACTTGAAACGGTGCTGCCTTCTTCACCCCAACAGAATCTTTATTTTTTTTTTTTTTTCCCTGGAGGGGCTGAATCTGAATGAAAGGAAATAAGGAGAAAACATGCCTGATTTTTCTATTTCAATGAATGAGCTGAAGGAGGCACCTATGTGTCTGTCATCCTGAAAAGCTCCTTGTTTTGATGGAGCCTTAATGGATTTTTCAAAAGACTCTTTGAATGCCTCRCCCAGCTCTATTGGAAGCAGTTCTGTTTTGAAGCTGGCACCTTGCCATGTCTATTTATATTCAATATTGCCTTCAAAAATAGCTTTGCTTCTATCTTTTCCCAATATTCAGGGCAGTGTTAGTACATAGGATGATGAGCTGGCCCTGCCTCCCCTGTGCTAGGAAAAATGCTTCAGGGGAACCCAGACTAGCTCCTCTCCTCAAGGATGGGTAAAATTCCCAAATTCTTTTGCCACACAGATAGCATTTTAGATACCGCAGAAGGGAAAAAACACCTGTAGACTAACAGGAAGTAAAAGTTTACAGCTCTCAACATGGAGACTCCCCAGCATCCTAAAGTTATCTACTCCATTCCCTGTAAACAGTCCTCCGTGTCTAACCTGATTTGCTCTCACTGCAATTTAAACCTGTGTCATCTTGCCCTGTCTGCTGCAGCTATGGAGGACAGACTGTTCCCTTCCTCAGAAGGTTATCTTTTAAAGGCCTTAAGGACTGAGTAGTTAAGCTGAGGGGGATACAAGGCCAATATCTCTCCTCTGCCACTTGTTAGGCTATGCAGGAAAGGGACCATTCCACATTCAGAGGTGCAGGACAGACCATTACCCTGTAACTGCCATTATCCCAGCCCCCTTCCAGAAGAAAAGCCATGCCTCTGTTCATTCCCACCCTGGATGTGAGCACTCTGTGCCTCCTGCTGAAATGCAGTGCCTTGCTGTTGTCCCCAGTTTGCATTTCACCTCAGTATTTGGTGCATTTCGTCCAACTTGTCTAAATCATTCTGCATTCTAACCTTGTCCCCAAAGTGTCCTTGCCATCCCTCCCTGATCACTCTTCTCTGCATGCATAATAACCCTGCTCCTTCRTCCCTCACCGTGTCTTCAATGCAAACAAAATGGAGCAAACACAGGAGAACGTGCAGCCCAGCTGTCCATGCACTCTGGGAACCATTGGATGCAGCAGTTCTGCAGGGATCTGCCATCCCAGTTTGTGCATGCCTGGGGCCACGGCCCTTTCACTGCATGCTCTGTGGTTTCAGGAGCACTGAAACAAAGGGGCAGAGAGTCTTGTCACCCCAAAATTATAGTTATGATGCAGCACCACTACAGCACATGGCTGTGGAGGTGGCAGGGTGAGCGGAGGAAGGTCTTCCCAGGAAGACCTCTCCTCCTCTGTAGCAGTTGGCCGCATGATGAGTAAGGTGCCCAGTCATGTTATGACTCCTGAGAAATCCATTATCAAAAGCCTTTTTTCCCTTTGAAGTATCCTCAACTCGGTGAGCGTGCAGCCTTATCTCTCCCTGTGCCAAATTCTCCTTAATGAGGTTTATCCAGCTTTTCCAGCATGGCTTAACATTGTCCACCCAGTCCGGCCAGAAAGGATCCTTTATTTTGCTAACATAATTAAAAGCAATAAGCGGCCCATGGTGAGCAGCGATAATGGTATTGATGCTGTAATGCCCCACAGACAGAGCTTGGGATTTAGAGAAAGTTTCATTCTGTGTGCAGCGTTTGCAATTTCCCCAGCTCCCTTCCTGAACAATTTCTCTTTCTATTTCACATCCTATGCTGGAATTTTGCCTCATGCTGTTTACATTAAAAATGCATTATACATGTGTTGGAAACATTGAGTTCTATGTTGCTGGCAAGGAAGGAAAGTGKTGTGTTTAAGAAGCACTCTCTTATATTATTATCACTTTTGTTTAATTTAGTAGGATTATTTTCTCTAATTCCAAAGCTGGGAAAAGACTCCTGTAAATATTCTTCCCACTAGCCAATTTCTGTATCATTCAAACCCATGTATAAGCTGACTTGCTTATGAACTGCCACATCACCAAGTTAAAATGCTGATTTCCCTCTGTTAGCTTTCTCCTGTGCTTTGGATCAAAAATGTAC
Organism: Amblyornis subalaris; assembly: GCA_018881555.1. NCBI lineage: Eukaryota > Metazoa > Chordata > Aves > Passeriformes > Ptilonorhynchidae > Amblyornis > Amblyornis subalaris. The sequence continues at coordinate 5,144,314 of JACAXG010000028.1, read as the reverse complement.
ACCAAGAAGGTAATGTCATTTAAAAGAGCTCTAAAAGGCTTGCTGCAGCACAGGGGACCTGGGATTTATGCTAGCAACAGAGCAGTGCTAGGCTGGGGAGATATTGAGGTTTCTAAACCCCACAGAAGAGTCACATGGACTAGGAAAAGGGGGATTGAGCAACTCTGCACCTGTAGGGACAAGATGTTCAAATGCACTTTACCATGCTCCATAAATAAACCTCGGAGGGATTTTCTGTGGGTCTCACTGCTGTCATATCTAAGCACCTTACTGTACAAACAGAGTGTGTCAGGGGTGGGAGTTAAACCCCTGTCTCTCAGCCCCAGAGCTTTGACTACACTGACATTTCTAGTCTTTGTAATATAACTCAGTCCTGGTAAATTAGAGGCCTAAAACGAGATGTAATGAGAGGGAATAGGACAACAGGACAGAGATGGTGGCTGTGTGTTGAAATCAGAGCATCCAAAGGAAATGCGGTGTCAGAGAAAGAGGAGAGGAAGATGGAAAGGAAGGAAGGAAGGAAGGAAGGAAGGAAGGAAGGAAGGAAGGAAGGAAGGAAGGAAGGAAGGAAGGAAGGAAGGAAAGATCCTGGGGCATGTGACATGCCACTTGAAGGTTCTGCATGTAAGACATTGTCCAGCACAGGGGACACCACAGGGGAATCCCACCCAGATTGGGGCATGGCAATAAGGCACCGGCATGGGAATTTGCAGGGAGGAGTTACAGGACARAAGATTAAGGAAATTAAATCTGTAGAGGAAAGTAGGGGATATTCAGGCTAATATATAAGGGTATAAGGAGCCCTGCCTGAAGGAAGGAAATACATGATTTTGCTTAATTAGTGACTGACAAAATTGTACCTCGTGGGCACGAGCTGGAAGAGAAAAAACCTCCATTTACATAACTGAAACCCACTTTTTAGCCGTGAGACTGGCTGGGGTTTGGGCCCCGCAGTGGAACTGGGCAGCAGATCACTCAGTGCACAGCACACGTGTCCCCGGCGCAGGCAGGAGGGGCTGGGGCCGTGCCTGGCGGATGCTGTGGGTGTGATTTGTATTCGTTCCCACAACGTTTTGTGAGGCAATGAAGGATTCGATGCCGGCGTTAGGAAACCTCTGGGGGGCCAAGTGGCAGCTGTTCGATGGCAGCTGGCAACAGTGCCTCGGGAAGCCCGGCAGGGCCACRTGTGTGCACAGGTGAGCTGGGAGAGAACTGCCACATGTCTGAGCCTGGCCAGGGAATGGGGTCCCTTCCTTCCTGGGACAAAAGGCAGAGCTTGGGGTGACTTCATTCATCTCATTCCAAACCCATCACACCCAGCAGCACGAGGCCATCAGAGACCAGCACGAGCTGTTGGTGATCCCTCAGCCTTCAGGAACACAATAATATGTCTGTTAGATCTTCTTAAGCATTCACCAGGTCACTGCTCTATCCTAGAGGGAAATAACCTTGTGCTGAACAGTTTGATTGTATAGTGTTAATATAACAGGAGAAAACCTATTAAATGTTGGCCTGGAAGGGTCCTTTGGGTCTGGAATAGCTTCTCTTTTTCTTTCATTTTTCCCTTTCCCTTTTGTTTTTCTTTCTTTTCTTTTTTTCTCCCTTTTCACCCTTCCTTTCCATTTCTTTCCCCCTTCTTCCTTTTACCACAGACCAGAAATGAGCAGCAGCAAGGAGATTAGCTCAGCTGGTCAGATGCTAATAACACCAAGGTTGTGGGTTTGATCCGCATATGGGCTATTCACTTAAAAGCTGGACTCGATGACCCATGCGAGTTCCTTCCAACTCAGAATATTCTGTGATTCTGAAACGAAGGCGGGGAGGACAGACCTGCATTCTGCTTCCCTGCTCTCCCAAAGGCTGGCTGTCCCTCATGTCCCTCTCAGAAATAATCCCTACCAAATATTTGAGGAGCTTTTCCTGCATTTGTGCAACAATCTCTTTCTTCTGCTCTTTGCTTGAGAAACCTCCGCAGCAGGACTGGTCCTGGATTGCTTCCTGCTCTTCCAGCAGCTGGCTAAGAAGAGCTGGCTGAGACCACCAGGCTCCTGAGCCCAGGCAGGGTCTGGTGAAGGCTCTGCAAAGATGAAGACATCCCATTCAGGTGATGTGTTGGCCAAGGTAACACTGGACCAGCTGTGGCTGATCTCTCCCTCACTTCAGCAGGGGTTTCCTTGTCACGGTAGCACATGGCACTTCAAGGGGAGAGCCTCAGGGCTTCTCCTCTCCCAGCACTGCTGAGACACTGGTGGCCTGTAAGAAACAGCAGGAGAGAGACACAGTGGACTCTAGAGTGCGTCTCCCATGCAGATGTGACTCTACAGAGTGTTTGCTATAAATTTTAAGAGCAGAAAAGAAGAAGCCTGTTCATTCATCACCTGGGTGAAACATCCCATGGAGGAGCACTGTGTTGGCAGARTCCCTTTCTCCTGTAACCTGGAGACAGGCAGTTTTGAGGCCCATACAGCTGTTAATGCAAGTTCTTGCCCTGCTAACATCAATGCCAGGAGGCACTTTCCTCCTGCAGTTTGGGTGCTGGGCACACAGAGCGATCCTGTCCAAGGAGTGAGGAGTGTGAGCAAGGCCCTCACAGCAGCTGGATCACCGAAATGAAGGTGTTTGTGTGCTTATAGGCTGTCATACAAACCAGTGCAATCCGTGCTGGGAAAATGTGAGTCACTGCAGAGAGCACAGATCATTCGATAAGGTGATGACCCTACTGTTAAAGTGGCTTTGTAAAGAGGTGATTCCTTAAATTGACTGATCTTCTGTGTCCCTGATTGTTGATGGGTCTTTGCACATTTTCCAGGGCGGTGAGAGATGCCTGTTGACCCTCTGCAATTCGTACCCAGGCTTAATYGACTTTAGCATTCTCCCAGGTTCCTTTGAGATGAATGGCTCCATCTGCTCATCCAGGAAGAAGGTGGCTYTTCCTGAGGTGCAGTTACAGCTGAGATGAGAAGCAGATGTGGGGCAAACCTCACACTCCTAGCACAGCACGTGAGGGAGAGTTTCATGGCTGCTACCAAGGGGTGAGAGGCTCCTGAGACCGTGTCATGGCCATGGCCTGCACCCACATGGATCCCAATCTGCTCCGGCAGGGATGTGGGGGGGTGCTCTGCCAGCCCCTCTGCCAGCTCAGCCCATCTTTCGGGCTGCGGGGGCAGAGGCACTGGAGCCTGCTCTCTGCTTGCGTAACTGCATCCTTCACGTCTCAGTGGCTTGGTTGGGGTCTGGGCAGGCACACGTGAGCTGAGCAGTGTTTGCTGCCGGAGCCTTGAGGGGAGCCGGGAACATCCATGCATGTAAAGCCATCAGCTCCGGAGTGAAACCTCTGCCTGACCCAGTAATCATTGGCAGGGATGAGCAGAGAAACCACTCCTGACAGGCTTTGCCAACCTGGCTTTTTGCGAGGGATGCGTTGAGAGACCTTAAAAACCCAAGGGCTGGGCTCTGGCTTCAAATAAATCATTCTCCTGCCTTTGCTGTCATTAGGGGATGTGATGAAGTCACCCCCCAGACTCTGAGTCTCATTTCATCCCACGTAAATCTGCTGATATTCTGTGCCTCAGATCCCCAAATGGTGCTGTCTCTGTCCCTCGTTTGGGCAACAGGGACACAACTCTGCATCTTGCCGAAGGCCCTGAGATGCTGCTTGGTTTTTTTAGGTTGGCTTCGTGCCTGCTTGGGAGCCTGACCTTGCAGGAGGAGGTCTGCCAAGAGGATCTCCAGCCGCTGCTTCTCCAAATGCCACACACGCAGCCTGGCTGGGACCGAGAGGGACAGCGTGGCTGGGAGGAGATGCTGAATCCAGACCATCTGCCCGACACCAAGGAGATGTGCTCCTGCCCACCATGCAGGCAAAAGTGTTTCTATGCTGAGGTTGTGATGTTCCCCAGGCCTTGGCCCTTTCCCCATGGTGCCTGGGGACCCCTTTCAGGGCAACTGCTGAGACAGCTGCAGGGCACAGCAGTCAGTGCCACCCTTGTCACGGGCACAGCAATGTCCCTTGGAATTGCTCTGTGTGGGCATCCTGTGGCCCATGTAGCCTGTCATGGTGTCCCAGTGTTTCAGGGTTCCCTGCTTTCCCTGGGCACAGAAATTGCTCAGCTTGGCCTCAGATGTCTCAGCTCTTGTCACTCAATGCCACAGACYGCGTCAGGTTCAGTGCCCACGCTGCCTGCCTGGCTGCTGTCGGTCGGTGTTCACCATACATGCTTCTCCAGCAAGCCTGGGGCTGTCAGAAGAAGCAGCGCTCTTGGCTCTCACTCTGCTCCCTCCCTGAAATCAAGAGATTTTTCGCCTCAAAACAAGCAGTCTTGGGGGTTGCTGGGGAGGATGCAGTGGAATTATGTCCTGGGAGCAGTTTCTTTAGCTGCTGGAGGAGCCATAGGGCTCATCCTAGTGCTGCTCCTTCCAGGTGCAAGAGGAGCATGGAGTCACCTGCAAACAGCTCAGTCTGCTCCAGTCTGTCCCTCTTTAATGCCCTGGAGCAGCAACAGGACCAGGGGATGCTCGTGCACGATCCCCCTTGAGAACTAAGCTAACCAGCCACTGGATGTCATTATTGCTCCAAACCAATACATTGAAGAATCTATTCCAGATCTCCAAAAAAATGTGAGTTTTCAGTACTTAAAATGTGCTTCCCGAGGACACAAATCTGTTCACCTCTTCTCCTGCAGCTGTTGTCTTCCCCAGCACACCTTTGCATGCCCGGGGACAGAGTGCCTGGGGTTTGGCACAGGAAGGACACAATCCTGTGTGACCTCCCTGCCCTTCCCGGGAGCTCCTGCGCTACCTCCTCATCTGCGGGGATGACATCATGGCTGTTTCTGTAGCAACAGAATTCCTGAGCAGGACTGAGCAGGAGGGAGACATTCCCCCAGACTGTCCTGTGGGTGCCCCTGGCATGGCCCTGGGCTGGAGAGCAGAGCTGGCAAGTCAGAGGGCTTTTGGCTGGTATCTGATCCAATAAATCAGGAGGAAAAAATCTGGTTCAGTTTCCCCCACTTTGTCTTTCAGCTGGGGACCCCAGCTGTCTCACTAAACCTGAACTGAAATATTTCACTTTGGGTTATTTGACCTGACAAACACTTTTCCTGCCTTCTCCCTGCTTCACTTTAAAAATGAGGTCTGGTCTTAAAGAAAACTACCCTTTGAAACCACAGTTAGAAGTTTCATTTATAGAGGGCAACATCTTTCCTCTGCCTTCTTCCCCCAGGGATTTTCATTGCAATTTTCCCAAATTCAACCTGATTTCACCAACGATTTTGGATTCTTGGATTGTCCGTTTAGTGACTAGTTTGATATTTACTTTACATGTGCTTGGTTCCATGGGAGAGCTGGTGGAAGTAGGGGATCAGGGGTTCAGCTGATGCCTGACCCTCCTCTGCCCAAGCTACTCACAGGTCCTCTCCCAGCACTCCTGGCATAGCTCTGCTCTCACAGCCTTCCATGAGCTTTGGGACAGACTTTTCCTGATATACTGGGAAGTCTTGGGCATGCCATTTGTTGTGTGTGTGGTCAAGACTTCATGGGGGAGTGGAGAACTGCAGAGGAGGGCCAGTGTTTGCATCGCAGTGCAGCACGGAGAGGAGTGGACGATCCCTGGGGAAATCCTGGCACGATGCTTGCTGGGGAGAGCTTCCATAGAGCCTCAGTGATCTGTACTCTTTCATCTTTTGTGCCTGCTTCTAACTTGCCCTATTTCAGTTATATCCCTTTCMTTGGCTTTTCTTCTTCCACCACAGCCATAAAACAAGCCAGGGAAACATCAACTGCTGCAAGCCTGATGCGAAGAAATAATCCTGAAACAGCAGAGCAGGATGTACGTGGGCTGTGCCTCATCTCTAGCACTACCTAGGGTCCCACAAACAGCTCTGGCCAGCAGCAGCATCATCTGCTCCCACTGCAAACCACTGCAAGGAGCCACAGCCCCAGGGGAAAAAATCATTCTGCTCAGCCTTGCTCTTAAACTCTCGCAGAGAAGAGCTTGGGATAGGCCTTGGGTGCACGTCAGCAGAAGGGAAGTCGTCTCACAGTCTTGTAATAGCACTCAGCATATGCCTGCACTCCCTGCTTGTTTTGACTTGTGTGGGAATMTTTGCAATCAAAATGATACGACAATTCCAATCACTGCTGATCGCTTTAGGCAGGTGTAATTCAGGCTCTGGCTGCAGACGGCTGTCGTTTAATTAACAAGGAAAGAGCCAAAATTCTGTGTAAAACTGGGGAAGGCAAAGAGAAGAGCCTGAGGGGGACTTGTGACAATAGAGAAAAGAGGATGCCAGCAGACTTACTCAGAGTTTATCTGTTCCCACAACCAGGTAGCACTGACATTCCCTGCATCACAGGCAGCAAGGTGTGCTCAGCAAGCTGTAGTAGACACAATTGTGCACTTATTTCAGTCCAAATCGTGGGCAATGACTTGAGGACATCACAAAGGGTAACAAGTCTCTTCTTGGTATTGTTACCAGCTCTAGAAACTCACAGGCTCTGAATCCTCTTTTCTCTTGCTGTTTCACCACTTTGATTTTCTTCCTGGCTCAAGCAGCACTTGCCCTCAGCCCTCTGGGGCCAAGCTCAGCTGGGTACAAATTGCTGCAGTTCCCTTTGGCCAATGGACTGGTGCTGGCCTTCCAGCAGTGCAGAATTTGTCCCTGTCCTSCTCCCTTTGTAGCTGCTGACTTGCCAAGGGTGGTATTTCTTTGCAGTGGCTGTGTACCCTGTGTGCCTCTGCTTTCCACGCTCCGACCCAGATTTCAATTTTCTACACCTAAAGTGAAATTAATAAGTCCTGTTACTGAAGCAGGGGAAGTGGTGAGCRGTGGAGGAAGCACTTCAGTCCTGCTTATCTTGGGCAAATTGAGCATGTTTTGAAACTGTTTTCAATAACTCATGTCCTGATAGTGCAGTGCTTCACCTTCTGTAGCACCTGGAGCAGATGGAGCTGTGGGATGGGGTCACACATCCACCCTCTGACACCAGTGTGGAGATGCTGGTCCTGGGTTCAGCCAGCAGCACTGGTCACTGCACCAGTGACCTCCCTTTGGGAGCCTCAAGTGAGGGACCAAGGGAAAGACCTCCTGTGCTGGGAGGTGTTGATCTGACRGAGGGATTTCCGGTTGCAGAGATGGCAGGAAATGTCCCTCTGTTGTCCTTTGGCCCATGGCAGTGCCTGTGTGCGTTAGTATAACCTTGCATTTGCATGACCCAGAGAATGCATCAGGCAGGACTTAATCCAGCTCAACAAAACCACCCTTATCATCCCACTCGGTGTTGTGGCTTCTGGTTTGACATCCCTGAGCTACCGAGGTGGCAGGGCCTGGTAGTCTGTTAATTTACTTCTGTCTCATCAAATGGCTGCATTACTAAGAACCAAGTTTTGGAGAGAAGGGAGATGAAAATCCAGAGGAAATTGCTGGTTTCCCGCAGTGCTGACTCTGAGCTGTTTGATATTCTCTCTTTTTTAAGGTTTGCTTGTTTTAAAGCAGCATTAATTGGAAAGATGCTGGAGTGTCAAATAGAAACCACTCCCTGAATAACCTCACTAATGAGCATGTTATTAAAGYAGGGTTAGGAGCTCCCTAGAGGGCTCTCACTGGATAGGATTAAATTAAAAAAAAAATCATCTAAACTAGAGAGAAAATCTCTGTTAGTCTGCAGTGATGAATATAGAAAAGTCCAATGAAAAATGGCTTTGAAAGGTTTAAGCGTATGTCTTCCTATCTAGGACTAGATTTCTCCATCCCTCAGGGCTCAGTCAGGCAGGGAAGAAGTTTTTAATGAAGCAGAGGGTGGAGGAGTTGCAGCTCCAGCTCAGAGCCTGGCAAGCCCCCTCTCCGTGTCGCCACGTCCCCGTGCCCCTGGCATTTGCCCATGCAGGTCAACAAGGGAACTCCCTGCAGGCCACCAGGATGGACAGTGTCTCTGCCCAAGCAACGTGGCTGGTGGGAGGCAAGGGCCAGCAGAGATGGCATGCTGAGAGCCTGTGCCGGGAGCTGTGTGTGTGCCTGTCCTCTCTGCAAAGTGCAGCTTTAATCTGACTCCACTGGAGCAGTTTCCCAATAAAGCCTTACGGTGCTCTGACGACYGTGATCCTTCGAGGTGGTGGCATCCATAATTCCCTCTTCATCTACCTCTCCCATAGGTCTGGAGGCATCTCTGAGAGCAAAGACACAGCAGTAGTTCTGGAGCAGATGGAGCCTGGGATGGGGTCACACATCCATCCTCTGACAGCAGCGTGGGGATGCTGGTCCCACGTTCAGCCAGGAGCACTGGTCACTGGAGCAGTGACCCTTTGGGGAGGGGCAGTGAAGGAGTGGTTTCATGGTTCCCAGTTCCTTCCCTCCTGCTGGAAAGGACGTGGGAGGATTTAGGGCAGGAARACTCTTCTTATACCATCTGAAGACAAGCATGAAATGCTTTAGCAAAGCTTCCCTGCAGGCAACAGCGACTTCCAGAGCAATTCCAGCTTTTTTGTGGCTTGCCCTTCCCGTGAACGGTGGGCAGGTCAGCCCTGCCCCAGCCGCAGCGGGGGACCGGCTGGGGAGCTGATTTCCTGCACCTGCAGACAAGGAGCTTCATAGCTTAAGGCTGTTCTTTGCCTGCATTGCCATGGAGCACATTTTCTGGGGAGCTTGGCTGCCTGGGCTGCTCCTGCCCAGATATTTGGGCTTTGCAGGCAGGAGCATCTCTTCGGAGAGGATTTTGTCCGTSAGCAGAAGGAGATGTATTGCCTTTGCAAAGCGCCGTCTGACAGGCTAATGCAAAACATGCCAGCACCAAGCTGTGACTCGAAACAAAGAGAGGGAAAACACTGTATTTTTATTTTCTCTGCTGCTGCACTCAGTTGGGTTTTTTTTCCCTTTCTTCTTGTTTTGGTTTTTTTTTTTTTCTTTGCCTGAGACAGGTATTTGATTCTCTCTGCTCCCCAAACTCTTCCCCGGGCTGTCTCCAGCAATCAGACAGAGTGACAGCTCTGAAACTCTCCAAGTTAACAAGTTCAAGTGCTGATGATTAACTAGATTCACAAAGTTGATTGGAAAAAAATAGGGATATAAATAAATATTCCTGGAGATATTCCACCCCCTGTAGTCATGAACTTTGAATAATTGGAGGGAATTATGCTGAGTACTAATCAAAAGGGTTGTTTTTTTTTTTAATTTGCTAATTACTGCTGGGTTTCATCAGTGTCAGACTCTAATCATCTCAAGACATGTTAATTGACCCTTGGGAGTTGTTTATCTGATGCAGAAAGTTTTAGATGGGGTCATACAAAGAAATGCAATCACTGAGGTTACTTCTTTCCTGCCACTCAGCTGGAGAGAAGAGTTAAAAAGACTTTGGGCCATGAGGACRTGTGTGCTGACCTTCCCATCAGCCGAGCTCCAGAATGGCTCCTCGTGGATACTTTGGCTTCCTCCATCCATTGGGGACCTTCTCTATCTTGTCCCTTGCACTTCAGTGTCYTCTCTGCAGGCCTCCTTCTTTGCACACACACTGAGTAACTTTGGTGATCCACATGCAGTGAGTGCTGACAGTGACATCCCTCTGGGATGTGGCAATGCTGTAAGGCTGTTCTTTTGCATGGCAAGATCTGCTGGGACAGGTTTGTGGTGCTCCAGGAGCGGGCTGAGGTTCCTGCTACGGAGTGCAGGTGTCCCTGTGGAAGGCTGTGTGCAAAGAGGAGGGCTTTGGGGCATTTTCTRATTAAATTCAGATTCAGACTTTTAAATCCCCACACTGCTTCCACCTCCTGAGAAGGCAGTGACCAGCAGGAGGTGGGAGTGGATGTCACACTGTGCCAGGCCATCGCTGGGACTGCAGAGGGCCTCAGTCTGTCCCTAAGAGCRTCTGTGTGGTCCCCTCCTCCCACAGAGATGAGGCTGCTGAGGTGCACACTTCAGGTTTGGGTCACCTTTGCAAGCTGTGTGTGTGCAGAGCAGTCTCCTTCCTAAGCTGTGTCCTTTTTGCCATCATCACCCCAAAACTCACTTCCTGGGCGGTTTGGCAGCCTGGCTGCCTCACCTATCTCTTGTCCTATTAATTAAACGAGAGAATGTGGGAATTAGTGGGATAAGAGGTGGGGTGGTAGGGAGCAGGGAAGCACTGAGCACTGGGCTGAGAGTTCACCAAGTTTCTCAAGGGCAGGTTTCAGGGATGCCAATGTTTTCATCATATAATGTTTTAATTAATGACCTTGGTATAAAAATTAGTCTTACACTAATGAAATGCTCTAGAGATGCAATGCTGTGAAATATCCTCAATACAGAGGAACACAATGTCACACCAGAAGACCTGGGTGATCTCGACATGAGTAGAAGTGATTAAATCTAAGAGTGCCAGCAGTGCAAGGTCGCTCATGTAAGGGCAGATGAGGAGAACTTGTGCTACCAGCTGGGAACTGAGCAGCAGCTCGGGARAAAAGCCTGAGTCACGCAGTTAATGGTGGGTGACCACACTGCGGAGATGCAACCCAGCCCCAGGACGGGCCTGTTGTGTCCATCTCAGCATCTCAGCAAGAAGTGGATGTAAGTCAAATAAAGGAGGAGTATTCCAGGTGGTGTGTGATCCCCACGGCACGCAGGGGCACCACCAGGAGCTGTACCAGGCTCGGCACATCCCCTGGTGTCACAACTTCATGGTGACWGTGATGGAAGGACCTGTGTTCCCAKTGCTGACTGATAATRTTTCACCACCTCTTTTGCACCCATTTTCATTTTGATTCCAGGATAATTTGTATCAGTTTACGAAATGTGGCCTTTCTTTCAGTGCAGAAAAACGCAAACCCAACCGTGATGTCTAGGTATTATTGACTTAAGGCATAAATAGGTGTGTTTTTATTTGATCACCTTCATTTTTCTAATTTTCCCCTTCCCATATTCTTTTCCCTCTTTATTACATTGCTGACTATTGGAGGCCCTTGAATAAAAATAAACTTTCTAGGTAATACTTCTTAATAAAACCCGTCATTTATTATTGTTATTCCCTACCAGTAAATGCCCAGCTCCTTCTCTCATTTGTTATAAGCCTAGATTAACGTATTTTCTGGCAAGGCTGGAACAGATATCTGAATATGACTGCAGTTGTGTCCCCCTCCAGGCTGTGCCCAGCTGTAGGTGTGCTAACAGAGGTCAGGTCTCAGTCGCTGACAATGTGTCACACGTGGCAATTCCTTGCTGCCACAGCAGGACACTGATTATGGAAGAGATTTTGTTTCAAGCTCCTGCATTTATCCTATAGAGGTGAGARGCTCCTGACGCCAGTGCCTGATCCCACACCCCTTGTTATTCTCAAGTGAAGCTGCTGCTTTTTGAACCTCAGCTCAGATCCTTCCCCTCCCGTTCGCTTCAACGGTTCATCAGAAAGTAGAGGTAGAGATGTCTCTGGAAGACACCTGAGCTGTTGTTTACTGTATTGCCATTTCAAGGAAAAGCCTTTTGTGTAAATGACACAAAAATAACTAATGGCATTAATATAAACATATACTTAACTACTGTTTAAGGCTGTCTCTGGGTTAAAATAATCCCTGGTGCTGCATCCCAAGTGCACAGTAATTATGTGGCGAATCTCTTTATTACAGGGTGTCAATCAAGTGACGCGGTAGCTGCGAGTGAAATCTCTTTGTGTCTCCACTGATATTCCCAGCACAGAGCTGCATGCTCCACGATGCTTCTGGAGCTCTGCGTGCCTGTGCCCAGGCTGTCTCATTAAAAAGTGGCTGTAGGAAGGAGAATTGGGCACAGCAACTGCGCTTGGCTTTTGGGGAAGGATGCGGTTCTGCAAAGTACCTGCCCAGCTTCCTGCGTCAAAGGAAAACTCACAGAAATACCTGTCCTAATTCTGTGCATYGCCGGGTGATGCTCACAGGCCACTGCCCTGCAGTCTCCAACCTGGATGTCCAGGTGGTTCAGGCAGAAGCTGGTCCTGCCTTTGCTGGTCCTGGCAAGCACTGAGCTGCACTTGCAGCCACCCTCACCACAGCTCCCAGTGGAGCCTCAGTGGTGCTCCCAGAACAGTCTGCCTGCACCACTGGCTGTGGTGTGCTGCCTCCCTTGTGCTTGCACAGGKGGTTCTGGGACCATCTCTTGCCATTCCTCGTGCTGTTGACAAATGCACAGTGGCCCAGGACAGTGGCACGGAGCTGGAGGACTGCCAGACCTTGAGTGCAGCCGGCCAGTGGCTCCTGGCATCCCCATGCAAGGGCCAGGGTTGGGGTCAGGGCAGCCAGGTTGATTCTGTAGCCGGCATCTCTGGACCCCAGGGGGTGGGGTGGATTATTTGGGTTTTGGCCTGGAGGCTGCTATCAGCAGCTGGGATCTCATCTGCAACTTCTGCAGAGACAGAAATCCTCAGGGAGAGACACGGCATGCATCCTCTGGGACTGCACAGCAGCAGGGACTGCATGGCTGCAACGAGTCTCTGCCTCTCCCACTCTTTCTGGCCGTTGCTCACCGAGGATAAATCTTCTCTTYGCTTTTTCTCTCCTAGTTGCACTCCTTATCTACTCCCACTCCCCTGCCCCTCCACCTTTCATTTCTCCACCTTTCCCTCTAACACCACCTTCCCCATGTCCATGCTCTAATGTCGGTGGGTCAGACAGTTTTTGAGCAGAGGTTATAGAAGTAACCCCAGGTTTTGTTCTGTGACGATCTTTCCAAAAGGAGGGCAGGAGAAATGCATTTCCTTGTGTTCTTGAGTGAGGACCAGGGATGGTGGCTCTGGCCTGGCAAGTGGGATAGACACAGGCTGTGTTCTCTGAGGGCAACGTGGGTCCAGTGTGGAGCAGGGAGGGATGGGCTGGGCTTGAGGCTGGAGCCACTGCTTTTCCCAGGAGCCTCTGGTCCCAGCCTGGCCAAGGTCAGAGTTTGCTCTGTCATCCTACCTGTCTATCATCAGATAGAGTGGACTTTCTAGTACACAGATCTTTTGGGTAGAACCAAGAATCCCACATGCTTGCTGGTTTGTGAGGGTCTGAGGAAGCAAGGATGTGGTTTTCTTGGTCCAAATTCCCCCTTCCTCTCCCCTGTAAGTGGAGTGGTGGCTGCTCTGCTGCTACTTCCCACCAGGGCCTGTGTTTCAGCAGCTCTCAGAGGACATGATAGCAAATCACTTTGGGGACTGTTTATGATAAAAAGTGCAATACAAACAGATAATATCATCATACTCCACTATTAACAGGCTTAAATCCCAAGGATGGGGAGAAGCTCCTGTGGAGAGCAGAGCTATCTCTCAAACACTTCTGCTGCAATTTAAAAGCACTCCCTAGCCTGGCAAGGCTAATTTCACATCTTTTCTCCAGGGAGCATATTTGGGTTTCTCCCTGCTTGAGGCAGGAGCCCTCCATGCTGATTAGATTCAGCCAGGGGTTTTGGTTATTGCTCTCCTTGAGTCCTGCTGGAACATGATGGAGAAGAACATGTCAGATGGTTGTATCAACCCCACTGAGGCCAAATCAGCTGTGAGCTGGGCAGGACATGCTTGCTGAGGGGTGTGCCTGGAATGTGCCACCCAGGGCAGGCACTGGGGATAGCTGGGCAAAGTGTCCCTTTCTCTTTATTGCTACCACTGCAGTCCTTGGCTGGTCTRTATGGGAGAGTCTCATAGGTGAGGCAGAAGAGTCAGTAAAAATAAAATATGAAAGGAGAATAACATTAAAGGCATAAATTCTTTTCATAATTAAGGCAGATGTCCACCCTTTCAGTTTGCATTGATGGAAGGAAATCTCTTTCTCAGATTATTTCTCTGTCTGGAAAGATGTTTAGATCCCAATGTTGCTGGTGTGGTTGGTGTCTTGACTGGGCTTTTTCATTTYAATGGCCCTTCTGGAAGAACCAGGTTTTCATGCATTAGCTTTGGTTTCTGCCTTGAACAGTGACTCACTGAGCCTTAACCTGGGTCATCCCTGGTGATGCACATGAAAGYAGTGGGGATGCCAGGGATGAAGAATGAGTGGAAGGATGTCCTCAGCAGGAGGAACAGGGATAGTAAAGATTGAGGAGTCGTGCTACAGCTACAGCCCCATAGTGCCTTCGGGAGAGCATCTTCAGTCCCCACTGCTCACTCTCCTGCCAACACCTGCTCAATGCACCACTGGGCCCCAGCTCAGACACCTCTTAGTTCTGACTGGTTYTAAATCACTGCGTTTCCCTTCTCCATTTCTTTTGCAGTGGGGGCTTTACCCCACTCAGCGTCATTTCCCTGCTCATCTCCGGCTCAGACAAGGCAGGAAACGTATTTTCAATGTATTAATTAAAATGTCTTTGCAGCAGAACATCTGCATGGAGAGCGATAGATCACCGAAGTGTGCGTGTGCGCGTGTGCCTGTGCGTTGCAGGCTTCCAGATAACGCATTGCTTTGCATAATTTATTCCAGCCAGCACAGCAATAATTTTCATAGCCTGTGATCTTCAAGTATGCGATTATCAATCTGCAGCCCGGCTCCACGTGACCCAGGCGTTAGACTATTCCCAGATAAAGGAGATGCAGGACGTTTGGCTCTCCATCACCTCTGCCCAAATGGTTGTATGGGATAAGATCAAGCACTCTTTTGTTAGATCCCACCATGCTGAAGCAATGGATCTTCTCAGGTATTCATCACTGTCAGCTATTTTGGGAGAGGATGGTCTTTGCCAATGATGCTATTCAATTTCCTGATTGTTCAGCTCATATCGCTTTAGCTTGAAAGATAATAAGATAGAAACCAGAGACTTCCCAGTCAATAAAMGGAAACCTCAGAGGCTTTTTCGGTCTTGCATCTGTCATACTTTGTTGATATTTTAGCTGCCGAGCGTTTGACAGCTGGTTGTAAAACTCTTATTTCCTCCTCTGAGAGAATTAGACGAAGAACATTTAATTTATTCCATGGAGGTTTCCCCAAGTGACCCRTGGAACAGGCCCCTTTCTGGCTGCTTGACCAAAACTGGAGAGATTTGACGCTTTCTTCACCCAAGGGAGAAAAAAAAGTGATTTCATTACCTCTTCCCTTCCTTTTTTTWATTATCAAACCAATTCTGCATTTTCCAGCACTGGTCCTACCTCCCATGGGTACCACAAACCATTGCTGGCATCTGTGGGGCCAACCTGACCCCGCCAACAGCAACCAGCATCTCCTGAGTGGAGATCTTGATGCAGGATTGCACTGGGGTCCATCCATCTCCAGGCACTGGTCCAACTGGGAACAGCAACTGGGAGCATTTCTCCTGCAACAGGCACAGGGTGCTCCCCCATCAGCATGGGAACACCCAGAAGCAGGTGCCCAGCACCATCACTGGGGACATCCCAGCCCGTTTAGCAGGCAGGACATTAATGGGCTCAGGGTTAATGTCACTAATCAATATCAGGGGAAAGCTCCCTTAACTGTGCCAGGGGCAGGCAGCTGCTCAAAGAAGCACAATAATTATGTATAGCCCAGGTAATTATTTTTGTCACATCTTCCTGGCAGGAGGAGACCATTTGTGGGCTGGGTTTAGCTACCTTCCGCAACACGCCTGTGTCTTATTTATCCAGAACAATACGCTCAGTGTGATTTTTCTGCCGTCTTTTTCCTTTTAACGTCGTTTCCAGCCCACACTGCTTTTAATTTGGTGAGGTAAATTGAGACTGGGAGGGGATGCTGCACAAAACCTCCAAACTCCCATTCTCTGAGCAAAACATTCCCCTGGGATCTGACGGCGTTGCTGAATAGCTGGTCCTTCCCTCCCCGAGGGGCTTGTGAGTCTCAGCGGAGACAAATGCTATTYTGGATGGCTGTAGTCACTGCACGGCCGGGGCTCGTCGTGGGATCTGCTCACAGCTTTGGAGCCTTCCCAGCAGCTCCTTCCTTACCTGGGGACCTCTGAGTCAGCAGCCCCAGTGCTACCCTATTTTGGATGTCGTGTTGATAAAAGGGGCATTACCAGAGCGCTGCCTTTGGAGTCCTGGTGCTGGGCTGGTGTGGACGGAGGAGAGTTGTTCCCCACACTCGAGGATGCACTCAGCCTGCCTGGACCCAGCTAAAGGTGAAGGATTTGAAGGTCTCCACTGCTGGAATCCTGGGGAAAAGGAGATGTACCACGTGACTCATTCTGAACCCATTTCCATTCCCTTTCTGAATGTGCTCATGTTCTGGATCTCCAGTCAGCCTTAAAATAGGAGAAGAAGCTGAGATGGTGTCATTAATCCCAGATTTGGTGGATTGAATAGCTGGATTCCCATCTGAATTTCTAATTTGTTCACTGCTTTCACCCATCTTTGGATTTTTTCTGCTTTTCAGAGCTAAAGAGTTTGTGTCCACAGCTGAGACACAACCAGTGCTGTCTTGTAGCTTCACCTACACATCTCGGCTATTCTCTCCTTTCTCCCCATCTCCCTTTGGCCCAAAACACAAATGACCCTTAATCAGCTGKAAATAGTGCAGGTGGCCATGCACAGGAACCAGTAGCCAGTCCCCAGGGTGGCAGTCAGACATGGTACTGCTCTTTCCCCTTGTCATGGACATCTAGAAAATGCAGCTTGAAGGTCCTGATGAGGTTTCCCTGTCTGGATTTCGCACCCCTCACCTGTTGCATCTACTGTGGAGTTACACAGCTTTGAAAGGCACACTCTGTTTTGCGTGGGGACAATCTCCAAATCCGCTTAATACATGAGTGCTCACTCAGAGGTGTCCTTTCATTTACTGCTTTCACCATCAGCAATCTATAAAAGTTTAAGGTGCCTTAGGGAATTCCTGGCTTTAACATCTTTTCCTCAGTAACAGCCTGGCTGCTCCTGGTGCAAACAGGCTTCTCCCAGCCCCCTCCCCACCATGTCAGAGCATCGCCCATCCTCTCTGTCCTGCCTTTCTCCCCCTCCTTCCTCTTCCTCTGGGTCTACTTGCAAAGTGTTTGCTATAACTATTGAAATGGATATAGTGGCAATTTGGGGAGAAGATGCTGTTTAAAGCTCTTTAATTTAAAGGATGCTAATTCACTCAACTCCATCCTCGGGTGAGTTATCCAGCTATGTGGAAACCTCTTTTTCTCCGGGTGTCAAATAGGAGGATAATTTTCTTCAGTCTGTATTTAGAGACTTTGCTGAGCCCATGGCCCACGGAGCATCCCACAAGGACAGTTGGAGGAGCAGAGAGCTCACAGAAGGCAGAGGTGCTTTGGGGCACCTTCCCAATGGAGCTGGGACATTGCTGTGGATGCTGTAGCCCCTGCTGGGGCTCCCTGGGCCCAGCCCCTTCTTCTGAAAACTCTGCTTTGTCTCTCCTGCTTGGGACCACAGAACAGTGGGAACCTGAGGCGGGCTGTGTTTGGCAGACAGGGATCAGGGTGAARGCAGTTGCTGGGAATAGTAATAAGAAACTTGGCTACAGATCTCCATCCCGGGTCAGGTGCTCCAAGGGCTGTAGTTAACCCATGTGAAAAATTGGCTGGAGACCTCCCTGCAAACCAGGTTCTGCCTCCAAGGCAAGATGGATAAATAGCTCTCCAAGCCAGGGAGACAGCTCCAGAGAGAAGCCACAGGGTAACTCCCTGTGTTTAAAAGATCCCTGCAGTTACCATCCCAAACGATTCCTGCCCTGTGCCCGTGTGTGCTCCGTTATCTCYCAGGCTGATCCACGTGTCCCCACACCATTGCTCTGCAATCTCCCCCCGTGTGATATTGCGGGATATTCCATTGCATTAGCAAGTCGAACATGTTTTTACTGCCCAGTGTCTCTCCATGCAATATTTCACTGTCTCYCTGGCTATTATCCTGGCGGCACAAAGTCCCATTGAAATTCACGGTGCAAGTCGCCCATTTGTTTCCTTTGAGCTTTGCAGGGTTGTTCTATGCAGCTTTATGCATATCATTTTTTGCTATGCAAAGTGAGGGTAATGACTTTACCTGCTCTCTTTCAAAGCACTGAACAAAGCCTGTCCCCATGCCATAAGACTGATTTTGGAATATTTGTTCTAGGGTTTGAGAGGGATGAATCAGGGCTCTTAGGGAATGTGCAATCTGATGCTCTGTAAATAAAAAGAAAGTCATGGTGCATCTACMTGTCTCCAAGGCAGGCGTGTGCTCCCTGTCAACCTTTCTTGCTGGAATCAGCTTCAGGGGTGGCTTTGGCAAAGCTGAATAGCTTCATTTTAATGACAGCCCTGGAATAGTATCACTTGGTTTGGCCCGTGCCACYGACAAGCCTTGAACTGGCTCTGCCTTTCGAGGGACAGATGATGCCCYTCATGCATGACAAGGTGAGGTTCCTCAAGCAAAAGGTCACTGGAGATACCCTCATGGACATCAGGAGTGTGGGAGAACYGAAAGCACAGCAACAAAGGAAAGGTTTTCCTGCGAAGACTTTCAGGCTCAGGCTGAGGTGCCTCCACTGCCACCCCAAAGGAGACAAAACCTCAGGTACCCATGGCATGGCTTTGATGTCTTAAATGAAGCCCCCAAATCCGTGGCCACTTGTGAAAATGGGGGTCATGATGTCTGTGCTTGGATCTGTGCAGTGCTAGGAGGGCAGAGACAAGACTTCCCTGTCCATCCACTGGTTTTTGGACATGGCTAAGCACGCAGGGTGGATTTTGGACACTGCCCTGGGATGAATGGTTTGAAATGTGTGTTTTGCTGGGCCATGACCCCAATTGCAACTTGAAGATTTGGTGGCAGACTTCTTGGTTTGAAAGCACCCACAAGCCGRGAGTTATTCTCCAAAGAGAATTGTGAATAGCACCTAACAAATGCACTGGAGAATTTCTCATTTTCTTCATGGACAATGTGTGTGTGACGGACAAAAAAAAAAAAAGGCAAAAATCTTTAAAGAAATTGCTCATTTTGAATTATTTACTCTGTCTACTTTCTTGCAGGCCCCAAGAGGAAGACGCTGTGTAATCTGCATTACAATAGCACGCCAAGGTATCCAGAAGGTCCAAAGAAACCATCAACAATGGGATGAGTCCCCTGGGGCCTTGGTGAAGGACATCCAACCGTGCTGCACTGAATCCAGAATCAGAGATGTAGGCTCCCTTATGCTCCACAGGGATGCAAGCACAGGAGGGAGACAATGATCAGCATCAACAAGGATGAAYTGGACCAAATGAAGCCCATTTTCAGATTTCAGTGGTCAATACAAGCAGCACACAATGTAGGGAAGTGTCTCTCCTTTGAGAGGTGGGTGAGCAGGACTGTCTACATGACAGCTGCACCATCCTCACGGACATGCCCTCAGCTGCCAGTCCCAGCAAGTACAACTAGAGACCAAACCAGTCCTGGATGTCTCCACCAGCTCCAGGTGGTGAGCAGAGCAATTCATGATGCACAACCACTCTGCACCTGGGCTGTGGGCTGGCAGGAGTCCCCCGTTCCCACTGCCATCCCCTTCTGCTGACTTTCATTGACTTCTTGAGAGTTTCAAAGTCAAAACTGAAAAAGAAACTCAGGACAAATGGGGACCTATAAAAACACATCCAAGCTGCCAAGTCTACAGCAGATGTGATTTGCAATGGATGAGGTATTAACGCCCTGAAAAATTGGAGTAATGATGTGCAGTAATATTTGTCATCACCAAGGCTGAGTAGGTTAAACAAAAATGTTCTGAAATGCAGCTTCTGCCTGGGCCTGGTAACTTTCCCAGATGTAAATATCGCAGTTGTTTTCCAAACATTCTCTAAATACCATAAGGCCTTAGTCCACTTACAGCACTAACAGCCCATAAAATGTCATTTTTTGTTTTCTAATTAATCTGATGATTTTTAGATAGGATTTGACAACAGCAGTGAAAAACCATCTCAGGCTGRAAAAAAATTATCCCTTGGATGTCAAGTCACCCACAGCCATGCTGGTGCCTCGCTGGGAACTGCACAGCAGCATCCCCTCATCCTGCTGGATGGTGACCCATGGTGGGGCAGATCTACTCACTCTCCAAGCCAGGGGACACCAGCCAGTCTCATAGGGATGCAAAGGGGGAGATCACACCCTTCCCGCAAGGATCAGCCTCCCTTTTCTCTGGTGAGAGCTCCCTGTCGTGGTGCATTTTGCACATGCCCACAGCAGAGAGGGGAGCTGGAGGCAGTGCCCTTGAAGGAGTCTCTTGCAGGAGTGAAGCAAGGCTGGTTGGATTTTCACCCTCTGGGCAAGGGGCTTGTTGCTGTTATGGGTCTCACTGTGGGGGTTCAGGTGCTTGGGATTTTTAAGACAGTTGAAGCCACTGCTTTTGGGGAAGATGAATAGTATAACTAAGCAAAGGACACCAGACATCCATCCCTTGCCCACATGGGGTCCCATGAAGGACTGGTGGGCACCAGACCTCCATCCTTTGCCCACGTGGGGTCCCATGAAGGCCTGGTGGGCACCTCTGACTCTGCCAGGCTCTGCACACAGGCAGTCACACGGCTGTCACATCGCCACCTTCCCCTCCAGACTCCCCTATTCTGGTGAGCRCTTTCCTCTCTACAAGGTTGTCACACTCACTGTGGCACAAGGAGAATCCAGAGTCAAGCCCTGCTGCTGTGGGCACTGCACAGGAACGACTCAGTCCCTGCCCTGAGCTAGGACAGAAGAGACATTGCTCACCCAAGGTCACACTGCGTTTCCTTATCTCACTCGACACCTCCCCCGTTCTGCATGGGCAAATGGAGCAGTGCCCAGCCAACACTCTGTCCCTTGGCCAGCATTTCTTTCCAGGTGATGCTCCAAAATGCAGCAGAGGAGCTCTCATTTCACATCCTTGTGGGAAGCAGCCAGTGTTTTATTAACCACCTCTCCCTCCTGTACCACTCGTTAAACTGGGTTAGGACTGCTTGAGCCTGCTGTGTTGGACATCTTCTGCTGGTGGAGGGGAAGGGCCTGCAGAGGCTCTCCTGACCCCAGACACCTTTCTCACAGCACTCCTCCCRCCATCTCGCAGAAATAGATCAGTCATCCCAGCACGGCTACGTCTTCTTTTACTCCTTCCTGTCTTTAATAATATTATCAATGTCTGGTTTAGATTTTTACTAAATATAGGGGCCAGAGTCTGGACTGGCGTCACTTCCTCCCAGAAGAACTGGAACAGCTTGCTCAGAAGTACTTACTCCTTTTATTAATTTATCTTGGTTTGCAAAGTTGTTTGATTGCACCAAGTCTTTCCACCCTCTGTTGACCTGGCAGCTGGTAGAAATGATGCTGCTTAAAGCCTGTCCTTGATCCACGAGTGAGGCTTGAGGTTTTTGGGGCTGCCTCTCCAAAAGCAGCCCTGAGGAGCTGGAGCACTGTGTGCCAGCAGGCAGCAAATTTGCAAAGAGCCTTTGGCAAATCTTCCCTCTCCTCACTGCTCATCTCCATGGGTGAGGACCTCTAATGGAGTGCCAGTGGCATCCATGTCCCCTCTGGGTGATTCTTCTTCCAGCTGCCAGGAGTCAGATGCAGCTCCAGAACTGGCATGAGCTCACAGTGTTTGTGGCTGGCCCAGGGTCTGTGTGGCACTGATGTGGGGGCTGAACCCTAAAACACCCTGCTCCTGGCACCAGGAGGGACCTGGCAGCGATCGTTTCCCTGCCAGGGAAACAAATCTGTTCTTTCTCCAGYGAAGGCAGAGGAGGGATGGGACCTCATATCCCTAGCCTCCCTAGGAGGACATTTGACCCCAGAGCAACCCTCACGGTGGCCCCCACTATTTCATGTCATTGCCTATGCATTTATTAGCCCAAAGCAATTTCAAYAGGAACTCCTTGACTTCAGGGCATCCCGTGGGACATGGGAGAATGGGATATCCCTGCTCTAGGGAGGAAGGGGTCTCCCATGCTTCAAGGGCATTGGCACAGGTGGTGACGGAGAAGGTGAATGGAAGAACCTCAGAGCAACCTGCTCACCCTAGAGACCAAGCCTCACAGCCTCCCCAGTGGGCTGGGGACCAGGTCACAGCTGTGGAGCAGAGGATGCTGGATCCATTCTCCGTGCCCATCCTCTCCATCATGCAGGGTATCTCCTGCGTTTCCCTGGGCACTTTCCCTGGGCTGTGTGTCTAATGCAGCCGAGTGCCGTGCCAGGTTGCCAGCTGCCGTTTGGAGAGGGGCCATTGCTTGCCTGTTCCCAGGCTGTCTCCCAGCTCTATTACTCCACGCTTCAGGTTTTTTGGCCGTGGTGGTGTTGGTGTTGTTGCTATTAAATTGAAAGGAGTAAAATTTCT
This sequence comes from Amblyornis subalaris, assembly GCA_018881555.1. Lineage (NCBI taxonomy): Eukaryota > Metazoa > Chordata > Aves > Passeriformes > Ptilonorhynchidae > Amblyornis > Amblyornis subalaris. Next base: position 5,122,191 of record JACAXG010000028.1, on the reverse strand, counting down.
CTCCTGCACCCACCCTTCTCTGTCTCCCCTGCCACCTTCTTGCAGGGCTGCAAAAGGAAATCGCTGGCTAGGAGGTGGTTTTGGAGACGGCTTGAGACACCTCGAGCCATCACAAGAAACTCACGGGCCAGTCCTTACCTCAGATGACAGTGCCTGGGGAGAGAGAAGAGCACTTCTATTCCAAGGGCCAGCTCAGTGCYAGCCACACTTTAATCATCCTGATTAAAGGTATGTTGTGTTGCTAAAACAGCATAAAAAACCTGCCCAAAATGGGGAGGCGGGATGGCAGTCCCTGGGACAGGTGAAGGGTGGTCTGAGGCAGGAGGATGCCTTGGAAGRGCTGAGCACAGGGGCTGGGGACCCCTGGGAGCTGTGGGCAAGGGTCCTGGTCCAGCCTCATCACTGTCACAGCTCTCCCAGCTGGCTTGTCCCAGTCCCTGTGCTCCCAGCCTCACCTGGCACTGCCCAGATGGGACCAATGTGGCCCATGGAAGATCAGATTTGGTGTGAGGGGTGGGGTGGCTGCCATGCACACATGGGGACACACAGCGATGTTCACACAGGCTCACAGAGACAGACACGTGTGTAAATACAGACACACAGACACACGGACATACCCCGGTCCCTGCACTCCCCCCACCGCCTGTCCCACACACGCACAGATACACCCCAACATACAGACACACCCCCCCAACACACTCATCCCTGCACCCCCTCAGGGTGTCACCACACACACGCACAAGCACAGYGTCACCCACACGCAGAGGCTGATGTCCCTGACACGGACACTCACACCTTCACAAACCTTCTACACTCCCAACCTCACTCTCACAAGGTGTCACACACACACAAGCAGTGTCACACACATGCAAGTGTCACAAACACAGTGTTGTGTACACACGGTGCCGCACAGTGTCATGCAGTGTCACACGTGCGGTGTCACACACACGGTGTCACCCACACACAGCCCCCCCCGCACCCCGGTGCCAGCCCGACTCTCCCGGCCAAGCCGCTTATCCGAGCCCCGGCGAGCCAGGCTCCACCGAACCGTGCCGTGCCGAGCAATAACCGAGCCGAACCGGCCGTGCCGAGCCGTACCGGACCGTGCTAGGCCGTACCAAGCCGGACCGTGCCGTGCCCCACCGCACCCCTCCACCCGGCCCGCACCGAGCCGAACCGCGCCGTGCCCATCCCATCCCGCCCGAGCCGCGTCGAGCCGAGCCGTGCCGAGCGGTGCCGGTGGAGCCCCCCGGGCCTGGCAGCGCTGCCCGGCGCCGCCTGCACGGGCAGGGCTCTCCGCCTGACGCAGTGAGGAGCTGCAGCCCTTCTCTTCTCGGAGGCCGGGCTCCAGCGCTGGGATTTGCTCGGCTCCGGCTGCGTTTCCCTGCCCGCCTCCTGCCCCCGGCCCGCCCGCTTGGAAGGGCGCGGGGAGCCGCAGCCGCGGGTGCGTCCGCCGCCCATCACCGCGCTTCGGGGCTGGGCGCGCCGCCGAGCGCCGGGAGCCGCCGCCGGAGCAGGTAGGTGCGCCCGCAGCCCCGCCGCAGCCCGCCCGCGCTCCCCCCGCCGCCCCCGACCCCGAGCGGAGCCCCCCGCCCCGCTCCGCTCCGCACCGGCCCCGCGCCCGCTGTCGCCCCGCCGCGGCGCCCCGCGCTGCCCGGGAGCCCCGCGCAGCCCCCGGTGGCCGCTCCGTGTCGCCAAACTTTTGGCGGCTGCAGCCCAGGTTGGGGCTCCGGCGGGAGGGGACCGCGGGGCCGGCGGCTGGGGGGAGCGGGGCGCCCTCCCCTYCGCGGGCGGGGGTCCCCAGGGTCGGCCGGGGCTGCTCCCGCTGCCCTTCTCCCCAGGGCGAGGGCGAGATCGGGACCGGAGCGGCTCCCCACGGCCGGGCCGGGGACYCGGAGCCGGGCATCCCTTCGGCCGCTCGGCCCGTTTTTCCCCCTCCGCCCATGGGGGATCCCCACTTCGGGGTCTCCCSTCCGCCTGCGGGGTGCGCCCGAGCCGGAGCATCCTCCGGGGAGCCCCTGCGGCCGCCGCTGCTGCAACTGTTGCCTGCGGGAAGCCCCGGTGCTTCGGGGGAAGAGCCSGTGCCGCGGGCAGGAGCGTCACCACGGGGGCAGGGGTCTTCCGCCCGGGTCGCCAGAGCGCCGCACGGAGCGCTCGGGCAGGGGAGGCTGTCACCCTCACCCTAAATAACCCTGGAGGCTCCGARCCTTGGGCTGGGAGCTGTGATAGAGCCGCTCCCCGGCTCTGCTCCCCCCGCCCCCCCAATCCCTTCTGCATTCCCACGCCGGCAGTTGGGACCTGCCTCCCCCCACACGCGCTCCTTCAGCGGCTATTTCTGTCCTCGCCAAACGCGCCGCACATCGAGCTTTAATTAAAGAAAATTAGTGGAGGAGGGCGGGGGGGTGTCCGTGCTCCGCGATCGGGGGGCCGCTCCCCGGGACCTCGCCGGGCGCGCCTGCCGTCGCTGATGGCTCGGGGGAGGCGGGGGGCAGTGCCCGCCTGCGAGTTTGAGCCTCTTGCGCTTGTTTTTTTTTTTAAGAAAAGGGCGGCGTGGGGGGGGGGGGACGGACACAAGACGACGCGGGAACGTGTTCCTGCCCGGAGGGTGTGTTGCAGTTTTAATTATAATGACAGATGTTGCTGTAAAGTTCCGTCTCGGTTCCTGAATGCAGGCAGAGCACGGAGCACCGGGAAACTCGCCCGTCGGACCGGGCACTCGCCCGTCGGACCCGGTTACTCGCCCGTCGGACCGGGCGCTCGCCCGTCGGCGCAGCCGGTGTTTAGCCGCCGCCGGAATTGCCAAAGAATTTTCTTGGTTGCGTTTTAAATGAGGCTCGGCCGGGGTTGGGGGTCCTCGGGGCGGCGGCGGGGCGGTGCCTGGWACCCGGGGATGCCTGGGCAGTGGGGCGCAGCCCCCCCTCCCTGGCAGGACTCCTCCAACCAGCCCAAACCCCCGGCGATCCCCAGACCTCGTCCCGCTCCATGTGGAGCGGGGCTGCTCCTCCCGTGCGCGGCGGGACCCGACGGGCAGCCGCGTCCCGGTGCCGGGGAGATGCCGGCCTGTCGGGGTGCCCCCCCGGCAGCCCTTTCCTCCTCCAGCTCTCCCTGGACAGAAACCTCCGCACCCTTGCTCATCCCTGCCTTTCCGGGCCGGGCAGCCCGGGGTACCTGCGGTGCTGCCCACGTCCAGGCTGTGATTTGCAGCCCCGGGAAAGCCCCGCGGAGGGAGGGGACGGGGGGGGACTGGCATCACCAGGCTCCCCCGGGGCAGAGCCGCCGCTCCCGCCTCCCCGCCCGGGGACTCGCCTCCGCCCGTCAGCTTCGCGCGTTCCGCCGCCGGTTCGCGCTGGATTAAATATTTAGAAGTTTGCAGCGGTGAATAAAGCGATCGTTAATAGAAATTGATGGCACCGATGCAAAGGGGGTGGCACCGGCGGTAGGAACGGCGCGGCTCAGCGGGAGCGGGCGGGGCGCTCCTGGGAGGGTTTTTAAGGGGTTTCACCCCAAGTTAAGGGTTTATCGCTCCGAATGCCCTGGCAGCGCCCACGCCCGGGAGCCGCTCTTCACATTTCCGACGGTGTCTTTAAAGGAAAAAAAGCGTTTTTTTCCGCCCTGCCTGCCTGGAAAGAATAACCTCGTGCCCGTGCAGAGACGAGGCAATCCACTCGAATTTAGCCCCTAAAATACCCCCGTCAGCACCTCCCGCCGTGCTGCCTGACACCGTGCAGGGCTCACGCCCCCCCAAGACCCTTCAGGTTTGCCATGGGTCGGGRGGCGGTGGGCACTGGGGTGCTGTCGGCAGGGAGCGTGTCTCCAGCCCCTCGAAGTGCAGCGCTGGGCAGTGGGGCGACCCCCGTCCTGGGGAAGGCTGGAGCAGGGATGCAGTCTGCCCGATGACCTGGAGGGGCGAGCGGTCCCCGGGATCGGGGCCTCCCCAGGGAGGGGTGGGGGGGACACGGGACCGGCCGGGTGGCCGGTGCCTGGTGGCCGGTGAGCCCTGGCCCCTCAGCCTGTTTCCGCCGCCCCGCTCCGAGCTTGAGTCAGCGCTTCTGTCAGCGGCGGGGATGGGGCAGCACTCGGCGGAGCGGGATGCGGCGCGGGTGCGGAGGCAGCGGTAGAGGAGGAGGAAAGACGAGCTGGGATGGGATGGAGGGGCGAGCGGAGACGGAAAGAAGGGGCGAGGGTTGCCCGGGGACCGGCCGGGGGTGCGGGCCCACTCAAGCCCTCTCCGCAGAGCCGCTCCTCGGTGGGAGCCAGCGGCGATGGGCAGCGCCTTGGCGTGGGGATGAGGAGAGCGGAGGGCAGAGCGGAGGGCAGAGCGGAAAGCCCTGGGGCCGACCCGGCGCCCGGTGACGGCTGCCAGAGACGGTCTGTACCCCCCGAGGGCGGGTCGGTGCCGTGCCCACGCCCGCCCACCCCCTCACCCCGCGCTGGGGGACGCTCCCCCGGCCCGGCGCTGCCCACGCGTGTCCCAGCCCGGCCGCCGCTCCGGGCTGGGGCAGCGCCGCTCTGTGACAACAGAAAGTGGCTGGAAAGGGGCGAGGCGTCACACGCTCTGCCTCCGGGAGGCAGGGAAAGGCTGAGGGACCGATGGGAAGGCATGAATGAATGAATCTCCATAAAGAGCCCCAAGCAGCAGGGAGAGGGAGAGAGGAGGAGGAAGGAGAGGGAGAGAGGAGGAGGAAGGAGAGGAGGAGGAAGAGCCGGAGCAGGGCAGGCAGCAGCAGACGTGACGCCGGCAGGTAAGGGGGTGCCGGTGCCGCACGGCCCCGCGGTGCCGGGGATAGCAGGTTGGGGGGCACAGCCAAAGGGGGGACAGGAGCTACCGCGACCCTGCATGGGTTTGGGTTTTTTTTTTAGGGAGCTTGTTTTCCTTCTGACTCCTTGCAAAATGTGGAGTCCCTAAACTTCCCAGGACTCCTTTCCTCCCCCGCGTCCGCCGGCTTTGGAGGGTTCCGGGCTGAGCCCGGCGGCAGCTCCCGGCCGGAACCGGCACCGGCGGCTACACCTGCCCCGCACCGGGGCTGCCCCGAGCCGGGCCAGCCTGCCCGGTGGCAACGCAACTCGGCCAGGCGTCTGGAGTTACCCTGCCGAGGGTATCCAGCTTCTGCCGCGGCCCCTTTGCTTTGGAAGCTCAGTGGGGAGCTCTTCTTCCCCCGGTCGCCGTCCCCCTTCGCAGCTCCGTCCCTGCCGTGGTTACATAAGGCAGAGGAGCCCGTAGCCAGCGCTGACGCGGGCCGGATCATCAGGATCGYACCCAGGGATGCCCAGAGCTGAGCCCAGCCTTGTCCGGCTGCTCGCCATCCTCTGCCGCCCCTGCCCCACTGCCCGGACTGAGCCACCCACTGCCTGTCCCTGCCCGCTGCGGGGACTGTGCTGGGCGTCACGCAGGTGGGGGCAYAGGTACACCCGTACACACGCACCCCCTACCCTGGTGCCTGCCCTTGGCTCTCCCGCGGAGCTGCCCTGCACTAACGCCGCTGGAACTCGCGCAGTCCTCGGTGCGCGCACCGCACGCTCCCCTGTCCGATGGAGCAGCCTGGCTCCCGCGGATGGGCCCAGGCCGGAGCGATGCACACTGGAAGTGTTTGCACACAAGCACAGCGCTGTAGGCAGCACACGGGTCACGCTCTCGCGCACACGTGGGCTGGTGCTCGCCATGGGCTGGTGCTCGCCGGTGCGGGCACGGGAGTGGTGGATGCTCTCCTCCTGCCGSACGGGGCCGGCTCCCAACCCAGGCGGGCGCTGGGAACTATGCTGGGAACGCTGCAGGCCTGGCAGGGCAGCCCCGGCTGGCTGCGGTGGGCAGCTCTGCGGCTGCCCGCAGCTTTCCCCTCCCTGACCGAGGTGCTCCGAGCGGGGATCAATAATGCCTTTCTGATTGGCTTCAATTCCCCATTCAAAGTAGTCACTGCATTAGGACTTGATTTTTCTCCCCTTTGACTCCTGGCCAGATTAGATTGTGAATTTGGCTGATTTCAAGCTACTGGGGGAGGGAAGAACCATACAGCGAGTGAGAGAGAACTGAAATATCCTACAGGATCCCCTGGAGGGGAGAGAAATCAGGTCTAGATAAGAGCTTGTTCTCCCTGTCTGGCTAATGCTTCCCTGTTTGATGATCAGAAAACACACGATCTAACCTCTCACCAGGATGCTTAACTATGAAAGGTCAGGCTTTTGGCTTGTTCCAGGTGCAAGGTTTGTTGTTGTGAGCTGTGGATTATGTATTCTGGTTCTCCCATCATATGCTAAATACAGGAGGGCACAATGCATGCAAACAGAAGGATGTGGTCAGTGCTCCCGATGTTTACGAGTCGAGCTCTGGATGTAAGGCTGATGTTGGAGAAACTGTGGTGGGGACAGGACGTGCTCTTCATGCCCCAGAGAGCCCAGAGCTGTCCCACCTGTTTGTCAAGTCTCAGCCCCATCCCTGGGCAATTTTCTCCAACACTTATTTCCCCATGCCTGTACTGGGGATAAGCGAGCGGGTTATGGCAGTGAAGCCCTGCGTTCCAGRGAGACACGGAAAGCAGCACCCAGGAGTATCCCAGCCACACTGGTCCGGGTGCTCTTTCTTGCCAGCTGCTCCAGGGCCAGGATTTCATGCTGARAAAAGCCACAGCAGCATCGCCCACAGCATCCCCAGCTGCCGGCGCTCGCTGTGAATTGGTGTTAGCTCCAGGTGAAACAAAAGCCTGGGATTATGTGGTTTCGCAGCAAAGGGCACTGGGAGGTCTGGTGGAGCAGAGGGACTTGAGAAGGAGCTGTTGCAGGGCAGTGAGGAGCCTCAGGAGGAAAGGATGTGGGGCTGGGGGCTTCCTGCAGGGAGACTCTGCTGTTGTGGGCTGTGGTGGAGTCACCAACAAGGCTGTGAGGTGAAGGGTGGAGGAGAGGGGAAAGTACTGTGGAGGTTGTAAAGGGGGCATGAGCAGGGAGCGCAGCCTTGAGCAGTGTTTGGCATGATCTGGTGCGGCTGCTSGATTTTCTTGGTGTTACAAATCCAGGGCTTGGGGAGGGTTTGAGTGAGCCCAATGACAGGATGGCACTGGGGCTGAGTATCTCGATGTGATGGTCAGCAGTAAACTGGGCCCAGAGGAGGCTGGTGGGGAGGAGAGGAGCTGTGTGGAGCTCAGTGGGACAGCTGTGGAGCCAGACATGGCCCAAACAGCAGGTGAGGAAGGAGGCAGAGCTGTGAGAGCAGTAGGGCTGTGAGGACCTTGGGGTGGAGGAGCTGGAGCCTTGGTCCCATGTCTGCTAAACCCCCATCAGAGCAGGGACGGGGGCTTGGTGTGGAGAAAGAGCAGGAAGAGCATGAAATGATTTGTGTGGTATCATTTGGCTACGAGTGGTTATCTGGTCCCTGAGACATCCCTGTAATAGAAGCAAATAATAATAAATATCAAAGAAAGGAGCTGTGGGAGTTAGCTCCAGGTGAGGGGGACCCGGAGCCTCCATGCACCGTGAGGAGCTGGGGCAGGAGGGTCTGGGGGAGATGGCACTGAGAGTGCAAGGGGTGTATCAGCCTGGGTAAGGGAGCTGGGCAGGCACAGCAAGAGGCTGGGGAGGTGGAGATGGGAATTGGTTTCGTTGTGGCAGCAGCCTGAGAGAAAGCTCTGTGCATTTAGGAAAAACACCTCAACAAACAGAAAAACCCCTGTTACCAATCAGGGAAGGCTTAAATCTCTCATTTGGCCTTGGCTTCTGTACCACCTGGTSTGGTCCCCTGTGCAGTGTGAGGTCCAAGGTACAATTCAAGATGACCCAGTGGCCAGAGAACCAATGCTCACGAGGAAAGCCCTCTGCTAATGGAATTGTGGCCAGCTCCCTCAGGGAGCAGAGCATCCCGCATCTCTGCCCTGGGAGCCTGAGCTCGRTGTCCTCTTGGGGGAGTGATGAGGGAGAAGTGGGGTCCCAGACCTGTGACCACTGTTCCTGCTGGGTTGGGTCCTGCCCCAGCTGGGGACCAAACCATCAGGGGTTTGTTCAAACACACACATCGTGTGCCTTCAGGGCTCTCAGAAAAGCCGAATGACCCCAACTCTGCTGGCTTCCCCTATCCCTCTCTCCTTTGTGCTTAGAGGGAACCGGTGGGAAAATCTCCAAGATCTGTTTTTTTTTTTCTTTCCTATTCCAGCATTTCTTTATGAGCTGGACAAGGGCAATCTCTGAAGCTCATTCGTGGTTTTAAATCTGCAGGAATAAATGTATAGAAATGTATGTGTTTCACTGTATCAGCTGCTATCAGCTTTTAACTTTATTACAGTAAGTGCAGAGTTTTTTGTGGGCCAAACTCATTCATTGGATTTAATGGAGTTAAACTGCAGGCACATTTGGCTCCTTGTTTGTGTATATCTTTTTAAAATGGACAGGCAGAGATAATAAAATTTTATACTCTCTATGGCATCTTTTAGGGAAAAGTCTTCCAATATGTTTTATAAACAGCATGCAGATTTTGCTACAGTGTATGCTCATACCTAAGTACAAGGCACTTTAGTGCTGGTTCTTTTTTCTCTTTCCCAGAGCTATATGTATGGATGTGAACTTGGATTTGCCTGCATTATTTTCTTGTGGTGCCTTCCTTACAAATATCTTCAGTGGTTTTAAACAATTTCACTGGATTTCTTTCTTTCGTTTTGGTCTATTTGTATCTCTTCCTAGAAATGGTAGTAAAAACCACCCTCACCCTCGCTGTGAAGGGCTSCAAATGAGGGAAGAAAAATGTTTGTAAAGCCTCTTGCTAAATACCCAAAGCATTCCTAAACAGTCCCAGCTGCAAATGCACGATCTCAGGACCTTTCACAGGTACAAACATCCGCTGTGATACCTTTGAGGGGCTGACTTCCCCCCCCCTTTTTCCTGAGATACTGTTTTCTTCTGCTTTCACAATGTGGTAATACCAGTTTCTTGACCTATTCTGGGCCACGTTTAGATCCTTCTTGTGCAGGGCCTTTCCTAGTGTAACAGGGAACAGACTGGCACTTGAAGCTGTAGAAAAAATGTATTTCTAGGAGATGGATTTATTTCCTAATGAGGTATTTGATGTTTTTCCAGGCTCTAAACAAATTAGACCCAGATCTGTGGCTGCGGGGCATTGGGAGGGGAAGTGGTTGATGAGCTGAGCTAATTAATTATACTTACTTATGACTTATCAAATGGTCATCACCACCCCATATGGAGCACTTGGGTGTGTGGATTGAGAGGAGAGGATGTTGATATGCAGGATAAATGTAAAGCAGTGGTCAATGACAAGGACRTAAATAAATATGGAGATTCTGGTGACATTAAAATAAATTGTGGGTAGTGAGGTATGAGAGAGACTTGATGTCAAAGGAACCCTATAATGCATTTATATTCCTACTCCGGATTTGCTGGGGTTTCTAAATAATGCATTAATTCAATTACACATTCTTAATTAGTGTTTTCTCAAATTGGAGCAACATCATTAATTTACTGCGTCATATTTTTATTTTGCTGCTGTGGTGAGTTTCGTTTTTGACTCCTTCCCTTCTCTGCTTTGTGAGACTCGTAACGCTCAGCTGTGATGCTCGTGCCACGACCTACAGCTTCTTTGGGAATACCAGTTTTCTGTATTGTGATTTTTAAATTTTTTTTAAACTCTGACAGGCTGCATGGCACTGACCTGACCCTGTAATAGGAGGAGGAGGAGGAGGGAGAAAAAGAGCCCAGATGTGAAGCAGCTGAGCAGCATCCGTTCTCGGTAGAGCAGGGCGATCTGCAGCACGCTGGAACAGGATTAGGCCCTTTGGGTTCCCCTACATGGGGTTATTTGTGCGCATTTATTTTTTTCCTCTCTGAAAACTCATGGTACTCGCAGGGCTGGGTGCTCCCTGTCCCTCTGGGGTGACTGCGACACACAGGGCTGCTCCTCCCTGCTGCTGGCACCGGGATGGGGAGGCACACGGGATGTGTGTCATCCCATGTGTCATCCCACGGGGCTTGTCTGCCTGCTTCTGCACGGGAAGGGTTGAGGGATAACACCTTTGGAGCTGTGCCCTTTATTGGTCTCTCCGGAGGAAAGAGAGGGTCTCGGGCGTTTGTTCTTCGGCACCTCGGGGAAAGCAGAGCTGGGTCAGTGGCACATGTGCAGGGTGAGCGCTGGTGACCAGGGCTCTGGTCCTTGGCACAAGCCAGACTTGGGGTCAGCACTTGAAACAAATGTACTATCTGGTTTATTCAASTTATAGGATGATAACAGATCAGGGAGACATGGCTGCTCCCTCCAAGCGGTGCCTTCCAGGAGCACATCAACACTTGTCCCAACTTCGCAGAGAGCACTTTGGGCTCTTCTACCCCCTGCCCTGTTTTGTCCTTTTAATTTTTGTTCCTGGCTTTGCTTCCCTTCCCCACCCTCAGCCCACGCTCTGCTCTCGCTCGGAGGCGAGCGGAGCAGCCTCCAAAGCCCCATTCATCACCGCCTGCTCGCCAGGCTCCGGCAGCCGCCGCTCCATTGATTGACTGCGGCGGGGAGTGAATTTAAAATCATTACGCTCCTGAGACAGCTTTTAAATATGAGGAAAATCACGTCTGTAAGGAGCCTGGTGGAAAGGGTGTCTCCAGCCAGGGAATTCCATGTGGCACCAGGTGCACCCGCTGGTCTGGACCTCGAGGGTGTCCCTTGTGTGAGCCTGGACCACTCTGTGCCGGTGTGGTGGGAGCGGGCAGGCGGCTGCTGGTGGAGAATTAAGTAGAAATATTTCACTGTGGAAAATACTATTGTGTAAAGCCATCCATCTGCTGCCTGTCTAATGCTTTGCATGAATTAATGAGCTGATTGATTAGGAGAACCTTGCAGCAGACGGGTGGGGGAAATGATTCTTGTCTTCATGTTACAGGTGGGGGGAATTCAGAGGCGCAGAGGTTAAGGTTAAGGTTTCCAAGTTGGGTTGGGTTTTTTTGCCATTAGTGAAGGCTGCAGTTAAGACATTTGTCTGTGTCTTGTTTTACTGATTGATCAATCTGATTTTTGGATGTGTTTTGCCTTCAAGAGCAGTTGTGAGAGCTTGGTATTGCTGTGGCTCAGCCCCGGAAAGCCTCTCTTGGGATCTGATCTTCCAGCGTGTTTGTGGCAAAACAGCACATCCTGCTGCAGCTCTTGGCTGTGGTGTCTGCAACCAACAGTCTCTTCTCTTTCTACTGGGAAAGACAAACTCTCACCGTTTCTTACAATGTTGGCTGTTTAACACACCTTCCTCTCATTGCACAGCCTTTACCAGTTAAGGCTTTCCGTGAGCATCCCSCAGTTCCTCACAGTATCTCTCCTGGCCACCTGCAGCTGGCAGAGKCAGGTTACTGATGGCTGGATGCATGGAGCATCCCTCTCCTCCACGCTACGATGAGTGCAGCTTTTCAGGAACGGTGCATTGAGCAAATGTCACTCCACAGCCCCAAAATCTATCAAAGGAAATGACAGCGACTGTAAGCATTAATCATCCTGTATCATCAAAATAAAGTTGTTGCAATAGAGTATTGTCAAAGGATAAATGTCTTGACTTCAGCTCAGTGCTGGTCCCTTTAATGCTGGCGGTTCACCAAGCAGGAGATGGTAGTTGTGTGGCCCAAGGGCTTGTCTTGTGACATTGTTAATTAACCCTTTCCTCTCCAGACTGGGCAGCTGGTCAGTCTGGTTACCAGGAAAAAGCCTGGGACACTTGAGGAGTTGAAGGTGGTTTCTTTTCATCACTGTGCTGAGAAGTTTGTGCTGGGCCCTGCTTGAGTAAAAGCAGGGGTGTGTGGAGCAGCACCGCAGGGGCATGTCCCACTCACCCTTCCGAGCTCTCATTGCAAAAAAAAAAAAAACCAAAACCAAAAGTTAGATTTGTTAAAGCAATGCAAAAAGAGGCAATGATTAAAAAAAGGTATTGAACGTCTGATTTGTGGTGTAAAAATACCTGCTTCTGCTTTACTCCTGCCAAAGGATGGGGCCTGAAAGCAAACCYCGTAACCCTGGTGCTGGTTCTGCGCCTGCTCAGGGTGAAGCAGGTACATACCTGATGTGGGCAGACATCAGGAGTGTGACTGACACAGCATCCATCAGGGCCAGTGGGGTGAGGGATGGGACTGCTGGTGTCACCGAGCTGATTGACTGCTGGGGCTGGGGGGAGGCACTGCCCTAATGTCACTTCCAGCTGCCGTCTCCTGGGCAAGGTGGTGCTGAGCGATGAATTGCCAGGTCTGGTGTGTGGCCCGAGGGGGAAGGAGAGCTGCTGGAAAGCTCTTTGTGTTTAAAATCTGGGAGTTCAAGCCAATCTCTTATGTTTTCTGGCACCATTGAACCTCTCTGCTGCCTGGGTTTGAGCYTTTGTCCACAGGGGCTGCAGGGACCTGGCCCGTGCTAGGAACAGGCTGTGCTTTGCAAACTGTGCAGTGGAGCAGGACACCGAGGGGGGAATGGAATGGAGGTCTGCCTCTGCCCAGCTCTGCTGAGCAGCCAGGTGGGGCTGGAGCTGAGGGGTGCACACAGGGTGGGTAGGGATGGACACCCCACTGAGCTCCTCCAGTGCTGCTCACCTGGCCTGGCTCCTTTTCGCCTTGTCCGTGGGAATGCTGAAGCCTGGGCTCAGGAATAGTGCAACTGCTTCTGCAGAACATCTACCACAGAGGAGTAAGAGGAAAACTTCAATGAATCAACATGTTTCAGCGTCTSTCCCAGTTCACAGAGGAGCAGAAATGGGGCTGTGGAGTTTGCGTGACTGCTTCATGTGTAAAGAAAAAGGGGGAAACAAATCTGTGGGATGAGATTCTTAAAGCTTCATTAGAAGCCATGTAGTCATTTAGGTTGGAAAATACTCTTAGGGACCTAAAGTCCATCCGTTATGCTCACAAGCAGGGTGAACATCACCATCAAAGTTCARAGAAGTTTGTCTCATGGTTTGCTGTGTGGGTCAGTTTGTTAATCTTGAGGTTCACTAATGGACTTGATGATCTTGGAGGTATTTTCCAATGTAAATGATTCTATGATTCTTTAACAGTTTTGCAGGAAAGTCCTCTTCTGTATTAAAACCGTTTCCAGTTGTGAACTAGCTTGTAGGTTCTCCAATACTATGCTTTAAGAAAAAGCCCCAAACTTTTTGCATGGCTTTTCTCTCTCTCTGTCAATAAAGAATTGATGATTCATGTTATGATTTTTTTTTTGGTTCATTTCAGTCCCTATTTTAACAAAACAGCCATAAAACAGCATCAGATTGTATAGCCCTTAGGACAACACACTCTGTTTTGCAGTGGAACTCGTATTTGTGGGGGTAAACAGAGTAACACACTTCATTTTAATGAGACTGGCTTGGGAATTAAGTGTGTGTCACTTATTGATCTTGCTTTTTCTCCCCATTTATTTTGAAAAGCTGTTGTCTTTATTTTCAGCAGGCAAAATCTGAACTGTTGTTGCAAATGCTGACTTACTTCTGTGGTTTAGATTACAAGCAGCTCCTCAGAGCCGGGGTTTGAGGGGTCCTTGGAGGTGCTGAGTTACAAGTAACCTGTCCTGCAAACAGCATCTAAAGAGCCAGCTATGGGGACCAAATGGGAAATAACCTGCAAAGSTGGCCAGGTTTTCTGTGCCCATCTGAGAGCCCCTTGTATCTGTCATCAGAGTCATACCCAGAGAGCTGGGAGCTCCATTCAGTGGGTGAACTCAGAGCCCAGGGTTATCTGAGGTGTTGGTACCACAGCCTTGCTGGGACCAGGTCCTCCAACCTGCTTCTGCACTACCCACAAGACTTATTTCCTTTCTTTGTCCTTAGTTTTGCAGCGCAAGGAAATTTTTGTTTAATTTTAAATGTTCTCCTGAATCTTGGTGACGGCAGATTGACGTAAGCCTGTGCTGGAGCAGGGCCTGTTCTCTTATGCATATGGATGCGGACACAGCTGTAAGCGTTTTCCTTCTTGAGGCTTCTGCAGGGAAGGGAGAGATCTTCCCTCCCTGCCCGTGGGTGTGTCCCCTCTCGCCCTGCACCAGGGGCAGCAGCACGAGGTGCCCTGGCCTCCAGCGTGAGAACATGGGTGAATTCGGCTAGAATCGCTGGTTGCTTGGCTCCATCACTGTCCATCAAGTTTCCTGGTGCAGCCAGTGCGTGTGCAGCCTCCTGGGGCGCTTGGGAGCTGGGCATGGCACTGGGGGGAAAGCCTCTGTGGTGCGGTAGGAGCTTCCCTGGACCGCACGAGCTGGGAAGTTCCTCCAAGCTTGATGCTCTTGGAGGGTTTGGGTGGTGTTTCAGCACATCAGCACCAACATTACATGTTGGYCGTGTCTTGTCTGCCAGGATCTTGCTTTTACTGGTGTCACCAGCAGCTAAAATGTGGCTGCTGCCTTGGGGTGGGAGSAGCAGCTCCCAGAAAGGGTGTCACGAACAGGCTGGGTCAGATGGCAAGGCAGGCTGTGTTCATCCCAGCTGCTCAAATGCAGACAGGAGAGTCCAGGCTCTGCATCCCTCTCCATATGTGATATCCTCTCCGTCATGCCATAGCCTGTGTGCTTGCTCAAGACAGCAAAAAGGGCTTCCTCATCCCTGTGCAACACCTGCGGCATCCAAGGGGTCTCCATCCATTTGCCAGCATGGATTGTGCCCGTGAAGCTCTTGAATCCTGCTGGATTCAGCCTGATGAAACTGCAGGGAGAATATTAAAAAAACAGTGGAGTGAGCAAGTCAGCCCAAGTCTGTTTATGGTGGTTCCATCTTATTTAAAAGGGATAGCAAAGTATAAACCATTTAAATATTTCATCTGCAGAAGAGCCCTGAATGAGTTTGTACTACATGTGCATGTGTGATGAATGAGCTGGGATGGTAGCAGGAGCAGCAGTGAGCACCAGCCCTGCTCAGGCCCATGTGCATATGGGGGAAGTGGTTGTATTGGTTAAAGTGTTTTATTTGAAAAGGGAATTCATATTTTACCTGTTAGTCAGTGCAAGTTATTGCTGTCTTAACAGGTTGGCTCTGAGTATGGAGACAAGGGCCTCATCCTGCTCCTTGGTGCTTTCTGCCTGCTGGGTGCCTGGTGACTCTGGAGGATGCTCAAAATAGCCCCAAATCAGAGCTGTGCCTGCCCAACCTTGTGGAGAGTCACGAGGTCACTGGTGTAACTGGGAGGAGAATTTGTCCTTCTAGCTTTAAAAATAGCTGTATTTTCTTTAATGGCATTTTCCTTGGGGCAGCCAGGAGCTTGCAGGAGCGCACAGCCCAGCTGAGGTGCTGCTGAGTGGGAAGGGGTGCCAGGACACCCCTGTTAATCCCATTTGTAAACCACATTTGTCTCTAAAAATGAACCAAACCAAGCAAAACTCTGGGTTTCTTCTTCCTTCCAAAAATTTTAATTTCACTGGCTTCCTGTAGTCGGSTTGAAAATGCTCTCTGGTATAGCTAAATAAGATTCTGTAATCTCCAGCWGCTGAAGTGTATAGTTAGGGTCCAAGGGTGGTTTTTTATATCCCAACTCTGTCCGTCCGTACCAAAGTGCGGGGTTTCTAGCGATGAGCGATTTGGGGCTTATCTCTGGGAAGTGCCGTGAATGCCAGACCCGTGCTTACACAAGGAGAGAAATGCATGAATTTTTCCACATCAGTAGGAGCTGGAGATTTTGCTAAAGGTGTCTCCAGCTGCAAGGAGCGAGATACGGCTCTGCTGGAGAGCTCCGAAGAGGCAGAACCGAGTAGAAAATTTAAATGCGGATTTAATGCCTCGGAAAGCCATCTGTAAGGGAAGGTGCAGGTGCTGGCCGGCTCTTGGCCGTGCAACAGGTAACTCTGCTGGCTGAYAGTGGGGCTGCTGAAGCACAGGCATGGTGGCTTTAATCTGACTTGGGAGATGTTCATTAGGGAGCCCTGGGCTGTCTCAGGGCAGCCCGAGGCCGCTGCTGTCCCTGCAAGTGCCTCTCCTTGCACGGGGTCCTGCTGGATCAGCTGCTTCTGTCTCCATTTTTATATGGAAAAGCTGTGTTGGAGGTTGTCAGGGCCTCGGATGTGAATGGACTTGAGACAAGACTGAGCCCAGCCAGGGCAGGGTGGTCGGGATGCAGTTGCCTTCCTAATTCCAGCCTCTGTCCGTGCATGCTGAAGGAAAAGGAAGAGCAATAAAGTAAAATCGAGCCTCTGTTTGTTGTCCTTAAGGTCTRTTAGCTGGCGAGGCAAATAGCTGAACCTCTTAGATGATACCACATAGCATTTGGTAGAGCTACAGGGTAACTTGGTTAAACCCCAGGTCTGTATTGACAAGGCACTGAAACAACACCTCCTCCTGCCACTTGTTCCGTTTTGGCATGGAGGCTGCGCTGGGCACTCAGGTGCCCGGGGCAGGTCTGTGCTTTGGAGAGCCGTGCAGAACGACCCCGCGCTGGGAGGGAGCATCGCCCCTGCCCTGCTCAGCGCTCAGGCCCGGCAAGCGCAGGGCTGAGAACCATCTGCGCTCACCCAGCCGCGGGCGGCGGTCGTGGCCGTGGTAAACATCTGCTGTGACCCCTTTGTGGGGTCCCTGCCGCCCCCTGTGCCCCCAGCCTTGCTGCTGCTGGGTGCTCCCGTGAGCCTCACGCCGGCCCTGCCCTCGGCCGTGCCCCCTCCTCACAGCCCTCCGTGGGGTTTCGTTGCCCAGCACGTAGCCCGTGTCAATTGGTAAAACAATACTTCAGCATTACCCGGCGAGAGCACAGACAGCATTGTACAGCTGGGAGCAACATTGATTGAAGTGATATTTAATCCAAGGAAAATACATGATACATAGTCTAGGATTCCTCGCTTATCCATCATATAATGCGGTTCATGGGGATTAAATATCCCTCCTCTAAAGTTGGTTGAGATCAGTGTTGTTATTTGTTTTGCAAATGATCCTGACAAGGATGCTGAGAGCTATTGATTACCAATGGTTCTTTAAAAATTACTATTATAGTGCAAATTACAAACCTTGGGGGTATCCAGTTGTGGGATAATGGAAAGGCATTGGTGTGTAATGACACATGCATCATAACAAATTTGCTTTTGCTATATAATGGAGATTGAGAGGGACATGATTTATGACCAACAGGATTAGCTGCCTGCCATGATACATCCAAGGTAACATGACAACTGTCTAGTTGTTCACTGTGGCAAGAAGTAGTGATGATGAGAACAATTTAGAAAAATACGAAGGGGAAAAAAAGCAAAATCTCCTCTATATTTTAATTTAAAATATTTAAACCACTCTTCTAATTAATAAATAGCTACAATCCCTCCATCACTCTCCCAGGAGCACCCACAAAGCACTGCAMAGGCGAAAGCCAAGGCTGCCAGTCCTAGTGGAACTCCTGGGCTTGCCTGGAAAGCCTTCCGAGCTTCTGGCCGTGGCTGTGATGGAAGCGCAAACGAGAGCCCTGAATCTGCTGGGAATTTCAATGCATGTGTGCCCTTGAAGCCAGTGGAGGACACTCGTGTTGAGTTGTGTGCTCTCTCTCACTGCTGATGATGAATGCCTGATAACACAACTGCTTGTCTTCCAGGCTCTCCTGGTGTTCCCCAGCTCCGTGGCTGAGGACTGAATACTTGATGTGCTTGAGAGAAACCAAAGGGCTGCTTTGGCCTGCGGTGGCTTGAGCGGTGTCACAGGAGCCTTCCCTGCTTTGGGGGCAGAGCTGGGTGCTGTGACCTTGCCCTGCCGTGCTGGGGTGGCACAGGGGGCTGGTGGGAGGATTTTGCATTCAGGAAGGCGTGTGGTGTGAAGATTAACTCAGAGGCTTTTYCCCGTGGCCGTCCAATGCAAATGCCAAATGCCAGCGATGCAAACAAGCSTTTTCCTCATCACCCAGCTGATCCACAGCGGAGCCACAGCCAGCAGTGCCTGTGCTTCCCTGTTAACATGCTCAGCAGAAGCTGGGCATGGTGAAATACATGTCCAGGAGCCAGTGCCAGCAGAAGCACGTGTAAAACAAAAGGAAGGGAAAAACAGCTTCCCTTCTTCACCAGCACCTTCTCAGCATCTTTTGTCATGAAATGGGTATTGCACTGGGAGTCAGCAGGCTGCCAGTGTGGAGAAATACYCACGCTCTCCCTGCAGTGCCCATGGACAGGAGTTCTCCTCCATGGACACAGATTCCCTTTTGCCCTGTGCTTGTTTATTGTGTGGTGCTGCAACAGGGACACTTGCCCGGGAATTTCTTTAAAGAATTTTAGCACTTGATAACATGGCAGTTCAGATGAGGGAAGAAAGAGCTGTGTACTCATTTAAACATTACTCTGTACAACATGTAAAGATCCAACTCCAGCCTCCCGTGAATTCCACTAGCTCCCTTGGAAATGGGATGGAGGAAGTTTGAAACAATAAAAGGTAACTCGGAGCCCACATGCACTGGTGGTCGGTGGTCAGTGGGTGCATCCCTGAGCACGAGCAGTGCTGTGCTGTTACCCACCTTATCCAGAGGAATTATTCCCCCTGCCTGAAGTTTGAGCAGTGTCCTGGGATGAGGCTGCCAGCATTCCTCCCAGAATGAGGAGGAGCAAGGGCTCCTTGAGCCCACACCATAGAAGCAATTTGTGATATAAAAACCTGTGCAGAGTAAAATTCTCCTCCTGGTGGAAGTGCTGCCCCTTGACTTGCAATAAAGCATGCATTGTGCTGTTTCCCCAGCCCAAGTCCTCTGCAGGTCACCGTGTGCTCTGCCCTGTCTCACAGCCTGTTCCTGCGTGTGCTGTGACTCAGGGGCAATCAGCAGCTACAGAGGTGCTGTTTGTCACCAGGGAAGGGGCATGCGCAGAGGGGGCTTTGTTTTTCCGACAAAAATGAAATCCCTGGGTTTTGTCTGTGCTTCAGATACGCTGTTCTCTGCTTGTGGAGACGGAGGGCTTTCCAAAGGAATTGCAGTTGTCAGGATCGTGGGGGAAGGTGGACCCAGGAGGGGAGGTCACCAGCTGGGGGCTCAGAAGTGCTGGCACAAGGGACTTCTGGGACTCTGCAGCCCAGTTCCTCCCTTGAGGCAGGACCTTTGCCAGTGGTGACTCAGGCTGGTGTTGACTTTGTCTAGTCAAGTCTTAGAACACCTCCCAGGATGGATGTAGGTGGTGGGTTGGCTGCTCAGGTCCCTGCCTCCCTGGGGAAGCAGAGGTATTTGGGGGTACAGGTCATGGTCAGTGTGGAGCTGGGTCATTGTACACAACTGGACAGGAGATGCCCTTATCTAGAGCATGCTTGACCTCTGCAGAGATATGCACAGACATGAAAGGGCTCAGAAATGAGGTTTTTTTGACCATTACCTTTGTAGATGACCTAACCTGACGTCTCTGATCCAGGCCCTCCCAGGTGAGAGAGCTCTCTTGCAGGAACTCTTTGACTAGCAAACGCTTCACAGCAACTCGGGGGAGGCTGGAGTGGGAGGAAGTGAGCCCTTGTTCCTCTCAGCTGCACTGGGTTGGGTGGACCTAAAAGTAGCAGGTATGAATGCAACTGTCATTACCTTAATGCTTTGTGTCACAGCTGGAGTGGGACATTGTCACATGTATGGATTCTGGGAGGTCTTTTGATCCAGCATTGTGTCACATTTTATTGCAAAAATCAGTCTAAATGATTGTGGTTGGAGCTGTGTCCTTCAGCCCAGTAACTGGCTGCACAAGTAAGTCAGTGAGTCAGTGTGCACAGCAGCAAGGCCATGCATAATTCAGGAGGGACCTCTGAGTGACACAGGGGACAGAGGGGCCACACAGCTGTCACTGCATTCTGTGAATCAAGCTGGTTGGGTGCAGGTGGGGAGTCCCCTCTGTCCCCCAGAATGCTCTGGGTAGATACCTGAGAGACCAGCACCACTGGGGTTGTGTTGTGTGAAAATGAGCCACACATTGGGGCTGGACTGGCCTCTCCTTGGAAGGGTTTATCTGGAAAATGTGGGCATACAAGCATTTCTAGGGTGCCTCCCAGAGTAGCCCACCCTGGACCATTGCCTGTCCTTACGTGTGTGTCAAGCAGCCCCTYCCTGCTCCAGTAGCATCTCCCTTGCTGGGGCAGAGTGAGGTGGGCAAAGGGGCCTCAGGGCCAGTGTGGCTGTGGTTGAGGGAAGCTTGTTAGGGGTTTCATCACAGCTTAGGAAAACTTTCTCCCTCTCCTCTGTGCTAGTGTTGACTTTCCATTTATTTCTCTGCTGTTGTCACGAAAGTCCAAGTGCTACACAACTGCAGAGATCCTGACATTGGAAAGCGGCAGCCAGCATGCACCATTTCTCTGGAAAAAAGGATCCATCCAAATGGTTCCTTTATGTCATGCTCTAATTTTGCCGCTGTTGGTTTATTTTTGTTTTTGGCTTCTTTTATTCACGGTATTCTTAAAACTTCCCTTTCAGGGCTTAACAGCTTAACCATTTCAAAATCATGCCAAGCGGAAATGTAGCATACGATTTTCTCACTAAACATTGTGCTGATCGCTCAAATGTATTCTGGATTTGTAGAAAAGCTGCAAAAAACTGGGATGAAAGAGGGTGAGAATTAGCGCTCGGATGAAGAGCCAGGTCTTTGCATGCTTGGGAAAGGTCTGTGGAAGCAGAGTGCTCCTTTTCACTTTCTGGCTCTGCAGCAACCCACATTGGCGTGGCTCACAGCAGGATTGGTGGGCAGGTGGGTGGTGAAGCACAGGTCTCAGTCCTGAGCCTGGTACGGTTTTTAAACATGTGTTTTAGTCCTGGTTGTTGCTCCCTGATACCTGAATTATGCCCCGGGCTCTGCCGCCCCATTCCTCTCTGAGTTTCAGCAGCTCCTTCAGTCTCTTGGGCCTCCCTCTCTTTTTCACAGGAAAGGGATTATAGCGCCAAAAATAGCTTATTTTCCAAGGTGGGCCTCTTTGTGACTCTCGTCTGTGAAATACGTCTTTCTCCCTGTTCCTCCAAGTGAAATACAAAGGAGGTGTGATTCACCACCAGTGCTGATGTGCCAAGGCAGCAGGAAAGCTGCTGGTGTGCAAAGGATGCTTTGTACCTGCACATGTGCCCTTCTGACACACGGCTTCCCTGCCGGGGCTGGTGGCTCCCTGCTCTGCCTGTCCTGATGAGCAGCTGGAGGATTCAGGGCAGAAATGGCCCTRCTCCCAGGGCTGATGGAGCACCTCTGATGGGAGCAAGTGTTACTTTAGGGAGATGGATGACTGTTACTTTGGGATGGGTCCATTGTGACTTTTGTTYGGCTCCTGCTCCTGTGAGACTGTAAGGAGCTGCATTTTTCCAAGGAGGAAGAGGGCAAGGAACACATTTGGAAATGCAGGCTTTCTTGGAACTAGAGTGGGTCATCYCCACCTAATGACTGCTGCGACACAGGTCGCTGAGCAAACCTGGCTCTTGGGGTGATGACAGGGGTGCAGACTGGCACAAGAGACGACAGCTTGGTGTTGCAGAGCTGGGAGGTTGGTGTGAGTCCTTATTTTCAAAGACAAGGATAACAAAGAGTTATTTTTTTGCCCTTTCTGGCTTTTTATGGTTGCTCACATTAGGAGACCTTTGAGGGTCCTCACTACTTGCAGAAAATGCCTGTGGGCCCTCAGCTGCGGAGCTGAGCTGTGGATCACGGCTTAGAGATGCTCTGAGCTGGAATGTGCTCTTTCATTACAGCTCTCAGGCTTGTGGGGTGAAGTGAGGGACAGCTGATGATTATTAGTAGCTTTAAAATTAATAATGCTCTTTAGAACATTTCATCTTTCATTAATAGCAAATACAATACATGCTGGGTTGTATCTAGACCAAGCGAGGCTCAGGTTCCCGCAGTGCTACAGCTTGGGCAGCTGGGAGCTCTGTGAGCGAGAGATTCCCCAAATTAGCAGAGGATGTGGGGAAGGGCTTGGTTTGATTTCCTTAAGTCTCATCTGTGTAAATCCTGGACAGGGGACAGGCAGGATCCTGTGCTCTGCCAGTGTTGTGTGTTTTTGAAGCAGTTCCACATCCCTGCTTGCATCACAGACYGAGAGCTGAACATGGGCCCTGATTTATTTATAATATTCCTGGGAGAAGGGGGGAATGTGGAGGTCCCTGGGCTGCAGGCAGAGGTGAAGAGTGTGGCATAGGCAGAAACCACAGAGAGATGGTGCAGGTTGTGGACATGAAGTGAGAAGCTTGAGTGAGCACATTCACTGCTTGAAAAACCTTAGGATGCAGGAGAAGGGAGTAGAGGGATTCCTCAGTTTGTCTCCTTAGCTCTCCCACATGAATCCTTTCTGGCTGATGTGGTTGGCATGTGCGGAGCATCTTGGCTCGATGCTTCAGCCATGTTCTCCAGTTGGTGGGACAGCACAGAGCTGGGAGGTGGGGAGCATTAGGGAGGCCAGGGGGCAAAATGCCTTACCATGATCTTCAAAGAACGGCGAGGAAGAGCAATTTTTCTGGTATTGTTCATATTACAGGAAATTTCCCCACTCCCTTTTCAGCTAATAACCATTGGAGGAAGAGACTTTCCAACTTGTAGGGGAGCAAATCAGAAGAAGCCAGTAACAGTCATGTTGTTGGAGAGTGGCTGGCTCCACTTGAGTTGTTTTTCCACTGTTTGGATAAATAAGACAATAAGAAGAGCTGCTGAGATGGTTGGCAGAGAGATAGATCCCCTGGGAAATCGGGGCAATGTTGTTTATTTGTGGGAGCTGCCTGTGCATGAGGGGTCAGTCCTGCAGTTCTGTAGAGTGAAGGGAAACAAACACACTGTGTTTTAGCACCGGATTCATTGCAAGGAGATATGCCAGGGATCATTAGTGCCACAGCCACCATGATCTTTTGCTCAGATTAGCTTTCTCTTTTTAAGGCAAAAAAAAAAATAATGGCGGGTTCCCGTTAGATCAGATATGGACAAAGTAATAGCGGTATCACAGAGATTGAGGTCTGCAAGATTAAAATGTGAAAGGGAGGAGAAATGATAGCTTTGGCCCTGCTTGCTGTTACAGCAGCCATGTGAATAAATGACTGTATGCAGATAAGCAGGGCAAAAAT
This sequence comes from Amblyornis subalaris, assembly GCA_018881555.1. Classification (NCBI taxonomy): domain Eukaryota; kingdom Metazoa; phylum Chordata; class Aves; order Passeriformes; family Ptilonorhynchidae; genus Amblyornis; species Amblyornis subalaris. The sequence goes on along the minus strand of JACAXG010000028.1, from coordinate 5,099,277 downwards.
AAAAGGGATGCTTAGGACAAGATGGCAAAAAAAAAAAAAAGGGGATCTAATCAGCAGATTCAACCACTGTAATAATGCAGTAAACATGGAAAATTACATTATATTAGCTCCTCTGCTTCCCGTTGTATACATTAGCCACAAAGTCATCGATAGGCAATTCGCTGTGGAGATGCAGCGCTGCAGAATCCGGAGCTCCCCACGCCTGGGGGAAGATGTGGGTGATGCTAAAGGGGAAAGTTGACTTTGGAACTGCGTGAGGAAGAAGTGGCTCAAGTGGAGGTGTGGAAAAGCTCGCAGCTCACCGAGTTAAAAATCTGCTCTCGGGAAAAGGACGGCTGGTCTGTTTGTCCTCCCTGCTCAGGCAGCAGTAGGGTTCGTGCTGAGCCACAGCTTAATTGCAGTCCTGGGATGTTCCCCTGGTGCGGGAGAAATTGGTTGCTGCAGATATTTTTTTAATAGATATATATTTTTTTTTTTTTAACTAGTGAACTGATTTCCATTTTGTTCAATTTCTCACAAAGAATGACAAGTAGCCACTGCAGCTTTTCCCTGAGTTCAAGTAAAACCAGCATGTAACATTATTTGCAAATTAGCTTCATCCCTCTGGCTCCCAGTTAAAGCAGGAACTGCTTGGTCCAGGGTTGCTCCCAAAATATCCATTTAAACCATGTAATGATTCTGACTCTCTCATGCATAGTAGATGAAAGACGATCCGCGATTTATTTTTAAAGCTTTGAACCCCAAACATGGTCAATCATAGAAAAAAAGATTAAAAAAGGAGGAAGTCATGATAATGCAAAGCTGGGAGAAAAGCAGCCCTACACTTCACAGTAAAATCCGTTTTCTTTGCACTTTTTTATTAACAGCTTCAACTATGATCAGTGCATAAATCTACCTGCAACACAGGATGTTGGAAAATTACCGAGAGACAGCAACCTCCTCCCCGCTGCTTGGTGAGAAAAGAAGGATGCACCTTCAGGTATGGGCTGGAGAATTGTTATATCCTCTGTTCCCTATTTGTGTTGCACTAAACCTGCTCGTTGCATTGATTAAAGGGGGGGAAATAAGGTGTTTGAAAGAGGGAAACTTCAGAAAGGATTCTCTAAACTTGTCTCCAGCTGCGGATAAGTGTCTGCCTGGGACCTGCTCTGCACCCAAGCAGTGCAAGGCTCTTCGGGCTCTCCTGGGGGTTAATAGTGGCGTTTTGTCCTGCGTTTGCTGTTGGTCTTACCCTGCCCCTGGGGAAGTTACTGATCCTGTTCCTCTTGGAGAGAACAGAGGCGGCTCCGCTCTGGGTGCTCCCGCAGCCCCCGGGAGGAGCAGCTCCGCTCCGGGCGCTCCCGCAGCGTCGGGAAGCGGAGCACGGCCTCTGCCATTCCCTGCTCCCGGTTCGGGGAGGATCAGCTCCGCTCCGGGCGCTCCCGCAGCGTTGGGAAGCGGAGCACACGCTCTGCCGTTCCCCGCTCCCGGCTCACGTCGAGCCGCGCATACGAAATCGCCGCTCGCCCGGCGCTCCGAAGGGATCGCACCGAGGGCTGAGCAGGATGAGGCTGCCTTGGCTGCTGCTGCCGAGCAGCCTTTTTAGTGCAGGAGCAGAGCTAAGCACTCCTCCTGGGTTTTCTTAATCCGGCCTCAATCCATGCACTTCAAACAGGAGCCTTRTTTTAGGGCTGTGCTGAGCACTCGGGTCTCCCACCGAGCTGCTCTCGTGCCTGTAAGGCCAGAAGCCAAAAAGCCGGTTTTGCTCTCTCGTTTGAAGAGGATGGAAATTGCTCCCCCTGAGCAGGGGAGTACGGAGAGGGCGTGGTGGTTCCCAGGACAAGAAAAGGGAGGGTTGGTCACTTCCTGAACGTGGATTTTTCTGGCAGTTGTCTGATGCTTTGGGCTCAGCATGGACAAGCCACTGTCCCTGAAATCCAGCATAGCAACTGGATTATAGCTGTCACATCCATCTCCCTAGGGAGAAAAAAGGGGTTTCCAGCCACAGATGCCAGTTTAAAACATGCCAACCTTCTCCTGCACGCCTTCCTAAATCTGTGATCTGGAGCAAACAAGGACCTAAGGGCTACTTAATTCCTGGCAACTGGTCAACGCTCCCATGTTGCACGTTGGGGTTTCTCATTTATCTGGGTGGGTTGGTTGCTTTTTTTGCCACCTGTGCCAGTGCTTTGAGGAAATACCAGGAATTAGCTCGTCTGTCATCTCGGTGTTTATAGATGCTTGTCCAGTGGGACTCACTGCTTCCAGTAAAGCCCTTGCTCTTCATGGTGTCTGTCACTCCTGTTTGCATTTCCCTATCACCAAGTTTGCTCCTCTGCAGTGACCACTGGGGACTTGCAGTGGACAGTTTGCTGTCAATGGGTCTGGCTTTCACCTGGGACCTCTTAGGGGATGGCAGTGTGTGAGCACTGGGGTCCCCAGAGTGTGATGTGGGCTCCAGAGGAAGCCTGTGGTGGGACCTCATGTCCTGACATTTCTGTTGGAGTGTCTGTGCTGCTGGGTAAATGGGGTGGAGCAAGAGGTGCTGGGGTTGGAAAGGAGCTGCAGATTTTATGACTTGAGTAGGTCTTTGTTTCACTGAGGTGTTTCATGGGTGTGTTGGCCAGCACCAAGGTTTCCTCATCTGTGGGAAACACTGGCTATTTTAGGCAGCTTAGATTGAGTTGTGGCTGCTGAGGGCTCTTRGAATGGTGCTGGGTCCTGTCTAGATCTGGATTAGTTAAACAGGTAGTTTTATATGTAACTTCCAAAGGTGAGGAGACAAAATGGGGAATAGGTGTTAGAAAGGAGGTGGGTGACAGATTTGCCCTCCTGGCACAGGGTGACCTTTGTGCTGAGCTTTCAGCTGGTTTTCCAGCTTTCTGCCACTTCTGCCTTGGCTGTGGGGCTCCATCAGCACGTGTTGCACCACATCAGTCCCTCCCCAGAGCGAGTTTTCCCTTTAGCCTCCCTTGCATGACTCGCACAACAGCCAAAGCTTGGCACCACATGCCAAGAGACACCACAAAGGTGGGGTTTGCTCCCTGCAACCTGCTGTTCCCACCCTGCACTTCTTAGGAAAGCTCTGGCGTCCTGCCAGGCTACAGGGGAAATGTTTTTCACCCCTTCCCACATCCGGGGAAACACACATTGGCACAGGACAACATCGGATGATGCTGCACATTCAGCGTGAAGATGCTTCTCTAAAGCAGGATGAAGGCTGAGCATAACGCCTTTTAATGTTCCTTCTCATAATTATCCTCTTAATTACTCAATGAAATGCCCAATAAAACAAATCACTATAATTTCTATTTTATTCTCTGCCTTTCGCGGGTTATTTAAGAGCGCAGGATACATTAAGGAGGCGCTTTCTCATGAGGGAACGCTTTCCAATAGATCATACTTGCAAAATGGTTTTAATGTTCCTATCCTGTGTGTTTCATCCTCATTTTCCATGCCATTTTGCTAATTACCAGAGGCACTGGTGGCGGGGAAGCACTGCCTCCCTTGCTGCCCATCCCTGCCGTGGTGAAGTCACAGCTCTGAGTTTGTGCCATCCCCATGGCAACGGCCCGTGATGTCACTAGCGGGGATTACAACTTTGCAAAGCATCCAGGCACAGGCAGCCGGGCTGGAACTCTTGGGCTCTCTCATGTCTTTAAATAGCGAGGAACTGAAACGCAGGGAAGTCTTTAAGTAGGCTTTAGGTTTCCCTTTTTTCACCCTGAAGGAGGGGAGGCTGTCGGCTGCAGGGCTGCCACCAACAGTCCCATCCCAGCTCCCTCGTGCAAACTTGGGGCTTGCCTGGGGCAGCTGAGCCCTGCAGTGACCCTGGTGCCGGATYCTGTGGCCAAGGGCTGGTGTGTTGGGCATCTCCCCAATGTCCCTGGAGGCTGCAGGTGTCCCCAGCCCCATGCAACTGCCTCTGGCTCTGTACACTTTGGTGAGAGTGAACCTAAAGCAAACCTGGGGACCACAGATCCCCACAGTCCCCCCTGCCCACGCTTCACCCCATCTAAACTGCTGTCTCCTCTGGCTTTCTTCAGTGCTTTTTGTCTAATACTCGTAGTATTTGCATAATAAGGTGTTGTTCATGCACAGGCAGCGAGGGAGGAAGATCCATGTGTGTGCCTCTCTAGCAACAGGAAGATCATGTAATAGCAGCACTCTATTTTGCACCTGGGGAGGAAATGCAGCTCCCACGGCCGGTACCACAAACCGTGCAGGGCGTTTAAACACACAGCCCCCAAACTTACACAGGGCAGCCACCTGCCTGATATTTATGTGCCTTATTTAAACAGCAGAAGCAAATCAAGCAGATGGAAGAGTCAATCTCTTTATTTCAGTTTTTCTAAGGTAGGAATAAAAATGATATTTCAAAGGCCAACGTGTCTCAGCTGAGCGGTGATGGGGAGAAGGCTGTGCCGCAGAACACACTGTCCTGTCTCCCGGCTTCTCAGATCATAACTTCTAAGCCGGATTCAATAGAAACAAATGTTCAGTAGTTCTGGTGGTGGCCTTTGGAAACGGAGCTAATGGAACAAGACAAAAAAGCGGTTACAACGTTTTGACAAGCGCCTCGGTGTTCAGCGCCGTGCGCGGCGCAGCCCGATGGCGGGGAGGTGGCGGGTGCGCCTGCAGGGAGCTGTGCCCCTGGCTGGCGCGGCAGCGAGTCCTCCCACGGGCACGGGGAATGAAGCAAGTGCTGTTTGAGCCATGTGGTAGTGAACAGGCCGAGGGCAGCTGTGGCTCCGGCAGCCCCGCGCCGTGCGGCGGGTGAAGGGCTGGGTGGCGTGTCCTGTGCCGGGGACCCCTGGAGGGAAGAGCACGGTGGCCAGTTCTTGGAGAAGGCCGGCGGAGGAGAACGCGTAACATCGCCCTGAGCTGAGACGGGGGAGATGAAGAGGCTGCAGTGATTAAATAGGATCTACTGAAATCCTTCCAAAGCAGGCTTAGGAATTAAGAGCCATCAATGTC